>JAVSCE010006237.1:0-15490 GCA_032199065.1 Smutsia gigantea
AATCTGTATGCCAAAAAGCTGGAAAACATAGAAGAAATGGACAACTTTTAGAAAAATACAACCTTCCAAGACTGACCAAGCAAGAAACAGAAAAACTAAACAGACCAATCACCAGCAACGAAATTGAATCGGTAATCAAAAAACTACCCAAAGAACAAAACCCCCGGACCAGATGGATTCACCTCTGAATTCTACCAGACATATAGAGAAGAAATGACACCCATTCTCCTTAAAGTTTTCCAAAAAATAGAAGAGGAGGGAATATTTCCAAACTCATTCTATGAAGCCAGCATCACTTTAATACCAAAACCGGGCAAAGACCTCACCAAAAAAGAAAATTACAGACCAATATCCCTGATGAACGTAGATGCAAAAATACTCAACAAAATATTAGCAAACCGAATTCAAAAATACATCAAGAAGATCATACACCATGGTCAAGTGCGATTCATCCCAGGGATGCAAGGATGGTACAGCATTCGAAAATCCATCAACATCATCCACCACATCAATAAAAAGAAGAACAAAAACCACATGATCATCTCCATAGATGCTGAAAAAGCATTTGACAAAATTCAGCATCCATTCATGATTAAAACTCTCAAGAAAATGGGTATAGAGGGCAAGTACCTCAACATCATAAAGGCCATATATAACAAACCCACAGCTAACATCATACTTAATGGCGAGAAGCTGAAAGCTTTTCATCTAAGATCGGGAACAAGACAGGGATGCCCACTCTCTCCACTGTTATTCAACATAGTACTGGAGGTCCTAGCCACGGCAATCAGACAAAACAAAGACATACAAGGCATCCAGATTGGTAAAGAAGAAGTCAAATTGTCACTATTTGCAGATGACATGATATTGTACATAAAAAACCCTAAAGACTCCACTCCAAAACTACTAGAACTAATATCTGAATTCAGCAAAGTTGCAGGATACAAAATTAACTCACAGAAATCTGTTGCTTTCCTATACACTAATGATGAACTAACAGAAAGAGAAATCAGAAAAACAATTCCATTCACAATTGCATCAAAAAGAATAAAATACCTAGGAATAAACCTAACGAAGGAAGTGAAAGACCTGTACTCTGAAAACTACAAGACACTCCTAAGAGAAATTAAAGAGGACACTAACAAATGGAAATGCATCCCATGCTCTTGGCTAGGAAGAATAAATATTGTCAAAATGGCTATACTACCTAAAGCAATCTACAGATTCAATGCAATCCCTATCAAACTACCAACAGCTTTCCTCAATGAACTGGAACAAATAATTCTAAAATTCATATGGAACCACAAAAGACCCCGAATAGCCAAAGCAATCCTGAGAAGGAGGAATAAAACAGGGGGAATTATGCTCCCTGACTTCAAGCTCTACTACAAAGCCACAGTAATCAAGACAATTTGGTATTGGCACAAAAACAGACCCACAGATCAGTGGAATAGAATAGAAAATCCAAACATCAACCCAAACACATACAGTCAATTAATATTTGATAAGGGAGCCTTGGATATACATTGGGGAGATGACAGCCTCTTCAGCAGCTGGTGTTGGAAAAACTGGACAGCTACATGTAAGAGAATGAAACTGGACTACTGTCTAACCCCATACACAAAGGTAAACTCAAGGTGGATCAAAGACCTGAATGTAAGTCATGAAACTATAAAACTCTTAGAAAGAAATATAGGCAAAAAGCTCTTGGACATAAACATGAGTGACTTCTTCATGAACATATCTCCCCAAGCAAGGGAAACAAAAGCAAAAATGAACAAGTGGGACTATATGAAGCTGAAAAGTTCTGTACAGCAAAGGACACCATCAGTAGAACAAAAAGGCTTCCTACAGTATGGTAGAATATATTCATCAATGACGTATCCAATAAGGGGTTGACATCCAAAATATATAAAGAACTCATGCACCTCAACAAACAAAAAGCAAATAATCCATTTAAGAAATGGGCAGAGGACATGAATAGACACTTCTCCAAAGAAGAAATTCAGATGGCCAACAGGCACATGAAAAGATGCCCCACAATCGCTAATCATCAGAGAAATGCAGATTAAAACCACAATGAGATCACCTCACACCAGTGAGGATGGCCAACATCCAAAACACAAACAACAACAAATGTAGGCAAGGATGTGGAGAAGCGGGAACCCTCCTACACTGCTGGTGGGACTGCAAATTAGTTCAACCATTGTGGAAAACAGTATAGAGGTTCCTCAAAAAACTCAAAATAGAAATACCATTTGACCCAGGAATTCCACTCCTAGGAATTTCCCCTAGGAATGCAGCAGCCCAATTTGAAAAGGACAGATGCACCCCTATGTTTATCGCAGCACTATTTACAATAGCCAAAAATGGAAGCAACCTAAGTGTCCATCAGTAGATGAATGGATAAAGAAAAGGTGGTACATATACACAATGGAATATTATTCAGCCATAAGAAGAAAACAAATCCTACCATTTTCAACAACATGGATGGAGCTAGAGGGTATTATGCTCAGTGAAATAAGCCAAGCCGAAAAAGACAAGTATCAAATGATTTCACTCATATGTAGAGTATAAGAACAAAGAAAAAATACTGAAGGAACAAAACAGCAGCAGACTCACAGAACCCAAGAATGGACTAATAGTTACCAAAGGGAAAGGGACTGGATAGGGTGGGTGGGAAGGGAGGGGCAAGGGGGAAGAAGGGACATTACGATTAGCAGATGTAATGTTTGGGGGGGCACGGGGAGGGCTGTACAACCCAGAGAGGACAAGTAGTGACTCTATGGCATCTCACTATGCTGATGGACAGTGACTGCAATGGGGTTGGGGGGGGAACCTGATGAAGGGGGTAGTGTAATCACCATAATATTACTTATTTAATTGTAGATTAATGATATCAAAATAAACTAAGAAAAAAATTCAATAACCATACCTGAAACTAATAATAGTGTTGGATGTCATTTACATTTCAATAAAAAACAAATTTGATTAATATTAAAAAAAACTCCAATCCTGGTTAATTCCAAATCTTCACCTATTCCATGCCTGCACCTGACCAGCTGATTGTGGAGAGAAAAAAAAAAAAGAAAGAAAGCACAATATCATCCTTACTCATTTCACTTCAGATTCATGTCATGAAATGTAAGTTGATCCTTCACCCTGCCCAGAAAGCATTCTCCCTCTCCCATCCATTCTCTCTCCCATTCTTTTAGGTGATTATTGTACATCATCTAGTTTCTAGTTGAGCTAATAGCCACTCTTTATCTTCACTCCTAGCTGGTAGTCTTACTCCCTGTTTAACTAACAAAATTGAAGCAACAAGGAAAGCACGTTAGTAAACTCCTACCTCCCAGCATTGGTATCCCCAAACTCTGCTACCTCTCCTGGTCTAAGAAATGTACTTCTTTTGTTCCTACCCAGGCCTTTGCTTTTGGGAAGACCACATCCTTTCTCATGTACACAAAAATATCACTCTGGTGATTCTTCTCTCTCTATTCAACACTGTCAATTTTCTTTAAAACTGTGATAACAAACTGATCTTTGATCTTCATCCCATGAGCTACTGTGCATTTATTAAATTTTATCGTACTACTCTTCTGAATCTATTTTTATGAAGTTTATCAATGACTTGTACTGAATCCAGGGTTCTCAATTTATTTTGTCTTTCAGCAACATTTGACACAGTGGATCACATCCTCTTCCAAGAAGCGTACTCTCCAGCTGGCTCTCTGTGTGCCACAGTCTCTTGGTTTGTCTTCTAACTCACTGGTCCCCTTTTCTTAGTCTCTTGTTGGTTCCTTCTTTTCTTAAACCACTTAGCCTTGGAGTGTTCTGGTGTTCAGTCCATGGTTCCCTTCTCCCTCTATGTGCCCTCCCTTGGTAAATTTATCCAGCCTCACAGTTTTAAATACCTAAATGTATCATCCAGGCTGTGCTTCTCCTCTGAACTAATGATGTGGCAATACTGACTAACCCTCCAATTGTGTGCTAACAGACATTTCAAGGGTCACATGTCCTTAACTGAGCTTCTGATGCTCACCACCATGAAAAACAAAATAAAGCAAAGCAAGACAAAATAGCTGCTCACTCACAGTTTTCTCCATCTCGGTTATTCCTGCTCAAATCCTTGCAGAATTCTTGAGTCTTTTCCTTATAGCCCATATTTAATTAATCTGGAATTCCTGTTGGCTGTAGCTTCAAAACATAGCTAGAATCTAACCACTTCTCACCACTTCCACTATCACTCACTCTGATCCAAGCCATCATCATCATCTCTCACCTAGAGTATTAGGTAGTCCCCTAACTGGTCTCTTTTATTACTATTTTGATCTCCTGTAGCCAATTCTCAATACACCAGCTAGTACAAAGCTATTAAAATGTTAACTCACAGCATATCATTTTGTTCAAACCCTCTAATTATTGTGTCTTCAACTTCAAAATCTCACAGTACTTAACTATAGCTTATAAATTCCTCCATACCTTTCTCTCTTTTTCTCCTCTTACTTTCTCTCTTTCAGCCAGTGCTGCACTGGCTACCTGTTAGTCCTAAAATATTCTGAGTGCATCCCCACTTCAGGATTGTTTCACTGTTCTCTGTGCTCCAAATGCTCTTCACCCTGAGAACCACATGATATTTGAGCATCTTGTTAATGGGAGCTGCACTGATGTATTTGTTATCTTTTGCTGTATAAGAGTACTATACAAATTTAGCATCTTAAAATAACACACATTTATTTCTTACAGTTTCTGTGAGTCAGGAGATCAGTAATGGCTTAGCTGTGTCCTCTGCAAACTGACGTAAAGCTTCAGGGCTGCAGTCACATCTGAGGCTTGACTGAGGACAGAGCCACATCCTTGTTCACATGGTTGTTGGCAGCATTCAATTCCTGAGGGGCTGTTGGAGCAAGAGACTCATTTGCTCGCCTGGAGTCTGCCCTTCATTCCTTTCCATACAGACCTTCCTGACATGGCCACTGTCTTCCTTAATGCCAGAAATGGAAAGGCATTAAAATCATATGTAGTATGATCACAGAAGTGACACCTGAAACCTTTGGCATATTGCATTTGCTGTGAAATCACAGGCTCCACCCGCGCTCAAGACAAGGGTTATCACAGGATAAGAGTACCAGAAGGTAAAGACCATGGGGTCCATCCTAGAGTAGATCCATCACATTTGACTACCATATAAAAGACTGTAACCATCTTGAACTTCTAATCCTTATCCTCTTCAAGTTCCTTTTCCCCATAATATGTACAATCTACATACTGTGTAATTTATATTTTCATTGTAATTATTGTGAGAAAGAGCTAACAAAACTCTTTCCCCACTGCCTGGAAATCAGGTCCACTGTTAAACTCCTGGCTCTGTTTCCCTGAAAAGACCTAAAGATGGTTTCGACTATGTTATGAAGCATTATTGCTAATAATGGCCGTTGGCTGATACATTCCATCAGCCTAGGAGGGAATATGAATGAACTATAATACCTCATAAAGACATCAGACTTTGGGACTCTCTACATATCTTGAGTCTTGTAACTAGATTGTCCCTTGCAGAGGACCCTAAAATTTATACCTGTGGAATTGCTGAAGACACATTTATACCTGCCCGGCATGATGTTTTAAGGGCTGGCCGGTAGTCCCTACAGCTGCCCCGTGTGGACCTCCTTATGCCTCAGCTGTCTGCAGTGTGTCTGCTGCAGGGACTCTGTGGGGAGGAATGCCTGGCACTGCCCTTCCAGTTGTCGCTCCTGTCCTATGTCCTTCTGTGTAGACTGGGCAGTCCCTAAGTCAGAATGTTCTATAGAGATAAAAAGGCCCCTGGTAGGTTTTATAATTATTGTCTATCTCCCTTTCTAGAACATTAATTCCACAAGGCCAAGGACTTTTGACTATTTTTGTTCTCCAGTAACTATGGTAATACCACTGTCTCTCTTTGTTCCTTCAGCTCAGGGATGTAGTGGCATCCTTTCTGTGTTGGTTCACTCTTTCTCACTTGGCCTCATATAGCTCTTTCATCACAGATATAACAAATTTCCTGTGTCAAATTCCCTCTGTTTTAATTACTCAAGATAGTTTTCATTTTCCTGGTAAGTACCTGATTGGTTAAACCCATAACTTCTGACTGAGTTCAAAATTCCAATTTCCTTTGAGAGAGAATCTAATTGACTCATATTTAGCCAGTTGTCCACCCCCAAACTTGTCAGCTATGAACACAGAAACAGGGCCATCCAGGATGGAAATGACTGATGGAAAGAGTGAAGAGCTATCACAAAGAAAGAGACAGGCATTGTTAGCTGTTTGGGGATAATTAATATTTTAATTGAGCTGTCAGATATGTTAATATGTTCAAGCAAAACATGGACAGATGAAAGGCACATAGAAACATGTGCGACAGACTTTGTTGGCTTAGTAACAATTTCGCTGGGTAAGAAATTTACACACAAATCCTTCATTTCCTCCTCTGACTGCTTTGTCTCTTTGACCCTGCAGTAAAATTCAGAGGTGAAGCTTTTCAGATTTTTTTCAAGTGGTCATCTCAGGAGTTTCTTCAACCTCAGATTTATATCTGCAAATCAATTCAGTGGTATAAATCAGTGTATGCAATATTCAATCCTTTTAGGCTCATTTCCATCTGAGCCTTCCATTTACTGGGATATATCAAAGCATCAGTCTAAATAATGCTTGAATGCTATCAGACTGTGGTTCTACCTATTACAGAATAAACAGATCATTAATTTTGTATCTAGTATGAGTTTCACACATGCAGAATAACTTTAATACAGTGTGCCTTAAATTTTCAAGTGTTTGAATCTGATTCCTTAACAAGAAAATCTAGCCACTCCTTAATGTTTTAGGATTCTTTCTGTAATACTGGGAATAATCCCAGTAAATACTTTTTGATAAATAACTTGGCCATTAAGAAAAATTAGTAGATTGTGGTGGTTTAAAAAGAGAACTTCACAGATATTGTTCCCCAGAGCTCACCTAGAGGAGTCTAGGTCAGTCAAAGAATATGAATGTTGGACTTCAGTTAATCATCACTTTAAAAATTGAGGTAACTGCACAATTATATTAAATTGTTGAAGACTTTATCTACAATTACTAAAAGATTGAGCACATATCCATGAGGGGAATACAATCACCTGTCTCCTAGTCTGGAATAAATACTGACAGGCACAAATTTGTGAAAAGGCTGTCCATCAAAAGATACATGAAAAGTCAGAATTTTAAAACCTTTTCTTTGGACATTTTCCTAAGAGAAATTGCAATTTAAGTCTAAATTTCTCAAGCTAAATTTTAGAGTCCATTAAACCTATGATATTAGCTCATAATTCTTTCTTAATTTCACATCTGGGGAAAATGTTTTGAGAGAGGGAGTTCCCTACCCCTTTCCCAGGAATGTTTTGTGTGGTGCATGTAGCTTAGCTCTTACATCTTACCACCTCTGTTCTGTTACCCTGTTCACAACTTTATTACTTTTCTAAATATCCATGGCCTTCATACTAACCTAAACCCTGCTCTGACATGTTCTATCAAGGTCTGTCTTCAGATGAGGATGGCTTTTCATGGAAAAGTGTGTCATGCTTCAAAATGACTTTTATTTTTTATTTTATTTTTAAATGTACTTTTATCCTGTTTAAAACTGTCATTTCTTCAACATAATATATATGGGCTGGCAGGAAAACAGCAACAAATTAGAATATTGTACATTCGAAAAAAGTAAATATTTTTGCATGTGTCTACAGGGATTCCAGTCTTATAGAGGTCCTTACTAATTCACATACATTTATCCTCAACTTTATAGGCTCCCCTTAGCTACATTATTCTTCTTGCCCTATCTTCACACAAGAATAAGCCACACTCTCTGCCACCTACTTCTTTACTCCTAAACCCACTGCAGTTTGAATTCTACTCATCCTTCTTCATTGATATTATCATTAAGATCAGCAATAACTTTCCAACAGATGGATTCTGTGGCCTTTATTCAGCTCTCTCATAACTGTTCTCAAGTTTTTCACGGAGTTCAATTCTAACTCTTCCTTGGAAAACAAACATCTTTTCTCTTAGTTTCTGTGACACCTAATGCTGATCTTATTTCTCTGGACAGTCCTTCATAATCTTGTAGGTTATTGATGTGTTAAATATAATTTTATCTTAATTACTGCAAAAATAGAGATAGAAAATATCATAACTATTTAGTCACTAAATTGATGTTTTCACTAAGGATACAGAAAGATGTATTCCCCTCTTACCAGAGAGCTCCTGGTGCTGCCTGTGTGCTCATTCCCCGTGAACCTGTGCCTGGCAGCTGAGGACACTCCAACGCTTGCTGATGAAAAGGCCAAGGAAGGAGTCAAGGCTGAGGACACCAACCATATTAATCTGAAGGTGGCAGTGCAAATTGTTCTGTGGTGCAATTTAAGATTAAGAGGAGTACACGACTAGTATGAAAGCCTATTGTGAATGACAGGGTTTGTCAGGAGGCAGATTGGATCCCGATTTGATGGGCAGCCAATCAATTAAACAGACACACCTGCACAGCCAGAAATATAGCATGAAGATACAATTGATGGGTTCCAGCAGCAGACAGGAGGTGTCTGCTAGAAAGGGAACCTGCTACTCTACTTCCAGAACTCAGTTCCTCCTGACCAAGAAGACGTTCTCAACTAGAAAACTGCTATTTGTTTCCACCACTTCCTGACTACTACATTATAGTTTTCTCTATTCTTTCATTTCCCCTTCCCATTCCTTTATTCTACATAGAGTAACTGTGTTTGTGCACAGGCATATTGCATTTTTTTTAACTAAATAGCCAGTGGTACATTTTGATTGACATCAAATGGAGATGGATGGGGACAAAATTCTGGTTCTGTGAAAATACCCCTTTTCACCATTAGTGGCATGCTCATTCGGCTCTTACCATTATATTCCTGTGAGTTATTCTACTTTCACTGTTTAACAACAACAAAAAAGGAACAACATGAAAAACTTTGCATACCTTGTTCAGTTGGAGAGTTTTAATGCTTTTCATTTATTGTAAAATCAAGGGCAGTTTTAATAAGTTTTTGTATATAGCTGTTACATGCAGGGCAATCTGCCTTTAAGAAGGGATAAATTACACTAAAAGAAATTAATCCTAGATAGTTTTCCCTTCAAATCAAGCATCTTGTTGTTTAAATAAACTTCTAATTAAAAAAAAAAAGCTTAAAGTCTAGTGGAGAAATGAGACAATAAAACAGGACATTTTAATATAATGTGGGAAAATGGGATTATCAGGCTGTACCCATAGTTTAAGTTCTTGCATGCCTTTGCAGTTTAATGCCTTCGCAGGACTCCTGAGACAACCATCCCATAACATTTGCCTATTCATTCAGCACTGTTTCCTGACACTGTCCCAGATTCAGTCATTGTTGTGGCCTAGAAATAGCCATAAGACAGTATGTGTCTTGTGTGTCACCACTCTCAAATTCAGTGTCATCAATTGCTTGCAGCACTCATTCCTACTGAACCTATGTTAGTGGCAGCTACAAAATTTCTACATTTAGAGGGTGGAACTGAAGGCTCACGAGAAAACCCTTGGCCCTACCAGTGCTCTAGTGGGAGTGGAAATTTTTCTTAGCACTATTTCCATTTAATAGCAGTTGACATTCAAATTCAAACTCCTTTCCATCCCCGTTCTACTGAATCTATTCTAAAATCTGTATTTGTTGTGTCTTTCCACCTCTCCATGAGACTTCATGATCATTCCTTAACTGCCTCCTCTGTGTTCTCTGTGGCCCTCATTCTATCCCATATTTTGAAGGCAAGAAAAATTTCATTAATATAATCCTCAGAGGAAAAGAATTGTTTGTTGACTAGGATCTGAACTTAAAAGGGAAAAAAATACATATTATTCTACATCATGGACCACGTGACACTTCCTTATAATATGTGTATGCTCTTTGTTCCCACAGTAGCTAATGATTTTCCTGCCTGCTTATGCATGGTCTGCATTCATAATTTGATTTTTCCTGTTTGGAACATTATTTTACTCCTCTTCTTGGCTAATTCCTTCCTTCTGTTTAAAAGTTTAACCTTCCAGTTATTCTAGGAAGCTTTCTTGAAACTCCCTCTTCCCTCATTCTGTTCTCTGGCAGAGAGGAATTTGTCCTCCACCCACTTGGTATACTCTTCTAGCAAAACAACCTTTGGGTTGTCATTTATATCTCTACCTCTACCATTAACCTCAATTTTGTGTCTCCTATCATTGATGTCTAGTATGATTTTGCATATAATGAAATTTTTATTGAATGAAATAATGAGTAATTCTTTAACTGATAGTATATAAAGTAATAAAATGGAGTAAAAACCTGTGGTCATGTTGGGAAAAATATTTTGTCATTACATTTCAAATATATCCCTTTCCTTTAAATGTGTACACAGTATATTCCAATTACAATAGGACTATGTAAGTGTGAGGGTGTCTGTGGATGTGCAGGGTAATGAGAATATGGCTTTGGTAGTGAATGGTAATAAGACCTTTCTGTGTGAAACGTGTCCAAGTTATAGGCATTAACAAATTGTGACTATAATTATAATTTGGGGACTATCATTGCTTCATCATATTTCATCTTTCAACATTTGAAATGAATTTTAAAGAAATATATTTTCAATTTCAATAAAAGGACAGTATTCTATCTAAACACTATTAATTCCATTTATGCTTTTTTGCTTTCTGAAATTAAGTCACATATGAGAAATTTGAATAAAAGTAATTTCTCGGTAGCTAGGATAGATAGGAGTGCAGATCACATGGTAATTATGCACACAGGCTTTGGAGTCAGATTAGGTTCAAAACCCATCACTTCTCTGTAAGACCCTGAAGAAGCTAACTGATCTCTTGGTGGCTCCCATCCATCAGCTTTAAAATAAGGATAACAATGGCACCTATCTCATAATTTTGTTGTAGTAACAAACAGATGATTCATGTTAAGGCTTTGGCACAGTACTTGCACATATTACTCAATATATATTAGCTACTGGTATTGATAGGATAAAAATGTAATCCAGAGTATATAATACTTCCTACCTTCTCAGACAGCTCTGATTAACATATTGCATTGATTTATTTCCCCTGCCATCTCTTAAAGACTCCTGTTTATGTAAAATTTTCCAAGCCTTTCATGCCAAACTTTTACTTTCAATTCTATTCAAAATGCAAATTAAGAGGAAGGGGTCATTATGAAGCAACAGCCTTCGCTTATTTTATTAACTCCTAAATATCTCTCTGAAGAGAAACAGATAAGGTTTCTTCCAAGAAACAATTCATCCAAGTTAATAAGCTCGAAGTTCCAAATTAAACTTTCACTACTATGTTTAGTTTACTCAAATACAAACACTTCTGAAAATATTTTCATTGTTATTCTCATCTGGCAAAAATAATGCTTATTATGGAAAATAGAAAATTTTTTTTTATTTGAAAGTTAAAAAAAGATCACCTTGTAGATCCATCAGCCAAATAAAACAGGAGTTAACAACTGGATCTATAACCTTTCAGTATTTTATGTACTTGTACTCATGTTTCTATACATACTCTTTTTATACATAGTAAGATTATATTTAACACAGTTTTATATTCTGTCTTTTCAACTTGGAAATGTATTGAGAATATAGGTATATGTAATTGTATCATTTTAAATAACTGCATAGCATTTATTTGTATTGACAAGCTGTTTCTCTAGTATTGGTCATTTAAGTTGTCTATCAATTTCCTTAGTATGACCAGTGCTATGAGATTACTGTCCTAAGAATCTACCTCAAATAGTCATGATTCTTTGCTTAAGCCACATTAATATTACCATGCCGTAGTCTAGTCCCAAACCCAAACTCAGCTGGGTGCTCATTGCTGGAGAGGTCAAAACCCAAGAGGCGAGTGCTGCGGAAAAGGAAAGGTTGCTTTATTCTGGAAGCCGGAAGCCTGGGAGATGGTGGGTGAGCCTCGCACGTGTCCTCAGGAGGAGCATTGTAGGGGAATTTCACGGAATCAGTGGCTCGGGATAACCTCGCTGGCGTTGAGGAGGCTTCTGTGCTTCAAAACTGTCTGCAGAATGAAATACCCTTATCGATGGTTTACAGGGGCTCCAGGCAAAATTCCTGAAACTCATAAATGTCTGGGTAGAGGGCAGCATGGAGGGAGAGGTTTGACTTCTTTTTATTTTAATTTTTTTCCCCATTTTTTAAAAATTTTGGTATCATTGATATAAAATCACATGTGAAACATTGTGGTTACTAGATTCCCCCGTTATCAAGGCTCCCTCCCTGCCATACCCCATTACAGTCACTGTCCATCAGCATAGTAAGATGCTTTAGATACACTACTTGTCTTCTCTGTGCTATACTGCCTTCCTAGTGCCCCCCACTACATTATGTGTACTAATCATAAAGCCCTTTATTCCCCTTCTCCCTCCCTTCCCACCCACCTTCCCCAGTCCCTTTCCCTTTGGCAACTGTTGGTCCATTCTTGGGTTATCTGTGTCTGCGGCTGTTTTGTTCCTTCAGTTTTTCCTTTGTTCTTATACTCCACAGATGAGTGAAATCATTTGGTACTTGTCTTTCTCCGCCTGGCTTATTTCACTGAGCATAATACCCTCTAGCTCCATCCATGTTGTTGCAAATGGTAGGATTTGTTTTCTTCTTATGGCTGAATAATATTCCATTGTGTATATGTACCACATCTTCTTTATCCATTCATCTACTGATGGACACTTAGGTTGCTTCCATTTCTTGGCTATTGTAAATAGTGCTGCAATAAACATAGGGGTGCATCTGTCTTTTTCAAACTGGGCTGCTGCATTCTTAGGGTAAATTCCTAGGAGTGGAATTCCTGGGTCAAATGGTATTTCTATTTTGAGTTTTTTGAGGAACCTCCATACTGCTTTCCACAATGGTTGAACTAATTTGCATTCCCACCAGCAGTGTAGGAGGGTTCCCTTTTCTCCACATCCTCGCCAACATTTGTTGTTGTTTGTGTTTTGGATGTTGGCCATCCTCACTGGTGTGAGGTGATATCTCATTGTGGTTTTAATCTGCATTTCTCTGATGATTAGCGATGTGGAGCATCTTTTCATGTGCCTGTTGGCCATCTGAATTTCTTCTTTGGAGAAGTGTCTATTCATGTCCTCTGCCCATTTCTTAATTGGATTATTTGCTTTCTGTTTGTTAAGGTGCATGAGTTCTTTATATATTTTGGATGTCAACCCTTTATCGATATGTCATTTATGAATATATTCTCCCATACTGTAGGATGTCTTTTTGTTCTGATGATGGTGTCCTTTGCTGTACAGAAGCTTTGCAGCTTGATATAGTCCCACTTGTTCATTTTTGCTTTTGTTTCCCTTGCCCGGGGAGATATGTTCATGAAGAAGTCGCTCATGTTTATGTCCAAGAGATTTTGCCTATGTTTTTTTCTAAGAGTTTTATGGTTTCATGACTTACATTCAGGTCTTTGATCCATTTCGAATTTACTTTTGTGTATGGGGTTAAACAATAATCCAGTTTCATTCTCTTGCATGTAGCTATCCAGTTTTGCCAACACCTGCTGTTGAAGAGGCTGTCATTTCCCCATTGTATGTCCATGGCTCCTTTATCATATATTAATTGACCACATATGGTTGGGTTTATATCAGGGCTCTCTAGTCTGTTCCATTGGTCTATGGGTCTGTTCTTGTGCCAGTACCAAATTGCCTTGATTACTGTGGCTTTGTAGTAGAGCTTGAAGTTGGGGAGCATAATCCCCCCAGCTTTATTCTTCCTTCTCAGGATTGCTTTGGCTATTTGGGGTCTTTTGTGGTTCCATATGAATTTTAGAACTATTTGCTCTAGTTCATTGAAGAATGCTGTTGGTATTTTGATAGGGATTGCATTGAATCTGTAGATTGCTTTAGGCAGAATGGCCATTTTGACAATATTAATTCTTCCTATCCATGAGCACGGGATGTGTTTCCATTTATTGGTATCTTCTTTAATTTCTTTCATGAGTGTCTTGTAGTTTTCAGAGTATAGGTCTTTCACTTCCTTGGTTAGGTTTATTCCTAGGTATTTTATTCTTTTTGATGCAACTGTGAATGGAATTGTTTTCCTGATTTCTCTCTCTGCTAGTTCATTGTTAGTGTATAGGAATGCAACAGATATCTGTGTATTAATTTTGTATCCTGCAACTTTGCTGAATTCAGATATTAGTTCTAGTAGTTTTGGAGTGGAGTCTTTAGGGTTTTTTATGTACAATATCATGTCATCTGAAAATAGTGACAATTTGACTTCTTCTTTACCAATCTGGATGCCTTGTATGTCTTTGTTTTGTCTGATTGCTGTGGCTAGGACCTCCAGTACTATGTTGAATAACAGTGGAGAGAGTGGGCATCCCTGTCTTGTTCCCGATCTTAAAGGAAAAGCTTTCAGCTTCTCGCTGTTAAGTATAATGTTGGCTGTGGGTTTGTCATATATGACCTTTATTATGTTGAGGTACTTGCCCTCTATACCCATTTTGTTGAGAGTTTTTATCATGAATGGATGTTGAATTTTGTCGAATGCTTTTTCAGCATCTATGGAGATGATCATGTGGTTTTTATCCTTCTTTTTGTTGATGTGGTGGATGATGATGTTGGATTTTCGAATGCTGTACATTCTTTGCATCCCTGGAATAAATCCTACTTGATCATAATGGATGAACTGTTTGATGTGTTTTTGAATTCAGTTTGCTAATATTTTGTTGAGTATTTTTGCTTCTTTGTTCATCGGGGTATTGGTCTGTAATTTTCTTTTTTTGTGGTGCCTTTGCCTAATTTTGGTATTAGAGTGATGCTGGCCTTGTAGAATGAGTTTGGGAGTATTCCCTCCTCTTCTACTTCTTGGAAAACTTTAAAGAGGATGCGTGTTAGGTCTTCACTAAATGTCTGATAAAATTCAGCAGCGAAGCCATCTGGTATGATGGTTTTGTTCTTGAGTAGTTTTTGATTACCAATTCAATTTCATTGCTGGTAATTGGGTTCAGATTTTCTGTTTCTTCCTAGGTCAGCCTTGGAAGGTTGTATTTTTCTATAAAGTTAGCCATTTCTTCTAGGGTATCCAGTTTGTTAGGATATAATTTTTCATAGTATTCTCTCATAATTCTTTATATTTTTGTGGTGTCGGTAGTGATTTTTCCTTTCTCATTTCTAATCTGTTTATGTGTTTAGGCTCTTTTTTTCTTGATAAGTCTGGCTAGGGGTTTATCTATTTTGTTTATTTTCTTGAAGAACCAACTCCTGCTTTAATTAATTCTTTCTATTGATTTATTCTTCTCGATTTTATTTATTTATGCTCTTATCTTTATTATGTCCCTCCTACTGAATTTGGGCCTCTTTTGTTCTTCTTTTTCTAGTTTCATTAATTGTGAGTTTAGACTGTTCATATGGGATTGTTCTTCTTTCCTGAGGTAGGCATGTATTGCAATATACTTTCCTCTTAGTGT
>JAVSCE010006238.1:0-170587 GCA_032199065.1 Smutsia gigantea
CCGGCTAAGCCTATTTCAATTCACATAGCTCTAAAAGGTGTAAGTATGCCTAATAGAACTTACAAACAGCTTTTGGCCCAAAAGCTATCTGTCTAAATATGAAGTGAGTTGCCTGAGGCAGTTTTAAGTCCCCAGCAACTTTGAGGAGTTCAAGATAAGACATTTTATAAGAAATTTGAAATGTTGGATTTTGAAATACTAGGCCAAGTTAGATTACTTTAGGCCTCTTCCACACTCTCAGCATCTAAAAATCTACTGAGTTTTTTTCAACTTGATATTTAGGGCTGCTTTCTATGCTTGATGAGTGAAATGAAATAAGCAGGATTAACCTGTCAGTGACAAGACCTGGCTATGCTCCCTCCATTCCCACAAGGAAAAGTGTACTTTCAAATTTTAACCTCACTTTACATTTTACAATTCCCTGTAGACAAAACACGTTGTTTATAACATACCTTAAATTGTCACTGAACTCTTATTGTTATTATCATGCATATTAACAACAAAACCAAAAACAGAAGCAGCTATCACTAAGTGCCTTCTGTTTGGCCTGTACCAAGTCACCCTATATTCAATATCTCCCATGTTCATTACAACCTGAAAAGTAGGTTTTATTTCCATTTTAAAGATGAAGATATAGGCTCAGGAAGATGAAGTCATTTTCCTGAAGTCACAAAACTGTTAGGTGGGGAACAGGAATTTGCACCAAGGCTTATCTGATTCTTATATGCATGCTTTTTCTACCATACACAGTACCTTAGAGAGCTTGTGGAAAGTTTTAAGGAATAATAAAAGTGACTATCACTTATTATTTATCAAGTACCAGGCCTTTTACCTGCATTATTTCATTTCATTCACTTCTTTAGCTCACATTCATAGAATGCTTCACTTCAAAAAATGTCACAAGATCTGACTTAGAATAAAGTAAGGATAGTCGCTGAACAGAATGAAAATAACAATCCTCCAAAAAGTATCTGAGAGTTTTTGAGATGTTTTCATATCCATTAGCTCAATGCATTCTTCTTAACAACCCTGTGAAGTAGGCAAAATGGGATTACTCTCTCCATTCTACAAATCAGAAAACTGAGGATCAGTGTCATGAAGTTACTCTGTGGTAGAGTCCACTTTCAAAGAACTGGGAGTTCTGACTCCCAGTCTAATGTTCTACAATTTTATTCTATCTTCTTTATCAGTGGGCAATGAAAGCAATATGTTATTGCAAAAGGCTAGAAGGAGTAAATAGACAGTGATAATAATAGAGCTGAACAAATGAAGTTGCAGTAACAAAATACGTTCAAATAATTGAGCAAAAATTGATAAAGGCATCAGGATATCAGTATTTATGTAACTTGTAGAAGGATTTTAAAGGACTCTAAGAAGACTGATGTTTATGTAAGAACCCTGAAAGCTGACTGAGAGATATTAATATTAGTTTATTTCTCAAATCCTAGTCCTGAAGTACACTATACAGGGATGCAAACCAAATGCAGTATCAGTCTGACTCTAGTTATTTGATATTTTAATATTTTTTATTTAGTTTTAAATCTTTACTTTTAATTTTTCAGTTCAATATATCTTGTGAATAATTTCTTTTGGGAAAATCCCACCAAATTCTGATTTATGCACAGTGCAGGTTTATTTTAGTTCTGTATTTAGTAAATTAAGAAGTAACTGGTTTGGTTCAGTTCCCATTCTTCCTTGTACTCTGTGTAATTACCACCCCCACACCCTCCCTTCCATTTTGTTAGCTTGGTCTGGGGCCCTTTGGCAAGACAGCTGAGATGAATTACATGGGCTCATTAGGCAGACAAGAGTACAGGATTCATTCACTAGTTTATGAAACAAAGACACATGGAATTCTTTTCCTGTTTATAATCTAATCCCTGGTTTAGTAATTCCCTGTATTTAACAGAAGCACAAGAAAAGTATCTTACCTAGCACCAGGATGTCAGTAGCTTCTATTAAAGAAAAAAATGTTGCAGCATAAGTGATTGTGACAAACATACCAAAATGATAGAAAGGTGAAGTTTGGGGGTAAAAGGAGGGCTTGAGAGTTTATGTAGCCCAATTCTCTCATTTTTAAAAGATATTGAGTTTATTACTAGTAGTTATGGAAGTACACCACCCAGTTCTGTCTTACTCCCAAACCTAAAACTCTAAAAACTATGGAAATCCAGAGAAGCAACTATGCCTAAAGCTATGAAGCTAATTTGGGATTATCTATACTCAGAATCTAAACTGCCTGATTTCCAGCTCAAAACAAAGCATATTGCCTTTGACAGATACTTCTACAAACTATAATGTATTTGCTGGTGCTTTAACCAGTGAGTTCTTTATACACTCAGGCCTCTAAGAACAAAGGTTTTATGGTCAGAAATGTCAAATTAATTTTTTCTCTGCTAAGTGGTTTTTCTTTCTTACCTTGATATTGGGATGCAGACTCTGATAGGTGACCATATTTGTGTTTTCTAACATCATTCCAGTCTATTACTGTAGGAAGAGAGAAAACAGTCATGTGGAAAGAAAAAACAGATTCAATACTTCTCAGTTTAGCAGTATGTTTTAATAGTTTTTTGATAAAGTAATACATTTCTAAGGTTGTACTATAAGAAGGAATCCTAATTACAGAAAAAAGGTTTTATTTTAAAAGCTTTACTATTATTTATCACAACAAAAGGGAGGCACCTAAATGTTCAAAACAGAAGACTGATTAAGATACTGCAACATATTTGTCAGTTGACAAAGTATTTTGCAGCTGTTAAATTTTTATGAAGGCTAAACAACAAAATGGGAAAATGTTTAAGTTATATATTATCTGGTAAAATATGAGACCAAATGTCATATTCATGGAATAACCACAATTATGTAAAAAATTGAAAACAACACCCCTGTTATGGGCTGAATTGTGTCCCCCCAAAATTCATATTGAAGTCCTCAGTCCCCAGTCCCTCAGGAATGTGACTGTACTTGGAGAAAGGGTATATAAAGAAGTAATTAAGCTAAAATGATATTATTGGGGTGGGCCTTAATCTAATATGACTGGTGTCCTTACAGGAAGAGGTAATTTGGACATAAACAGGGACAAAGACAATGTGAACACACAGGGAGAAGATGGACATCTACAAGTCAAGGACAGAGGCCTCAGAAAAAAACAACCCTGCTCACACCTTGATCTCAGACTTCTAGCCTCCAGAACTGTGAGAAGATAAATTTCTATTGTCTAATCACCCAGTCTGGAGTATTTGTTACTGCAGTCTTAGCACACTAACATGACCCTAAAAAATTATCACTAGGAAAAAAAGACAGAAGTAAACACAGCAAATACAAATGATTGGTCATCTTTGCATAGTAGTACTGTTTCTTTCCCCCTTTGTTTTCTAATCTCACATATTTTCAAATTTTCTATAAAGAGGATCCATTACTTACATAGTGGAAATACATTTTCCTTGTTTGAAAATTTAGATTCATCTATTGACCCTACCATTTTCTCATCATCAATTACCCATCATGCTTTCACTTTTCTTAACCAGCTCAGATTTCATGGTCCCTCATTAAAATCACTCCCTGGAAAATATTCTTACCTCACCCCCAAACTATTTTTGTCAAATTTGCCTAGTAAAGCCTTAATCCTAACTCTGGTTAAAGCCCCTTACCCATCTGCAATGCCTATCCCAACAGTGAGTGCTGAAGAAAAACAACACTAAGAGACTGGTCTCACTTTAAATTCATGGCCATAATTTTCAAATGCCACTTAACACGGTCTAGAAATCACACTCTGTATCCCTATGTTTGCTTTTCCACCTTCCAAAAAAATAAACTCATGTATTATTCTCTCTCCTCCTACTCCAAATATTCCCTCACTTGCCTTCATCCCTAGAGAAGACATTAATTCAGGGTTCATTGAGAAAAAGAGAAATATGGGACAGGAACTTGCTATACACCACTCATTTAGGAAGGTACAGACTTGACCTTGTTTAGTGGTATATCCCCACTGCATACCACAGCAGCAGGAGCTCAGCTAATGTTGACGACTGAACAAATCTGCTATTCATCATTCTTTCTGACTTCTCTCTTTTGTGGTGGATCAAGTGTCTCTATCAAAAGCCAACCTTACATTTTTGCTCCAATCTCATTTCCTCTCACCTTCTCAAGGATTTTCTTTTATTTTGGTATTATTAATGTACAATTACATGAGCAATATTATGGTTACTAGACACACCCTATTATCAAGTCAACATCATGTACCCCATTACAGTCACAGTCCATCAGCATACTAAGATGCTACAGAATGACTACTTATCTTCTCTGTATTATACTTTCTTCCGCGTATCCCTCCCCCCACACGGCTACATTATGTGTGCTAATCATAATACCCCTTTTTCCCCCTTATCCCTCCCTTCCAACCCATCTTCCCTAGTCCCTTTCCCTTTGGTAACTATTAGTCCATTCTTGGGTTCTGTGAGTCTGCTGTTGTTTTGTTCCTTCAGTTTTTTATTTGTTCTTATATTCCACAGATGAGTGAAATCATTTAATACTTGTCTTTCTCTGCCTGGCTTACTTCATTGAGCATAATACCCTCAAGCTCCATCCATGTTGTTGCAAATGGTAGGATTTGCTTTCTTCTTATTGCTGAATAATATTCCATTGTGTATATATACCACTCTTCTTTATCCATTCATCTACGGATGGACACTTAGGTTGCTTCCACTTCTTGGCTATTGTAAATAGTGCTGCGATAAACATAGGGGTGCATATGTCTTTTTCAAAGTGGGCTGCTGCATTCTTAGGATAAATTCCTAGGAGTGGAATTCCTGGGACAAATGGTATTTCTATTTTTAGCTTTTTGAGGAACCTCCATACTACTTTCCACAATGGTTGAACTAACTTACATTCCCACCAGTAGTGTGGGAGGAGGGTTCCCCTTTCTCCACATCCTCAACAACATTTGTTGTTGTTTGTCTTTTGGATGTTGGCCATCCTAACTGGTGTGAGGTGATATCTCATTGTGGTTTTAATTTGCATTTCTCTGATGACTAGTGATGTGGAACATCTTTTCATGTGCCTGTTGGCCATCTGAATTTCTTCTTTGGAGAAGTGTCTGTTCAGCTCCTCTGCCCATTTTTTAATTGGTTTATTTGCTTTTTGTTTGTTGAGGTGCGTGAACTCTTTATATAATTTGGATATCAACCCAATATCGAATATGTCATTTATGAATGTATTCTCCCATACTGTAGGATGTCTTTTTGTTCTACAGATGGTGTCCTTTGCTGAACAGAAGCTTTTTAGTTTGATATAGTCCCACTTGTTCATTTTTGCTTTTGTTTCCCTGGCCAGGGGAGATATGTTTATAAAGAAGTTGCTCATGTTTATGTCCAAGAGATTTTGCCTATGTTTTTTTCTAAGAGTTTTATGCTTTCATGACTTGCATTCAGGTCTTTGATCCATTTTGAGCTTACTTTTGTGAATGGGGTTAGACAATAATCCAGTTTCATTCTCTTACGTGTAGCTGTCCAGTTTTGCCAACACCAGCTGTTGAAGAGGCTGTCATTTCCCCACTGTATAACCACGGCTCTTACTGTATATTAATTGACCATATATGCTTGGGTTTATATCTGGGCTCTCTAGTCTGTTCCATTGGTCTATGGGTCTGTGTATTAATTTTGTATCCCACAACTTTCTGAATTCAGATATTAGATCTAATAGTTTTGAAGTGGATTCTTTAGGGTTTTTTATGTACAATATCATGTCATCTGCAAACAAGGACAGTTTGAGTTCTTCCTTGCCGATCTGGATGCCTTTTATTTCTTTGTGTTGTCTGACTGCCATGGCTAGGACCTCTAGAACTATGCTGAATAAAAGAAGAGAGAGTAGGCATCCTTGTCTTTTTCCCCATCTTAAAGGAAAAGCTTTAAGCTTCTTGCTGTTAAGTACAATGTTGCTTGTGGGTTTGTCATATATGGCCTTTAGTATGTTGAGGTACTTGCCCTCTATTCTCATTTTCTTGATAGTTTTTATCATGAATGGATGTTGAATTATGTCGAATGCTTTTTCAGCATCTATGGAGATGATCATGTGGTTTTTGTTCTTCTTTTTGTTGATGTGGTGGATGATGCTGATAGATTTTCGAATGTTGTACCATCCTTGCATCACTGGGATGAATCCCACTTGATCATGATGGATGATCTTTTTGATGTACTTTTGAATTTGGTTTGCTAATATTTTATTGAGGATTTTTGCTATGTACATCAGGGATATTGGTCTGTAATTTTATTTTTTTGTGGGATATTTGCCTCATTTTGGTATTAGAGTGATGTTGGCTGCGTAGAATGAGTTTGAGAGTATTCCCTCCTCTTGTACTTTTTGGAAAACTTTAAGGAGGATGCGTATTAGGTCTTCACTAAAGGTTTGATAAAATTCAGCAGTGAAACCATATGGTCCAGGTATTTTGATCTTGGGTAGTTTTTTGATTACCAATTCAATTTCTTTGCTGGTAATTGGTCTATTCAGTTTTTGTGTTTCTTCCTGGGTCAGCCTTGGAAGGTTGTATTTTTATAGAAAGTGGTCCATTTCTTCTAGGTTATCCAATTTGTTGGCATATATTTTTTCGTAGTATTCTCTAACAATTCTTTGTATTTCTATGGTGTCCATAGTGATTTTTCCTTTCTCATTTCTGATTCTGCGTATGTGTGTAGAATATCATGTCATCTGCAAATCATGTCATTTTTTTCTTGATAAGTCTGGCTAGGGGTTTATCTATTTTGTTTATTGTCTCAAAAAACAAGCTTCTGCTTTCATTGATTCTTTCTATTGTTTTATTTTTCTCAATTTTATTTATTTCTGCTTTAATCTTTATTATGTCCCTCCTACTGACTTTGGACCTCATTTGTTCTTCCTTTTCTAGTTTCATTAATTGTGAGTTTAGACTCTTCATTTGGGATTATTCTTCTTTCCTGAGGTAGGCCTGTATTGCAATATATTTCCCTCTTAGCACAGCTTTGCTGTGTCCCACAGATTTTGTGGTGTTGAATTATTGCTGTCATTTGTCTCCATATATTGCTTGATCTCTGTTTTTCTTTGGACACTGATCCATGGATTATATAGGAGCATGTTATTAAGCCTCCATGTGTTTGTGGGTTTTTTCATTTTCTTAGAGTAATTTATTTCTAGTTTCATACCTTTGTGATCTGAGAAGCTGGTTGGTACAATTTCAATCTTTTTGAATTTACTGAGGCTCTTTTTGTGGCCAGGTATATGATCTATTCTTGAATATGTGCCATGTGCACTTGAGAAGAATGTGTATCCTGTTGCTTTTGGATGGAGTGTTCTATAGATATCCATTAGGTCCATCTGTTCTACTACGTTGTTTAGTACCTCTATCTCTTTATTTTCTG
Source organism: Smutsia gigantea (assembly GCA_032199065.1). Classification (NCBI taxonomy): domain Eukaryota; kingdom Metazoa; phylum Chordata; class Mammalia; order Pholidota; family Manidae; genus Smutsia; species Smutsia gigantea. Next base: position 7,389 of record JAVSCE010006238.1, read on the forward strand.
TCTGGTTGATCTGTCCTTTGGAGTGAGTGGAATCCTGAAGTCTCCCAAAATGAATGCATTTCATTCTATTGCCCCTTTAATTCTGTTAGTATTTGTTTCACATATGTAGGTGATCCTGTGATGGGTGCACAGATGTTTATAATAGTTATATCCTCTTGTTGGACTCCTTTATCACTATGTAATGTCCTTCTTTGTCTCTTGTGACTTTGTTTTGAAGTCTATTTTGTCTGATGTAAGTACTGCAAGTCCTGCTTTTTTTCTCACTATTAGTTCAGTTGCATGAAATATCTTTTTCCATCCCTTTACTTTCAGTCTCTGCATGTCTATGGGTTTGAAGTGAGTCTCTTGTAGGCAGCATATAGACAGGTCTTGTTTTTTTATCCATTCAGTGACTCTATGTCTTTTGATTGGTGCATTCAGACCATTTACATTTAGGGTGATTATCTATAGGTATGTACTTATTGCCATTGCAGGCTTTAGATTTGTGGTTACCAAAGATTCAAGGGTAATTCTCTTATAACAGTATAATTGAACTCATGTAGTATGCTATTACAAACACAACCTAAAGGTTATTTTCTCTCCTTTTTCTTACTATTCCATTCTTTGTATGTTATGAATCATATTCTGTACTCTTTGTCTATCCCTTGGGTCACATCTATTTAGCCTTAGGAATACTTCCATCTATAGGAGTCCCTCCAAAATGCCCTGTAGACGTGGTTTGTGGGAGGTAAATTCTCTCAGCTTTTGCTTATCTGAAAATTGTTTAACCCCTCCTTCAAATTTAAATGATAAACTTGCCAGGTAGAGTATTCTTGGTTCAAGGCCCTTCTGCTTCATTGCATTAAATATATCAGGCCACTCCCTTCTGGCCTGTAAGGTTTCTGTTGAGAAGTCTGATGATAGCCTGATGGATTTTCCTTTGTATGTGATCTTTTTCTCTCTCTAGCTGCTTTTAAAAGTCTGTTCTTATCCTTGATCTTTGCCATTTTATTATTATATGTCTTGATGTTGTCTTCCTTGGGTCCCTTGTGTTGGGAGATCTGTGCACCTCCATGGCTTGAGAGACTATCTCCTTCTGCAGATTGGGAAAGTTTTCAACAATTACCTCCTCAATGACACTTTCTATGCCTTTTTAGCTCTCTTCTTCTTCTGGTACCCCTAGTATGTGAATATTGTTCCAATTAGATTGGTCACTCAGTTCTCTCAATATTCTTTCATTCTTAAGAGATTCTTTTTTCTCTCTGTGCTTCAGATTCTTTGCATTCCTATTCTCTAATTCTATTCCCTTTACCATTTCCTGTACTACATCTAATCTGAAAATTGTTTAACCCCTCCTTCAAATTTAAATGATAACCTTGCCAGGTAGAGTATTCTTGGTTCGAGGCCCTTCTGTTTCATTGCATTAAATATATCATGCCACTCCCTTCTGGCCTGTAAGGTTTCTGTTGAGAAATCTGGTGATAGCCTGATGAGTTTTCCTTTGTATGTGATCTTTTTTCTCTCTCTAGCTGCTATTAAAAGTCTGTTCTTATCCTTGATCTTTGCCATTTTATTATTATGTCTTGATGTTGTCTTCCTTGGGTCCCTTGTGTTTTTAAATCCCTCCATTGTATGTTTCATTTCAGATACGGAATTTCATAATGATTGAATATCTGTCTTAAATTCGTTCCTGAGTTCTTGAATATTTTTCTGTACCTCCATAAGCATGTTTATGATTTTTATTTTGAACTCTTTTTCAGGAAGATTAGTGAGTTCAGTTTAATTTGGCCCTTTTTCTGGGGTTTGTGAGATTTTGATCTGAACCATGTTCTTTTAATGTTTCATATTTCTGTGTGGTGCCCTCTAGTGCCCAGAAGCTCCAGTCTCTGGAGCTGCTCAGCCCCTAGAGTGAGGTTGGAGGTCGTAGGGGAGTAGAGGAGTGCTTGGGGGAGGAAAGATCTGTTTCCTCATTCCTGTCTGCCATGCCTGTCTCCGGTATCAGAGCCAGTGGACCGAGCACACAGGTGTAAGACTCTGTGCTTTGTGTCTCTAGCTGTTGTAGGCGGTGCCTCCCTCTGACTGGTCTGACGCCAGCGCTATGACTGCCGGTTTTCAAGCCGGTGCCCTCAGGCCAGGAGGAAGGCTCGGCAGGCTGCGTATCACAGTGGGGGGCCTTGGAGCTGAGAAGCCAGCCAGGGGAATGGAGAGCCTGAAGCTCCTCAAAGTTCCCAATCTACTGGGCAGAGCACGCCCAGACAACCTTGTCCCCCTCTCCCTTCTGCCACTTAAGCAAGCTCCGTGCAAACCCTGCCGCTTCAGCAGCCCTCTCCCTGCTACGAAGCCTCTCAGACCGCCTGCCTTTACCTTGTCCCAGAGTGGCAGGGTGTGGATCCCGTCCTACACAAATGGCCAGAATCTGTCTTTCAAGCACTCCGCCTGTCCCAGCTCCCCATCCTCCAGAGCACCAAACAATGCAGGTTTCTGCTCACAAAGCAGATCTTCAGGGCTAGGTGTTCAGCAGTCCAAGGTTTCCACCCCCTCCCCGCTCCGTTTCTCTTCCTCCTGCCGGTGAGCTGGGGTGGGGTAAGGGGCTGGGTCCCGCCAGATCAAGGCTTTGGTACGATACCCTATTTCATGAGGTCTGCTCTGTTCGTGAGGTCTGTATGAAGTCTGGTGCAGCCTTCTTTCCTGTTGCTGTTTTAGGGTTAGTTGTATTGACGATATTTTCACACTATCTGTGGTTTGGGGAGGAGTTCTCTGTCTCACCTCTCACGCTGCCATCTTGAATCTCCTCTTAAGGATTTTATAAGAGTTTTCTTTCTTTTTTTTTATTTATTTTTTATTTATATTTTATTTATTTATTTATTTTTTTAAATAAAATTTATTTTACTATCATTAATTTACAATTACATGTGCAATATTACGATTATTAAACTACCCCTTCATCAGGTCCCCCCCACCAACCCCATTACAGTCACTGTCCATCAGCGTAGTGAGATGTTACAGAATCACTACTTGTCTTCTCTGAGTTGTACTGCCCTCCCCGTGCCCCCCCAACATTACATCTGCTAATCGTAATGCCCCTTTTTCCCTCTTATCCCTCCCTTCCCGCCCATTTTCCCCAGTCCCTTTCCCTTTGGTAACTATTAGTCCGTTCTTGGGTTCTGTGAGTCTGCTGCTGTTTTGTTCCTTCAGTTTTTTTCTTTGTTCTTATACTCCACATATGAGTGAAATCATTTGATACTTGTCTTTTTCGGCTTGGCTTATTTCACTGGGCATAATACCCTCTAGCTCCATCCATGTTGTTGCAAATGGTAGGATTTGTTTTCTTCTTATGGCTGAATAATATTCCATTGTGTATATGTACCACATCTTCTTTATCCATTCATCTACTGATGGACACTTAGGTTGCTTCCATTTCTTGGCTATTGTAAATAGTGCTGCATAAACATAGGGGTGCATCTGTCTTTTTCAAATTGGGCTGCTGCATTCTTAGGGTAAATTCCTAGGAGTGGAATTCCTGGGTCAAATGGTATTTCTATTTTGAGTTTTTTGAGGAACCTCCATACTGCTTTCCACAATGGTTGAACTAATTTGCATTCCCACCAGCAGTGTAGGAGGGTTCCCTTTTCTCCACATCCTCGCCAACATTTGTTGTTGTTTGTGTTTTGGATGTTGGCCATCCTCACTGGTGTGAGGTGATATCTCATTGTGGTTTTAATCTGCATTTCTCTGATGATTAGTGATGTGGAGCATCTTTTCATGTGCCTGTTGGCCATCTGAATTTCTTCTTTGGAGAAGTGTCTATCCATGTCCTCTGCCCATTTCTTAATTGGATTATTTCCTTTCTGTTTGTTAAGGTGCATGAGTTCTTTATATATTTTGGATGTCAACCCTTTAACAGATACGTTTATGAATATATTCTCCCATACTGTAGGATGTCTTTTTGTTCTACTGATGGTGTCCTTTGCTGTACAGAAGCTTTTCAGCTTGATATAGTCCCACTTGTTCATTTTTGCTTTTGTTTCCCTTGCCCGGGGAGATATGTTCATGAAGAAGTTGCTCATGTTTATGTCCAAGAGATTTTTGCCTATGTTTTTTTCTAAGAGTTTTATGGTTTCATGACTTACATTCAAGTCTTTGATCCACCTTGAGTTTACCTTTGTGTATGGGGCTAGACAGTAGTCCAGTTTCATTCTCTTACATGTAGCTGTCCAGTTTTTCCAACACCAGCTGCTGAAGAGGCTGTCATCTCCCCATTGTATATCCAAGGCACTTTTATCAAATATTAATTGACTGTATATGTTTGGGTTAATGTTTGGATTTTCTATTCTGTTCCACTGGTCGGTGGGTCTGTTTTTGTGTCAATACCAAATTGTCTTGATTACTGTGGCTTTGTAGTAGAGCTTGAAGTCAGGGAGTGTAATTCCCCCTGTTTTTTTCCTCCTTCTCAGGATTGCTTTGGCTATTCGGGGTCTTTTGTGGTTCCATATGAATTTTAGAATTATTTGTTCCAGTTCATTGAAGAAAGCTGTTGGTAGTTTGATAGGGATTGCATTGAATCTGTAGATTGCTTTAGGTAGTATAGCCATTTTGACAATATTTATTCTTCCTAGCCAAGAGCATGGGATGCATTTCCATTTCTTACTGTCCTCTTTAATTTCTCTTAGGAGTGTCTTGTAGTTTTCAGAGTACAGGTCTTTCACTTCCTTCGTTAGGTTTATTCCTAGGTATTTTATTCTTTTTGATGCAATTGTGAATGGAATTGTTTTTCTGATTTCTCTTTCTGTTAGTTCATCATTAGTGTATAGGAAAGCAACAGATTTCTGTGTGTTAATTTTGTATCCTGCAACTTTGCTGAATTCAGATATTAGTTCTAGTAGTTTTGGAATGGAATCTTTAGGGTTTTTTATGTACAGTATCATGTCATCTGCAAATAGTGACAATTTGACTTCTTCTTTACCAATCTGGATGCCTTGTATGTCTTTGTTTTGTCTGATTGCTGTGGCTAGGACCTCCAGTACTATGTTGAATAACAGTGGAGAGAGTGGGCATCCTTGTCTTGTTCCGGATCTTAGATGAAAAGCTTTCAGCGTCTCGCCGTTAAGTATGATGTCAGCTGTGGGTTTGTCATATATAGCCTTTATGATGTTGAGGTACTTGCCCTCTATACCCATTTTGTTGAGAGTTTTAATCAGGAATGGATGCTGAATTTTGTCAAATGCTTTTTCAGCATCTATGGAGATGATCATGTGGCTTTTGTTCTTCTTTTTGTTGATGTGGTGGATGATGTTGATGGATTTTCGAATGTTGTACCATCCTTGCATCCCTGGGATGAATCCCACTTGATCATGGTGTATGATGATGTATTTTTGAATTCGGTTTGCTAATATTTTGTTGAGTATTTTTGCATCTACGTTCATCAGGGATATTGGTCTGTAATTTTCTTTTTTGGTGAGGTCTTTGCCCGGTTTTGGTATTAGAGTGATGCTGGCTTCATAGAATGAGTTTGGAAGTATTCCCTCCTCTTCTATTTTTGGAAAACTTTAAGGAGAATCGGTGTTATTTCTTCTCTATATGTCTGGTAGAATTCAGAGGTGAATCCATCAGGCCCAGGGGTTTTGTTCTTGGGTAGTTTTTTGATTACCAATTCGATTTCGTCACTGGTGATTGGTCTGTTTAGTTTTTCTGTTTCTTGCTTGGTCAGTCTTGGAAGGTTGTATTTTTCTAAGAAGTTGTCCATTTCTTCTATGTTTTCCAGCTTGTTAGCATATAGATTCTCATAATATTCTCTTATGATTCTTTGTATTTCTGTGGGGTCCGTCGTGATTTTTCCTTTCTCATTTCTGATTGTGTTTATGTGTGTAGATTCTCTTTTTCTCTTAATGAGTCTGGCTAGGGGTTTATCTATTTTGTTTATTTTTTCAAAGAACCAGCTCTTGGTTTTATTGATTTTTTCTATTGTTTTATTCTTCTCAATTTTATTTATTTCTTCTCTAATCTTTATTATGTCCCTCCTTCTGGTGACTTTGGGCCTCATTTGTTCTTCTTTTTCCAATTTCAGTAATTGTGTCTTGAGACTATTCATTTGGGAGTGTTCTTCTTTCTTTAAATAGGCCTAGATTGCAATATACTTTCCCCTTAGAACTGCCTTTGCTGCGTCCCACAGAAGTTGTGGCTTTGTGTTGTTGTTGTCATTAGTCTCCATATATTCTTTGATTTCTGTTTTGATTTGGTCGTTAACCCATTGATTAATTAGGAGAGTGTTGTTAAGTCTCCATGTATTTGTGAGCCTTTTTGATTTCTTTCTAAAATTTATTTCTAGTTTTATACCTTGGTGATCTGAGAAGTTGGTTGGTAGGATTTCAATATTTTTGAAATTACTGAGGTTCTTTTTGTGGCCTAGTATGTGGTCTATTCTGGAAAATGTTCCATGTGCACTTGAGAAGAATGTGTATCCTGTTGCTTTTGGGTGTAGAGTTCTGTAGATGTCTGTTAGGTCCATCTGTTCTAGTGTGTTGTTCAGTGCCTCTGTGTCTTTACTTATTTTCTGTCTGGTTGATCTGTCCTCTGGAGTGAGTGGTGTGTTGAAGTCTCCTAAGATGAATGCATTGCTGTCTATTTCCTCCTTTAATTCTGTTAGTATTTGTCTCACATATGCTGGCGCTCCTGTGTTGGGTGCATATATATTTATAATGGTTATATCTTCTTGTTGGACTGACCCCTTTATCATTATGTAATGTCCTTCTTTATCTTTTGCTACTTTCTTCGTTTTGAAGTCTATTTTCTGATACAAGTACTGCAACACCTGCTTTTTTCTCTTTGTTGTTTGCATGAAATATCTTTTTCCATCCCTTCACTTTTAGTCTGTGTATATCTTTGCATTTGAGGTGAGTTTCTTGTAGGCAGCATATAGATGGGTCTTGCTTTTTTATCCATTCTGTTACTCTGTGTCTTTTGATTGGTGTATTCAGTCCATTTACATTTAGGGTGATTATTGATAGGTATGTACTTATTGCCATTGCTGGCTTTAGATTCGTGGTTACCAAGGGTTCAAGGTTGCTTCTTTACTATCTAACAATCTAACTTAACTTTCTTGTTAAGTTATTGTAAACACAGTCTGATGTTTCTTTATTTCTCTCCTTCTTATTCCTCCTCCTCCATTCTTTCTATAATAGGTGTTTTATTCTTTGCCTTTAGTTAGTATTTGGATGGTCTGCTTTCTTTGCTATGATTTTATTTTCTCTGGTGACATCTTTTTAGTCTTAGGTGTGCTTCCATCTAGAGCAGTCCATTTAAGATATCCTGTAGTGGTGGTTTATGAGAGGCAAATTCTCTCAACTTTCGTTTGTCTGGAAATTGTTTAATCCCTCCATCATATTTAAATGATAATCGTGCTGGATACAATATTCTTGGTTCGAGGCCCTTCTGTTTCATAACGTTAAATATATCATGCCATTCTCTTCTGGCCTGTAAGGTTTCTGTTGAGAAGTCTGATGATAGTCTGATGGGTTTTCCTTTGTAGGTGATCTTTTTCTCTCTCTAGCTGCCTTTAATACCCTGTCTTTATCTTTGATCTTTGCCATCTTAATTATTATGTGTCTTGGTGTTGTCTTCCTTGGGTCCCTTGTGTTGGGAGATCTATGAGCTTCAGTGGACTGTGAGACTACTTCCTTCCCCAGCGAGGGAAAGTTTTCAGCAATTATTTCTTCAAAGACACTTTCTATCCCTTTTTCTCTCTCTTCTTCCTCTGGTACTCCTATAATGCGAATATTGTTCCGTTTGGATTGGTCACACAGTTCTCTTAATATTCTTTCATTCCTAGAAATCCTTTTATCTCTCTCTGCCTCAGCTGCTCTGTACTCCTGTTCTCTGTTTTCTATTCCATTAACAGTCTCTCACATCTCATCCATTCTGCTGTTAAGCCCGTCGATCGCTTGTCTGATTTCTGTATTGTCTTTCCTCAGTTCCCTCACTTCCTCCCTCAGCTCTTGCACATTTCTCTGTAGGTCCATCAGCATGGTTATGACTTTTATTCTGAAATTCTTTTTCAGGGAGGCTGTGCATTTCCATCCCTTCAGACTCCCTCTCTGGGGTTGTCTGGTTGATTTTGGTCTGAACCATATTCCTCTGTCTTTTCATGGCTGTATAATTGGTCACTGATAGTTGCCACGTATGTCAGCTGGGCTCTTTAAGACTTTAAAAAGAGAAGAAAAAAAAAGAGAAAAAAAAAGAAAGAAAGAAAAAAGAAAAAAAAAAGAAAGAAAAGAAAAAACAAAAACAAAACAAAAAACAAAACAACAAAAAAAAATGCCCACCGGACGTAGATTCTGTGGGAATGCTCTAGGTGGCGCTATTGCCCCACTATTCCACAGCTGTGACTGTGCCGCTCCGCAGGGCCCTTTATCGCTCTGGCAGGGGTGGGAACGAATAGGAGGCTGTTGATCTCAGTGAGAAGTGTTAAGTATGGCTACGTTTCCTCAGTCGCCAGCTAAGGCGTCTGAAACTCCCCCGGACTCCCAGCCTGCTGGCCTGAGTGTGCTGGGGCAATCCGGCTCCTCCGCTGGGCTCCTGTCTCTTTAAGACCGCTGAAGAAAGCGCGCACTTTTTTTTTTCCTTCCCGGGAGCCGGCTGCAAGCACCCTGGTGCGTTCCCGCTCAGATTCTGCCCCTCTGACTCTCCAATCTCCGCTGCACTGCGCAATGTGGGTCAGCGCTCCCCGTGCAGATCACCGGGGCTGGCTGCTTCGCGGGGTGCACTTCCACTCCCAACCCGGCTCTGAATCCTCTCCTCCCGCCGGTGCGCTGGGGTGGGGGAGGGCTCGGGTCCCGCCGGGTCGCGGCTCCGTATCTTACCCGCCTCTTGGGGTGCCGAGTCCTCTCGGGTGTAGCTGCACGCTGTGCGCCTTCCTGTGTATTCTCGTCTCTCTTTTAGGAATAGATGTATTTTCTGTGTTTTCGTAGATAAATATAGTGTTGGGAGGAGATTTCTGCCGCCCTGCTCACACCGCCATCTTCCCGGAAGTCTCCCCGCATTCACTTTTTGAGAGTAGAAGTCTTCACAACCTACCTCTGCACCTCTGATCAATAAGATTATTTGCAGCTTCCCAAGGATGGTGGTGGATAATTTATAATCCCTGTTTCACAGATGTGACAGAGATTTGCAAATGCTTTATACTATTAGCTCAGCTGCAAGCTCAGTTTTAACTTTCCCTTTTGGCAGGAGTCCAGGAATTATCTCCTGCCATCACATTGTAATTAAAATCTCAACTCCATAAGCAATGTCTCAGGGCCTTTTGATATTCTGTGAACTAGTCAGCTTCGGTATGTACTCATCTGGTTTTGGCAGCTGGGGTGTTCTTGTGTATTTTCCTACTTTTACATTATTTAAAATGTAATATGAGAAAGTATACAGCATTTTATGTGTTTTTAATAAGAGAGTCATCCTAATTCAGCTCATTCTGCCATAGTAACCAGAAGTCCTCATTAGCACCAGTATACATAATACATTACTAGGAGTGTAAAATTATTTTCTCCAATGTATCTATAAATTCAAAAAACTTGGCATTATTCAGTTTTACAATTAATTTAAATCTCAACTGATTAGCATATTAATAGTTGCTAGTTCCCTAAATCTTTGGGTGTTATACCTAAGTATTACATAAAAATATATGAGAAATAATTTTCACAGATTATTTAATACACTTGAAATTTAGTGTATTTTATACTGTCTGCATGAAAGTGGTTCTTTGTTTACATATGTAATAATATACATCTTGTGTGGAATCTGTGATCAGGAAAACTAAAGAATTCAAGTGTTTCAAGTAACTCCTTTCAAAAATGTATAAACCTGGTGCTTGACAGATTTTTTGCTCAATATTACATGCTTTTGTTTTGTGTTTTAAATGAAAAGAAAACATTAAAATTATAAAACTTCTGTTCCTTTTACTTATATTGCTTCAAGTTATAGATTCATGCAATCTCAAATTAGAACTTACAAACTCTTCCCAATTTTGAACCATAAATCTTGAAAATAAGTTTCTTGCATTTTAAATTGTATGTCACTGACTTCATCTGACAATACTGAATTACTGAATTACTGTAACACTGAAAGGATATTTTTTTATTTTTTGCCTGCAAAATTTTATTGTAGGGTACATATTAAATACATGTTTTCAAACATATCAAACCTAGGAATTAGTATCCTATTAAAAAGTACAGAGTCATTTTAGTACATTAAGAAATCTATAAATCATGTACTATTTCATGAAAAGTTTAGAGGCTGGGCTCTTCTGAGTCAACATGAAATGTCATTTAGTAGTATCTTCCTCTATGCAGTAGACCATGTCAATTTTATTGTAATGTAAAAGTTATTAGATTTGTGTTAATATGAAGCTTTTCAATATTTGATGTAAAACTTGACAATTTCAAGTTACAATCTGACAATAAACAGTAGATATGAATACATGTCAGTGAATAGTTGAGAAATTTCAAGTTATAATCCATGACAATCAATAGTTTTTATAAAAGATAATAATAGTAAAGGTTATCCATATATGTTACCATTCGTGTTCTAGGTATAAAAATATTTTTCAGAAGGAAAGATTTACTTATGTGATGAATGTTATGTTGCTTCAGCTTGAAGGAGTAGAGCAAAAGGAAACATGTCTGTTAATATTGTAAAGATATATGTATGTCATGAATAACTTCACTAATGCAGATCATTCACTTTGTGACTTCTTGCTGATATGTAACTTAATCAATTTTCAATTATTTATCAAATAGCGTTCATAATTGCTTACAGAGTAAATTATTAACCTCTATTTCCCTAGCATATTGGTATCTAATTTTGTTTAGCTGAAAGAAATGAGTCAACAAAAGAAAATAGGTCCATGAACAATAGACTTTTGAAGTTATGGAAAACAATGGATGGCTAGAACTAACAGACATTATATTTTCATTTCAAAATTGCCTATCCTCCCATGACCATGGGGCATGGATCCTTTATATCCCCTCTGCTTTATCCTATGATCACATGCAACATTGTGTGTTCTCTGGGTAGATGTACTTTTCTGAGCAGCATGATTCAAATTCTCATTAGATTTTCTAAATGATTTAGAAGTAGAAGGAGTATTTCTAATCCAAATTACAGGCCTGACTAGATCAGTATAGGTGTAACATTCTCTAGATTCTGAAACCTAATGAAATTTAGGAATATTTTACTTTACTAGAGGAATACAAGATTCTAGTTCTGATTTAGGGTTAGGTTGAGGAGAGGTGGAATTGAGATGTCTTTGGTTGAGAAGAATATTTGAAGAGACATAAATCTACATATTTGTGAAAAGTATGTCCTGTAATCATCTCTGCAATTTGTCATGAAGTTTTCAATCACATGCTGTCACCCTTGTGTTTGGCATTAAGTGAATACAGAATGACAGACAAAGTTGTGGGAGAGTAGTGAAATAGGAAAACATCTAATCTAACCTTCTTAATTTTCATTTCAGAATCAGAGATTTAATTTAAATTCCCAATGACAAAAAACTAGAGAGAAAATAGAAGTCAAAATGAACACAAAAATAGAAGTTGCTCTTCTGTTTTCAGTTTTGTCTTTTCACTTTACTGTCTTCCCTCACTGAGAAAAATAATAGAAATAACCCCAGGAAAACATTCACAGGTTAACTGAACTGTTACTTAATATTTGCCTTAGCATTACCAAAGGTTCCATAGTAAGGGAATAAAAGAGGGACCTATTTCCTAATGTAACTAGAGTAGCATGGAAATAAAACCTGCCTCAGGCAAAATCACAAGCTAGGACCAGACCTTGGAGGTTTTAATTTATTTTGCCAGGGATGTTTTTCCATTTCTCATTATCTTCTCCCAACAATCACATTAGTTCTTGAATTGTTGATAGAGGTTTTACCCCTTGGGTAGAGCCTTCCAGTAATTTAAGCCTCATAGTCATTTCACAACATGAAAACCACTGGAGACTATTGTAAAGTCATGGCCCAAGATTTTTCATATTTTACTGCCTTAAGTGTGTCTATCTACAATATACTTCTGGGGAAGTTACATGGATTAGAAAGTCTGTGTATATATTGCTGAAAGATATCTGAGATTGTGAGTGGCAATGGGAAGTAGATGGAATAAAAAATAACTAGGGGAACCAGGAAAAATATATGAATGCCTTCTGGTTCGGGCCGTAGAGCTGGTGTGGGAAAATACTTCTACAGAACAAGAAACTTTAAATGTGAAACATTGGTTTTTAACCTGCATATACATATAATAATAATAATAATAATAATAATAAATACCATTTACTGTTTGTTTACTATTTGCCAGGCACTCTTCACTACTTTGATGCATAACATTAATGCTGACAATATTTATTTCCATTGATCCATTATATGTGGACACTAGAACAAAAAGAGTGATTACATAAAAAGTGAAATATCATTTTGCTTGGGGCTTCAGAAACAGTTTTCCAGAAAAAATGATATTCTTAGGATTTCCTTTAAGGAAAAAAAATGAATACTTAAGTGAAAAGTTTAAATAGTAAAAAGAGAAGGGAAGAAAAAGAGAAAGAGCAAAATGTACAAAGGAAATGGTTTGCAAACAAATGCACACATTGTTCAGAATGACTGGGCTACAAAATGAAAAGGTAAGAAGGATCTAGGCTAGAGCAAGAGGTTTTATAAATACACCTTTCTGACAATTACTGATACTGCTTTTGGATTTATTAAGAAAAAAATAGAATTTAAAAGATCCAAGGAAGCTAAAGAAAAAGCCTCAAGAATCAGCCCCCCAAAAGGGGTACAACCTAAGGAAGAGAGACAGTGGAGAATACAGTCACTGCTCCCATGGCCTGGCCTGCACAGGACAACTCCCTTGTCCCTTAATAACAGTAGCGTTGCCAGGCAGCTGCGTCTGGGGAGGTCTCTCCCTACTCACTAGGTGAAGCACTAGGAGAAACCTCAACCTGGATGGGGGAATTCTTGAACAGGTCAGGTGTGTGTAGGTAAAGAAGGAATTCATCATCAGAGCCGCAGGGAGTGGTAGCTGCCTTGTAAGCCGCAGAGAACATGAAAGTGCAAGGGAAAGAGGAAAAGTTCTTGGCCTAGGGCAGATTTCCTTGCCAACTCCTGAAACCAGTGTCACCTTGCATCCTGTGTCCACTTGGATCAGCACAGCATGGGGAGTAGCCCCTACCACTCCAGGATTTCGGTGGGCCATGGAGTACAGGATGGAGTGAGATTATTTTCTGAGAACTTCCCAAAGAGAGGAGATTTTCAGGCAGGCTAGTAAGAGCAACTCACAAAGTGGCAGTTCTGTCTAGGTCACCCAAGTGACAGAAACATGCAGGCCCAAATCTGAGCTCTTAGCAGCCCCTTCCTGCTTATCAGGAGTAAAATGGAGACAGAGTGAAGGCTTGGAAATAAAATGAAATAGCGAAGAGACAAACTGCAATAATTCGAGCAGTGAGAAAAGAAAGCTTTATTTCAGGCAAAAAGGTGTACCCTTGGAGAAAGGAGAGTGTGGGCTACCTCCAAGAGGAGGCATGCTGAAAATTTGGGGATCCTGTCTTTTAAGGCTTTCAAGAATGGGGCAAAGGGCAGAAGGAGGTTGTTGGCATAGGCTTATTTGCGGTCTCATCTCTGGTGAGACACCGTCTCCTCTCCTCTGTTATCAGTATTCCAGCTAATTCTGCTAAAAGCACCCAGCACAAGGGATTTATTTATCCTGTTCTTCTCCAAAACAGTAGTTACCCTCAAGTAGTGGGGCCACGTAAGTTAAGACGGCTTGCCCTGTCTTGAGATAAGCTGTTGGGTTATTGTCTGATTATCAGGGAATGTGTTAGAAATCTTACTTCTCAACTTTCAGCTTTTTAAAATGGAATCTTATCCTTAAGATGGAGACCCTCCTATTCTTACTATACTGTTTGTATCTCAGCATTTTTCATCATAGACAGGAAAAGTTAATCATGATGCTTGTCTCAGCTCCCCAGCCTACCTCAGTAGCATTGCCACAAAAGATATCACAGCCCTTACAGGATGCTTTCCACTGCTGTTGGTCTTCAACAGCATGACCACCTTGAGTGACATCCAATTGGTGTGCATCTTTGAGTTATTTCCTCTAGTTACAAATCCTGCTTAGAAGCATCTGTTTGGTCAATTTTGGGTTGCATATATATGCCTCAGCTGTCAGCATACCAGACCATGTATTAATCTGGTCACATTTAACTTCTCAATGTGGACAAAAAGATCATTTCCCCCCAAAACCTATCATGCAATGGAGGCATCCCACAAACAGGAATGAGGATAGGTTCTTGACAGCAGCTTACTAGAAGAGTACTTCTAAATTTAAGATTAAAATTTTAATACAGGCAGTCCTTGCCTCACAAGATTCTCATATGCTTGAATTTCAGTTACCAAGGTTTAGTTAAATAACAACAGTACCCCAAAAAGCAGTTCAAATTTCAATTGGTTCTGTTAAATTAATTAAACAAGAAGGCCATTGGACTGAGGTGGCTCTCATGCCCTAGAGGCCTATGTAATCAAATCAGAATCTAAGCTTACAAATGCCTGAAAGCATTTACACATTGGACCTAAGGAACAACCATCACAAACAGCCAACTAGGCTTTAAACTATATAGTCAGTCAAATAATTTCCTTTCTTTGTTTCTGTACCTTCTCTGTAAGTCTTTTTCTGTGCTCCTAACCACTTCTGGCGTGGCACCACTGGATTTGGATCAATTTTTCCTGAAATCAACTCTTAAAACTTTTAATGTGCCTAGATGGTTTTTTAAACAGTTCATTAACTATGAGTAAATACATAAAGTACAAACTTTGTTGCTAGTTCTTCAGTCTACAAGCACTACATAAATAACAGATAACATTGGGATCAGTGATGAATCATGTAACTTCTTTGTATCTGTTAATAGGTTCACACACAGCCAATGAGAAGTGCTTCTGTTCTGTCTCCTTGTGATAAACTGTGGGTAAAATTGCAAAATTTCCATAATCTCTCACCTGGCCTTAGTGCATCTGCATATCAGTAGGTGTTTCCAAGGGGTGGAGAGAGGTAGTCTATCTCCATATCAGTAGGTAATTACAAGGGGGAGTGAGAGCATATCTGGACTGGAGAGGTTGGGTGGGGCCCCTTTTTTCTGCAGTCGGGTCATGAGAGACATGGGCAAGCAGAAGTGGATGACTGCTTGTAAGCAATAAACGTGTTTCTCCCACTTTATTTCTCCCTTTGACTGATTTCGGTTCAAAGGTGTTTTCCGGGACTGGGAAGGTGTATTCCCACTGGAGTTACACAAACCCACAAATAATTTTACAGAAGTGAGTAACTGAGAGAGACAGTTGTCCAAAAAACATGAAAGTGCAGCAAACAATGGAAAACTGAATACATTGCAAGTGAAATATAAATGTACTTACAGAAGAAATAGCTGATGGTGCGACTGTTAACACTGCTCTTGTTCAAGAAACTATGCAGCCAGCGGAATGCAGTGAAGAACTTACTGACATGAATGAGTAAAGTGGTTGCAACAAAAAGAATGAAGATGTCCTGAGGAAGTAATGCCTGCAAAAAAAAGTCACATTAAAAAATGTTTTGTTTTGTAGATATTTGCACCATTGATAGAACATAGGATAAAACACTGGAAGCTGATAAACTTACAAAGGACTATGTCAATTTGCCAAGACAGAAAAGATGCCAGACTGTATTATACATGTGAGAGGAAAAAGGCAAGCATTATTCAAACTATTTTTGATAATTTTTTACAAAAAAAAGAAATACTTCTCAAAATATTTAATGTTTTAAATACAATGTACCACATAAATATTAGTTTTAACATTTTTCATTTCCTTATACATTTGTTACCAACAGCAAAATAGTTTTTTTAAATATTTTGACAAAACTTTCAAAGTTCACAGAACAGCCCTTTCTTTCACTGACTGTTAGTTGGCTTTGTATGGTTTCAGCTTGCATTGCCACGACACTTCTGTGCTCCACAATGCAGAGGACTGCTTTTAATTCTTATTATAATGCTTTTAAAATGACCCTTTACCCCAGTTACTTCAGTCTGCATTTCCCAAAACATGGACATTCTTTTACCCATTCAAAGCTACAATTATCCAAATGAGAAAATCAATATTGTAGTAGTATTTTCTAATCCAGACCCTATTCCATTTTGTCAATTGTCCTGAAGTTGTCCTTTATGGCAAAAGGAAAAGTTTTTCTGACCTAGGATCTGGCCAGGAATCAGTTGCATTATATTGTGTGTCTTTAAGTGCATAAACTTAGAACAGTTCCACAATTTTCCTTTATCTTTTACTACTTTGGCTTCTTTTCACAATATTGGATATTCATTTGAGGTATGTCTAGTATTTCCTCATGATCAAATGCAGTTTGGGAGGGACTATAGCAGAAGACTTAATGTGCCGTTTAGAATGCCTCATATCAGGAGGCCTTGGTAAGTATTGTCCCTTTACTTGGTTTTATCATCCACCCATGTAACTTGCCTGAAAAAAAAAATTATGATGAGTACGGAACAGTTATTTTCCAATTCCAACGTTCTTTCTGCATATTTATTAATTGGCACTCTAGTGTAAGGAAGAGCTATCTCTTCCCCCAATTTTGTTTATTTGTATTTTTGTTTGTTCTCTTAGTGTGGACACATAGATTCTTTTTTATTCCTCTTTCATTTTTACGCCTAAATCATGGTAGAATTAGACAGTGGGAGCTACTTCAAGCTGGTTCCTAACACATGCTATGTCCTTTACACATGGCCCAATATCTCTTTGAATATATCATTATTTTCTGTCGTAGTAAGTTTTTCCAGACCAGCCTTGTATTCCAAGCCCCAGACCTAACTAACCAGCCAATTCTCCAAAGAACCATCATTCCTTTTCATGAAGAATTATATTTAGAAAATAATTTTGAATCTAGCTGTGCTCATTGCTAGTGGCATGCCATTGCTACTAGACTCTGAGTGAACAGAGATAGGAATCATATCAATTACGTCTGTGTATACAATACACATGTTATATCCATCTACAACTCTAGCTAACTAACTAGCTATCTAGGTATTTGAAGTCATGAGTTTATACTGATACCTCCATTTCGAATCCAATGACACAGGCATGACTATAGTGTTCCCTCTTTCCAGGTTTCTAACACCATTTCCCAAAAGTATCAAACTTGTCTATTATTATTAACAACACATTAACTTACTTTTTATGGTACATTAAACATTAAAGTTACATAACTGCTAATCAATTTGTCTGGTAAACATAAATTCCTAACTACAATTCAATGTTAGTAACAGTTCTTTTTACTTTTAACTTCAGAATATATAGTCAAATACTGTGTTTGAGAGTTACTTGAGTTAGTCTCTCCATCCTGCCGGTGTGATTATATCTTCCCTTTAAAATACTCTTAGATATACTTGTTTCTGTTTGAATTCCACTTTCTTCTCATATTGATAATTGTTTTAGTCCACTTGGACTGTTAGAACAAAATACTATAGATTGGGTCACTTTAATCACTGGGCATTTATTTCTCACAATTCTGGAGGCTAGGAAATCTAGTATCAAGGGTAGTAGCAGATTCAGTTCCTGGTGAGGGCCCACTTCCTAGCTCATAGACAGCCACCTTCTGGCTATATGCTCAAAAGATCTTTTCTTGGTGCATCTGTCTAGAGACATATCTATGTCTTCCTAGTCTGATAAAGGATCTAATTCATTATGAGGGGCCCACTCTCCTGACCTAATCTAAACCTAATTCCCTCCCTATAAGACCCCACCTCCAAAAATAATCATGTTGGAGGTTAGGGTTTCAAATTTTCTGGGGACAGAAAACATTCAGCCAATAACAATATTAAAGTATTTTTTATATGAAACATTACATGGTTCTAAAAGTATGCAATATAAATGTTATACTCAGAGAAATATTATCCCTAACCCTTCTCCCCCTGTGTTCCCCACCCCCAGTGTACTCACACATTCCAAACTCTCCCTGTAGGTGAGTGATCTCATTAGTTTCTGATGCATACTTCACATGTGTACATGTGTGTTTTGTTTTGCAAAAATGAGCATATATACAGATTTGCACAGTGGCAATATCAGAGCCAATGAGGATAATCGAGGTGCAATTATTACTAATTGAAAAATAAGCAATATGTACAAATTTTATTTGTTCCCCTTATTTCATGCATAAAAGCTAGCATACCATAGATTTTTTTTTTTGAGTTTTGCTTTTTTCACTTAACAATATATACTGGAAATTTTTCCATAATAGTTCATAGTGATTTTTATTTGTTCAAACTCATACAATTTATGAATGTGCCATAATATATTCCACAATTGTTTTATGAATTGGTATTTACTATATTTTCCAATTTCAAATAATGTCACAAAAAATAGACTTGTGCATATGCATTTTCATATCTTCGGAATTGTATTTTCTGGGTAAGATACTAAAGGACGGATGCTGAATGTACAGGTAAGTTCGTATGTGTTTTTTTTAGATAGTATCAATTTCCCCTCCAAATAATTGTGCCAATTTGCATTGCAATAAGCAATTTACGAGTGACACTATCATTTTACTAACAGAATATGCTGTCATTTTTATTTGTTGCCATTTTTATAGATGAGAAAAGGCATCTCAATGCTGTCTTTATTTTTATTGTTTGAATGAGTTTTAACATTTTTGGTATTTTTAAGAGCTGTGCTTATATTTTTATAAATTGTTCACATCTTGTACCAATGTTTCTATGCTATTTTTGCCTCTTTTCCTCAATTTTTAAGAATTTTAAATAGTATTGACATTTACTATTTATGTATCATATATATTTTTACCCCAGCTTGTCAGTTGTCTTAACTTATTTTATGATTTACTTGGTCAGGTAAAATTTTTTATTTTATTTTTACTAAGCCAAACATCAGTTATGTGCCTCCCTTTTCATTTATTTTTATTTTTTTCTTGAATTCAGATTGTAGAAAACATTTCCCTGTGTTTGAATTATAGAGAAAATCGCCTTTATTTAGTTCTAGTACTCACATGATTTTGTATTTTGCATTTATTAACTATACTTAATTTGGGGTTAATCCTTGTATGTGGTGTGAACACTGGATATCACCTGAACTTTTATAAATAGAATTAGTCTTAGATTTTAATATTGGTATTATTTAGCAAAAGTTTAAAGTATTTTATCATTTGAAAATGAATGTACTGCAAACTTCCTGAAAATCGGAATCCACTTAGGATAGAAAATGGAGTAAAACTTCATGTACAATTATACCATCAATGGATAGGAATATCATTCATAACCTCAAACTTATGGGACTATTAATTGAACTTTTATGTAATAAAATCCATGAAATATTAAAATATGTTTTGAAGAAGTTTCAATCTTTTTACTCTATCAATATTGAAAGTAATAAGCTTGAAAATAATGTCATCAATATTAATAGTGCTTACTATCTGAAGAGGTGAAAATGTCCTACTTAGACTTAACTTATAGATGACTTATAGATAACTCATAGAGATAACTTACAGATGACTTACCATGCATCTTAAGTTATTCTGGAGCTCTCTTTTTTAAGTTATATTGAAGAATGTAAACTGAAGAAATTTTCCTTTATAAATATTGAAATTTACTACAATTATTGAATTAGTGATTTATTTTAGATAATAAAATGACTTTTTATGTATAAAAGGGCAAGATTAAACAACAACAAAAAAGACAGATTATGGCCTTCTCTTTCATATTTATTTACCTTATATAGCTGAACTGAATCTTAAGAACTAGTCCACATTATATATATGTATTTTATAATTAATATATTTAATAATATATAGATGTAAATATATATTAATTTATATATACAGAATAACTATACTAGTTTATATATAAAATATATACAATATAATTATAATAATATGCATTGTATAATATGTAATAATTATATATACATACATATATACACACACACACATACATACATACATACATACCCATAGAGAGAGACAGATAGACAGAAATAAGGAAGAGGAAGAGAGGGAGAGGGTTTACATTTGGATCTAGCATGCATAATGAGAGCTTCCTAGGTCATTTTGAACTCTAGCTGCACTTCAATGAAGAATGTTCAAAGTTGTGAGCTACTGCATGTCCCACTGTATATACAGAATCACTTTAGGCTCAAATCTGCATCTAACCTTCTCTAATCCTTTGAGCTTTACCCCTTCTTGATGATTTTTCTGTATTTTCAATTTCCAATCAAAGTAAAGTTACCTAAGTGTTTAAATTACTAACTTAATGTGATTTCACATTCATTGATACTACCTAAGTTTGTAGTTTTCTTTTAAACATTTTCTGTGATTTGGATGAAGTTGCTATTTCTACTAAGCACATATAGTTCAACATATTAATTGAAATCTGTAACTTTCAATAATTTCCAACGTTCTTGTTTTAGATAAATTATGCTTTAAAGAGGCTACTTTTATTTTGTACCACTGATATATCTAAATATGGTTTCCACCCAGTAATAAAGTATTTTTTATTTTTTACTAGAACAAAGGCATTTTTGTGACAATGGGAAGACTCAGAGATCACATCATGAAATTTTAAATAGATAAAAAGATGTTAATGGTAGCTATTTATTGCTTTCCAGAGGGAACAAATGATGAGAGAGAGAGAAGCCCAGGGCAATAATTATGGTAGTGAGCACAAAAATTTTAAGAATTTTCCACCCAATTGTTGTGATCAACTTCTTTTTTAAGAATAATATGGATAATCATCACAGTTTAGTCACATTAGGAAATAGTGTTTGAATTCATTGTGCTAGTATGTTGATAACATACCTTTTAAAAATAACTGCAGAACTCTTTGAGAGCTATATTCTATTAATGATAAATGGAAAAGGTATTATATACAAAGGAAATCAGTACTATACAAATGTTAAATAGCAACAGGTATATTTAAATTCCTTCCACTAATAGGAAGTCTAAGGCTGCAGCAATTTCGAAACCTCTTGAATATCAAACAGATATTCATTCTTCTTTTGCATCATTTTTTTCTCAAAATGATACTATCAACTGCAGATAGTAAGATGAATCACAGATTCAACAAATATTGATTGAATGTATGTTAGAAGCCAGACACTTTGTTAGGCACTGGAATTTAGAGAAAATCCATAATTATTTAACCAATTCTACAATTATAGTTCTACTTCTCCAATTCTTGACATTTGCACACAATATTAAATTAAAACATCGTTTTATCATTGATTCTTTTATATATCTCCACACTAGTATTTTCTCTACAACCTAATTTTCTAAAAATCTCCATTCTTTATTAAAAACTGTGTCCTACAGATAAATCAACATGCTAATGTTTCCACTAATTTAATTGCATCTTTTTTCTTGTATGTTTAGTAAAAATACTTTATAATCATCTGCAGTATACTTAATAAACTGGAACTGGATATCAAGCTTGCTTTGTTGTAATTTTAATCCTTTTGCACTTATTTTTAAGTTAATCTGTAAATGGTAAACTCTTCTAAGTTAAAAAATCTTGGAAGAACTTTTCATCTTCAAAACTCTGTTTGTTTATGAGTCAGTTCCTTTTCTAGAACATCAATCTATACCTTTCTTACTTGGTGTATTTTCTTTATCACAAATACTAAGGAGTAGACACAATTCACTTATCTTAGAAAAGTACTAGTAATAATAGGTTCCCTCAATGTGAAAGGAACTCTAGCACCTTGAGCTGTTTCCCAACATTTTAGCATTTGGATTTTGATATTTGACAATTCCTGAGAGTATTTGTTTTAGGAAAATACAAATTTTTAATCTAAATGTATCTAATATTCCCCTAAATAATACTAAACACATCCAGGTTATCTTCCAATTATATAGAAACAGAAAAATGTATAGTATATGAGTAATTAAAACATTGCTAAAGTCAGTAGAATAAAGAGATTATACGATATTGATTTTCTGATATGAAGATTTACAATGGAGGTGACCATTTTCTAAATTTAATAACCAAAATAAATAAAGCCATATTTCAAGGTAAGAAATTTGGCTTGGACAGTTGGTAATTGATAGATTCTGTTATTCAAAAATACTTGAGTGCCTGCTGTGAACCAGGCTCCAATCTTGACAAAAGAGATCGAGACATGAATTTTGCCCACAGTGAATTAAGAACCTTCTGGAAAACCTGACTCATCTGATGAAGCCATAGCCATTGGATTGTTTATAACAAAACACTTAGAAGATTCCAAATAATATTCTCCTTTGTCTCTTCATCTTACCTCATCTACTGCTTTGTTTCTTAGATCCTCTTTCTAGGCAAAATTCATGATTTGCTTACATATGCCATGCCCACTTTCTCACCACTAATTCTATTATCTTTTCCACGCTTAACACTCCATTACTCTATTCTTCTTAAGTTCACTATTGGTCTTTATACTGATAACACAGTGGGTCTTTTCAGTCCTTATTTTACGCAGTGCTTCTGCATATTCCCTTGTTCATCATGAGTTCCCACTCATAATACACTCACTATACTCTTCAACTCTACCATAGAGAGGAAAATAATGCCTTGAAATTTAGTAACAAGACCTTGTAATTCCTATGAACTACACCACAGAAGAAATAAGGGTAACACTAGTAAACCTGAGACTGGGGAAAACATACTTTGATGTCTTCACACATCAAAATTAGGGATAATCTAAGACCTGCTCCAAAAACTGCCTTGAGACCAGAAGAAGAGGATGGATTTCATCCCATTCAAGTAATGAGATGAAACATCTTGAAACTCAGCAAGAGAAGGAAGTAGACTATAGGGTTGTAAGGTGGTAAACTTCAAAAGGGTTATTTGAAAGTGTATTTTGAAAATTTGTATCTGAAGAAAGTCCCAATATAAGTCAAGGTTATCTCCAGTAAATTTAAAATTGTTTGTTATGAATATAATTATGTTGAGTAGGTACAATGCTTTCCTCTTCAACTACAACTACATGGTTTACTCCTTTACTTGTTCCGGTCTTTCCCTTCATTATCTCCATCACATTTTACATATTGAAAGTTTGGGACCTCCATTCATATGTATATTATAAATACATATTAAGCCCATTAACCTATCTCCAGCCCCAGTGCAACCACGATAATTCAAGTCACATTATATCTTGCTTAGACTATTCTGCTAGCCTCCTTTCTGTTTTCCTAACATTTATGCTTATTCTCCAAATAACCGTTCTTAAGCCAATAGCTCAAAAGACAACAATTTGGAACTTTTTATTATCTTGATAAGAGCTATCTTCACCACACTTGGAAAACATTCCCAACCATTTTCACAGTCTGCAAGATTTTGCATAATTTGGTCTATAGCTTCTTCAAATTCTATTTTTCCTTTAACCAATATAATCCAGGAACTCTACTAATATTTAGTTCCTGCCAGGCAACTCTGGGGCTTTGTAGTTGAGTCTTTTCTCAACCTGGAACACTGTCTCTCCCTCCTTTCCCGTGTTTCTTTGTTCAAGGCATAGGGTGTTCTAAGTTAAGTAAATTAAAATCATGTTTTGCACCTAATATTATGGTAAATATAACTATTTTTTTGCTGAAAAATCAATAAACCAGCATTTATTATTATTAGTGTACTGACGACTATCATGAATATGATCTGGATTGCTTGTGAAAAATGCTGTACTATTTTGCAGTCATGAAGTTTATAAGTTTTAACTGTTCACATTTAGCTGCTTTTGCTTCCTTAATATTCCTTGGTGATATTATTAGGAGACCATGTTAAATTACTGTCATGACTAATAGGAAAGTTCTGACAGGAATAGAAATGCTATTTTTATATACAAATACACATATGTCTTAGACTACACCTGTGTATATGTTATGGTTACTGTGTTGCCACTTATACTTTTTGGATAACAGAACTATGACTTGAAAATGAAAGGCAATGGAATTTTAAAATAAGTTTGAAAGAAATAAGATGAGGGCCCATGGTTATACTTATACATATTTTATACATAAAACCTTTGTGATTGAATCTTTTATATCAAATATTTTTGTTACAACTATTTTTTTCCTATTTGTTATTTTACTTCACTCTATCTGAATATAAATCAAAGCCAACCTAATATTAAGAGCACAGATATTTTAACTTCAAAATTTTTTTTTACTTTTTTTTAAACTCACAATTTTTTAATCAGACAGAACTATCACAAGAACATAAAAATATTCTTTATCACATCTCTTCTACATATATTCTCTATCACACAAGTATTTTCTTTGTTAAAAAATTTTGGGCACTTTAATGTCAATAGTGACTTAAGCGTAAGTGTTAGCAATTACCAAACTGAAATCAAATAAATATATTTGGACAGTTGAGGAAAAAAGAGTTTATACAGAGAAAAAGAATATTGTAGTGACTGCTAACCTTGCAATGATAAGAGAAAAATACTTTTGTATGCTGTCAAAAAAGATAAAAAGGAAGGCAACATGATTTGAGAAGATCAACTTATTCTTTCCCCAAGTCTCCATTTCTTATTATTTAAAAATATATGCAACACCTACATTACTCAGCCTCTAGGCATTTAAAGACAAGAAATGGATATGGCATATGAGATGGAAGGAGAAAGAGAAGACAGTTTGTGTCTACAACACAAGAAAGTGAATAGGAATAAAATTGGAATGGTTGCTTTAAAGAAGTTTTATACTTTTCTGACTTTCGATAGATAGATTTCAAAAAACTGAGCATAGAGGGCAAGGAAGAAGAACACTTCTGATTTTATCCAAATGGAAAGAGAAGGTCATTTTAGGTTGCTGTGGAAATCACAGGACATAAGTGGGAATTGCTGGTTGCTAACAGAAGCTTATTTTCTTAACTTTAAGTTGGCAAACTTGATTTATTTATCATTAAGATATTAAAATATAAATACTGAGTTCATTGAGTTGCAGAGGTCTTAAGCGGCTTGCCCAGTTTAAGCAATGTGTATTTTATACTGGCCTAGAACAGCTCTATGCTAATCTCTGGGTATGCCTGGAGGGCTGGTACTGACCTCTGGCTAAGATAAGGATGAGCTGTACTAGCTAGTGATTTATAATACACAGTTAAAAGTTTGAAACTCCCCTGGAATGTAGATGGATGATTTGCACATTACAAATCACTTACTGAGCTGGGCTTTATAGCTTCTTGACCAATGGGATATAAAATATGCCTCAGTAAACTCATGTCTGAGCTTCCTGAAACAGATATTTTGCATGTATTGATAGTTAATAATCCGAAGATGAAATGAATGTATACCATGTGACTAGGAAGGACTGACTGGCCTCTTTGGCTACAACATTAAGACATGTCCATGACTGCACTTTCTGGTGCCTTATCATTCATACTTATTAAAGCTTTCTCTGAGTATAAACCTGGGAATCCTGTGCTCCTTTCAATGATCTGACCGTGTGATCAATGGAAGCAGTGACTAATGAGAAGACATAGAGATATAATGTAGTCTTACTGATTTAACATACATATTTTATCAATTATGTTTATGGAAAATAACAATGTTAAAATCAGCTTACTTTTAAAACATTATAGATGCAAACTTTTAATGTTGATTAATTCATGTATGTGAAGTATGTCATTTTTCTCTACAAGTATAAAAATGGTAGCATACCTCAACTAAATAAATTGCTGAATTATATTCTGAAGAAATGTATGAATAAACAACACATGTTAAAATGCATTATCCATTTCTCTCTTGAAATATAAGCTTAATTGAATAAATTCAGCAGGAATTTTTCAGAAAATAGACTATCAATTTGGATTCTACATGAGATGGAAAAAAATGTGTTAAATATGTCAAAACTTCAGAGCAGAAAAAATTCTGAAATATTTATGTCTATAGTAACTGTATTCATTTAGAAAACAATTATACTACTTTTAATGGACTGAATGGAACAAAACAGAATTATTAAATTTTTGGAAACAGCATTTTTTGACAAATAGTAGGACACATTCTTGAATGACTGAAAATGATAACAGATATAGAGAACAGTTATCAGCCTACTAAATCTTAATTATCAAAAAATTAAGTTATCCAAATATTTGATTTAATTAGACTTCTATGTCTACAGCCAAGATGATCTTTTGCCAATTATTTACACATATTGTGATTAAGTTTTTTCAAAGCGTGTTTCTTATGAGATAATGTTGTGAGTAAACCATGATTCTTCAATAAATTTATGGAAATAATATTATGTAGGACATACTAATATCAAATACTAAGTAAATGTAATACCCCACATGCTTCTGGTGCTATACAAGTATCTGTGGAATCATAAGTATTTGAAAAATAAATGAATTAAACAATGAATAAAAATTTCAGGAAAGGAATAGCTTTATTATTTGCCAGAGTGTATAAAGCTTTAGTTTAGCTATCAATTTTGAAAGCAGTTTTTAAATAATATAAGCTTTGTATGTTTTGAAAGCAATGCTATAATTAGAATGAAAAGAATGCTAATCAAAACTGAGATTTAAGTCACTAATATATAAAACCCTAAACAAATGTGTTAGTTTTTTTTAATGAAACCATCAAAATCCTTTCTTTAAACTCAACACTGCTCACTGTAAAGGGGAACCAAAATGTTCCAAAGAATAGTGTCATATAGAATATCCTCTTATTCTGAACATTCGATAACAGTTCAGTTCCTTTATTCAACTCATTTTATTTTCTATTCCTAGCATTTGTGTCTTTTTCTTGTAATAACAACCATCAGTTACCCACTTAATATAAAATTCTACCTTGAGGTCATGTCTAACTCTATGTAACTGAAAATAATTCTCGGTTTATTGGAAATTTTTGCCCAGACAACAATTGCATCCCATGAAGAAGAATGTAATTCCCTCAGGCTGAAGTCCTGAGAATCCTGAGGCTTAAATACAAAGAAGGATATTTTTCTCTTCTTTGAATTGTTTCATGCTAAAATAGCATGCTTGTCAAAGCCATTTAAATGTGTAGATTGATAGGAAGGAAGGCTTTCACTTGATATGTCACAGAGGTAGACAGCATCAGCTGTAGTCATGGTTTCCTATCTTGGCAGATTTGGTTTCAGAGGTATCAAAGCTCATTCGCCTTTTATTGACATAAACAGGGACAAAGGAATTTGAGACTTAGTGGAAAAATAAAAGACTACAAAGAAGTCTGTATGTGTGCGAAAATTTTTGTCAGCTCTGTCCAGCATTATAGGATTAATTATTTACTTTCATGAATTTGAAGTCTATATATGAAGAGAAGGAAAAACTTCACATGTCACTTATAAAATGAATGGGACATTATTAACAAAGACACCTAGTGGTGGAAGAGCATTGCCACAAAAACTTCAGTTAAAATGTAGTCTAAATTATTCTGATCCAATCTTGGTTTTAAAATGCATGGCTTATTTTATCTTATGCTTCAATGGAGTACTGAATATGTTAAAATGTTTAGTGTAGGCTACATGTGCTTCTCAGAGGGTTATCCGTGGATTGTCTGCATCACAGCAATCTAGGGTGCCTGTTTGAAATGCATAATTTAATCCTTCTTGGTCAAGCAGCAGGAAGTATCCATGTTTTAAAAGGTCTTCAGATAATTCAAGTAAGTATAAATGTTTTGGAACTGTAGGAGTATGAGAATGACAGAGCAAGGGGCACTATGGGCACAATATGCTATATATATATATATATATATATATATATAGAGAGAGAGAGAGAGAGAGAGAGAGAGAGAACCTAATGCAGTTTTTGCTTTCATTCTGAAATTTCACATAGCTTATTTGTATATGTGTGTGTGGTGTGTGTGTATGTATATATATTTCTGTTGTCATTCACGATCAAGGAAAATAAAGATGATGTTTTATTGTCATTGCAGTTCTGAGGGGCTTACATTCATATACAATAGGTAAAAGGATAGTTAAATTATAATGTTTATGTAGATAGACAAAGGAAAGAGTGACAATATTAGTGTAAATATGGGAACAATTCACCATGAATTCTACATTTGAACTCATTTTTGATGACTGATCAGGAGGTTGTCACATGTCAGGAGAAAAACAGCAGGTAGGAGAAAGACCTCAAGCCTGTCAGCAGGCATAGAGCATTAACTGCATAATAAATCTTGAAAATGAACAGAATGTGGTCTGTAAGAGACAAGGAATGAGAAAGAGGGGTGGAGCTGCACACTGCAACATGGTTCAATCTTTCTGAACTTCTCTCCCCAAACCTGGTGGTGAATTTTGTCAAAATGCAAAGAGATCCTTCTGTTTTTATAAATACACAAAAAATATAGATAGATATGAGTTGGAATCTCAAATACATAATTTTGTCCCCAGTAAATTCTTTCTTTTGGAAAATTACTGTTCTTTGTTTTGAGGAGTTATGGGACCTAAAGCTTACCACAAAATTAATCATGAATATCCACAAATTACTTATTTTTATTCATTTGCCCAATCTTTGCTTTAAAAAAAGCTTTATTGAATTATTAACATACAAAAAGTGGAAATATTTAATATATACAATTTGATGAGCTTACAGGTATACAATCCATTAGTGAAACCAACACCACAGTCAAGGTAATGAACATATCCATCACCTCCCAAAGTTCCCTACTGCTTCTTTGATTTTTGTTTTTCTTTTTTTTTGTGGTAAGAACACTTCACATGAGATTATTATCCTCTTAAGAAATTTCTAAGTGTACAATACTGAAGTGCTAACTATATGCACATTGCTCTACATCATATCTCTAAAAATTTATTCATCCTGTAGAACTGAAATATTATAGATGTCGAGCAACAGCTCCCCATTTCCCACTCCCCCCAGCTCCTGGCAACTTCCATTCTACTGTCTGTTTCTATGGTTTGACTCTTTTAGCTACCTTATACAAGTGGAATCATAGTACTTGTCCTTCTGTGATGGCTTAATTCACTTAACATAATGACCTCTGTGTTCATTCATGTTGTTGCACATGGCAGGATTTCCTTCTTTTTTTAAGGCTGAATAGTATACCATTGTATGTATACATACATACATATATATATATACACACAACAAATTTTCTTCATCTATTCATCTGTCAATGGACATTTAGTTGTCTGCATGCCTTGTGAATAATGCTTCTGTGAACATGAGGAGTGCAAATATCTCTTTGAGAATTTGATTTCAGTTCTTTTGGATATATAACCAGAAGTAGGATTATTGAATAATATGAGAGTTCTACTTTAAGTTTTGGAGGAACCTCCATACTGTTTTTCATTGTACCTGCACTATTTACATTACAATTTAAGAATACAACAGTACAAAGATTCCAATTTCTCTCCAATTTCTTTTCCTGGTAATAGCCATCCCAACAGGTGTGAGGTGATATCTCATTGTGGTTTTGATATGCACTTCCCTGATGATTAACGATGTTGAGAACCTTTACCTAGACCTCTAGCCATTTACAGAGGTTTTCTTTAGTGAAATGACCATTTTAGTCCTTTGCCCCCTTTTTAATTGGATTATTTGTTTTCTGATATTGAGCTGTTTATTATATATTTTGGACATTAATCCTTCACCAAAGATTGGTTTGCAAATATTTTCTCCTGCTCAGTAGGTTCCTTTTCATTCTGTTGATTTTACTTTTGCTGTTCAGAAGCTTTTCAGTATGACTCAGTTCCATTTATCTCTTTCTTTTGCTGCCTGTGCTTTTGGTGTCATACTCAATAAACCATTGCCAAGGCCAATGCTGTGAAGTTCTTCCCCTATGTTTTCCTCTAGAGTTTTATAGTTTCAGATCTTACATTTAAGTCTTTAATCTACTTTGAGTTGATTTATGTGTGTGGTGCAAGATAAGGGTCAAATTTCATTCTTTCACATGTTGATATCCAGTTTTTCCAACACCATTTGTTGAAGAAACTATCCTTTCTCTTTTGTTTATTCTTGTCATCCTTGTCAAAGATTACTGTCAATGTTTTAAAATCCTCTACAAAAATGAATGTTTGGAAAGAATTAATGAAGAAAGCCTTTCCTTATGAACAAAGTGGATCAAAGTACAAAGTGTGTTGGGGTGTAGGAATGGAACACAAGCAAATAAGACATGGTTAAAATATAAAAATAAAGCTGGAGATCAAGTTAACAATCTCTTTGTAGGAATTTCAAAATGTGCTACCTATTTTATTTAGGTTTCACATAATGCCACATAATACATTGAGGAGTCCAAAGTAGTACGTCATGTTTACTTTACTACAGAAAGAATTCTGACGTTTATTGAACAAAAGTGAACGGGACTCAAACTACAATTGAAATATCAGATATGGAAAGAGATTAACATTAGGATTAGGGAGGAAGAATGGATTGCAAACTATTCACTGTGGCATATAAAATTCTCCATGGTTTGGATTGAATATATTTTTTTCTATATGTTTCATCTATCAGAGCTCCAGTTACACTGGATAAATTTCTTTTTCTCAGCCATTCCAACTTTTATCATTCACATCTTAGATCAAATAACAACTCTGCTAGGATTCTTTTCTGTATGTTCTAACTAAAGTAGCCTTATACCTAATTTTGATCCAGAACCTTCTCTATGGTGTTTATTATTCTATTGCCTCCAATTAAATATAATTATATTCATGTGTATGGTAAAACCTAAGTACACAAATATTCAAGAAAAAGTAGGTAAACAAAAATAATAGTTATCAATATTTAGCTATTAGAGGTTTCTATCTTGAGTTTTTATTGCTGTTGTTGAATTCTTTCAAATTACATAAAATCAAGTATATTGTCATATAGTTCCATGAAAACAATTTGAAAATTTAATAAATGTTCTTTACATATTAAGACAATGCAAAAAGAGAGGTAAAAAGGAGTTGACTAACATTATTTGTGAACATTTATTCATTATTTATGAATACTGACAAAATTTTAACATGTGTAATTCAATGGGATATAAAAAATAATTATCATAAACCATGACTATGCCTAGGTTATTACAAACTAAATGGGTTTCAAATAATAATAATATCCTTTTAACTAGAGCTGACATGTATTACTTACAAAAACAGGACAAAAAAATAATGTTTTAAGATAGTCATCCATTCGACTAGTACTGAACGAGCACCTAGAATATCCTACAATATTCTGATGGTGGCAATGTAGCAATGCATGAAATAGGCTCTTTGGGACCAATAATCAAAATAACTGGAAGAGAAATAAAGTTCAGTACAATTCTGGAAGAAAACTTATTTGAAGAAATAATGGCTATAAATTTTCCTAACTTGGAGAAGGAAACAGACATCTAGACCCAAAAAGCCCAAAGAATTCCAAAAACATTAACCCAAAAAGATGCACATCAAGGCACATGATAATTAAAATGCCAAAAGTTAAAGAGGGAATCTTAAAAGCAGCAAGAATAAAATAACTTCTTACATATAAGAGACCTATCTGCCCACCTGCAAACCCCCCCTACCTGCCCCCCCACACACAGATTACCTGTTGGCATTTTTTAGCAGGAACTTTGCAGTCCAGGAAGGAATGGCAGGATATATTCAAAGTGCTGATGAAGAAGAAGAAAAAGAACTTCTAACCAATACTCTAACTGGCAAGGTTATTATTCAGAATTGAAGAAGCAATAAAGAGTTTTCCAGACAAGTAAAAGTTACGGGAGTTCATCACCACTAAACCAGTCTTACAAGAAAAGTTAAAGGGACTTTTCTTAAGCCAAAAAGAAAGGGCATTAATTAATAACAAGAAAACATGTGAAAGCATAAATCTTATTAATGAAATAAATATATAGTAAAAGCAACAGATTAATCACTTATAAAGCTAATATGAATGTTAGAAGAAAAGGTAGTAAAAAAATATGTATATATATGTATAGGCTGACATATGTGAGCCTCATGGAAACCACAATGCAAACACCCACAGTAGATACACAAAAGATATTAAGAAATGAATTCAAGCATAACACTGAAGAAAGTTATCAAACAAGAGAAGAGAGCACAAGAAGAAAGGAGTGGAGAGGAACCACAGAACAACCAGAAAACAATGAACAAAATTACAGTAAGTACATACCTATCAATAACTACTTTAAGTGTAAATAGACTAAATTTTCCAATCAAAAGACACAGAACCACTGAAAGGATAAAAAGCAAGACTGATCAATATGCTGCTTATAAGACAGGCATTTCAGATATAAGGACACACCCAGATGGAAGGTGAAAGGATGGGAAAGATGTTCCATGTAAATGGAAACCAAAAGAAAGGTGAGATAGCTATATTTATATGAGACAAAATAGACTTTAAAACAAGGACTGTAATAAAGACAAAGAAGGGCATTACATAATGATAAAGGGGCCAATCCAAGAAGAAGAGCTTTAAATATATAAAGAAAATATTGGAATACCAAAAGGAAGAAATTGATAGCAATACAATAATAGTAGGGGACTTTAACACCCCATCTTTGACAGATCATCCAGACAGAAACTCAGTAAGGATATATGGGCCTTAAATGATACATTAGACAAGATGGACATAAAAGATATACAGAGAGCATTCCATCCCAAAGCAGCAGAATACACTTTCTTCTCAGACTTGATGAAATAATGGGGCAGGATGGACCACATTCTTAGATCACACCATTAGCCAATCAGTCCTGGGTTGACAAAACTGTCAAAAAATTGTCATCATATACAAATCAATCTCAGTAAAACTGCTGAGGATATTCACCAGTATATTTTCAGCAGTTCTTAATTTTATTAGAATAAAAGAGTATTTAGTTCATGCATGTTCTTTTTTCCTTTTTTACTGTTCTAGACATCTGATCACTCCCTTTTAGTAACTCTTATGGTGGACTCTAGATATGCAAAATGAAAACAGGTTTTAAAAGTAGTAATACATGACTTCTGTTATTTATACTTATATCATTTCATGACTTGATTCTTTTCAATAAATATTCATTAAATTTCATTAAATATTCCAGGCAGTGATTTTGTCACTGAGGATGCCAATGAACTAAGCAAAGCTCCTGCTCCTACAAAACTTATGGTACAGAGAAGAAAACTGGATGATATATAGGTCAGCCTTTGTTAAGTGCTCTGATGGAAGTGAAGTAGGATAAGCAGAATATAGATGTGGGTGGACACTATTTACATGTACAGTTGGGAATTTCTCTTTTATATGGTAACAGATGTAAACTGACGAAATTGAAGGAGCAAACTAGGTCTCTATCAGGGATAAAAGATTTCAAGCAGAGGAAATAAGGCAAAATCTCAGAGATGGAAGCTGTACTGACATGGCTTCTGCAGCAAAAGGAGGCCAGTATGACTAGGACAGAAATAGTAAAGTGGGCAGTGGTAATAGAGAAATTAGATGGCTATTGAAAGGTTGCACAATGCAGGCCATAGCATGTATTTGTTTTCTTTTTATCCAAAGAGTGATAACTTTTGAATCCATAAATGGGATGATGTAACCCACACATTAAAATCACCATTTTATTGTGTGGAGAATAATTATTAAACCTCAGATAGGCTCTTAATGTTCCTAGAATTCATAATGAATTTCTCATTTCTCTATTCCACTTATTCTCCCATTCTCCTTGAAAACCCTTTCATAGACCTTCCTCTTTCCTCCAACTCCCAAAGCCTCCTTCATTATCATTATTCCCACTGATAATTATGATCACATTTAAACATGGAGGCCTTCTGAGGAGAACTTGAGCACAATCTACCACCACCAATTTACCTGCATCTGTGATTCTAAATTCCATCTCCTTTTCTGTTATTCTGTATTCATGGTACAATGGAACAAAAGCCAAGCCTTCCACCAGTATTCTACTGATGCCTCCACTTTTGGTACACTCAGTATTTTTGCTTCAGAAATTCCTTCCTCTTTCTTTGGCATCATTATTTTTTTTTCTATTAGATGATTCTAATTATCATTTCAATATGAGGTTATTTCCCACATCCTTAAAAAATATATCAGTCTTGATTCCACTTCTCTTTGAAGTCACCACTCTAAATCCCTGTTTTTCTTCACTCTTAAGCTAAATGAAGAGTGGTCTCACTGACTACCTTATATTTATTTCCCTCTAGTTCACTTTGGAACTCATCCCAAACAAATTATTTCATAAATTATGGAGGTTTGGTGCAGCAGTGGAGGTAATGAGTGTTGCCTAAATCATTACCTAAGGATGATTGGATGGGGATTTTAAAAATGTAGACTCAAGAATGACAGATGATCCTAAAACTCCTACCATACTCAAGCCTTACCTCTTTTGTGCTTACAAAGGACTTACCACTCTGAGGACCAGGACCGTCTGCATCCTGTTGCCTAAAGGCTTTCTCTGAATGGCGTTTATAGAACCCGGAGAGAAGCCCTCATCCTATGTCTTATTGGAGACTGTACACAAATATCCCCAATTCCCTCCTTTATAAATGTGATAACTCTGAAACATATTTTGAGTTAAGTGCAGAGATAGCTCCAGCTACCTATAGTTGGCTTTCAAGCTCACATTTCATTTATTGCCTTCCTTTAGATTATCTTACTTCCTTATTATTTGGCAGTGATTGGTATACATTCCAAATAAATTCTTGCACTAAAATCCTGTCTCTGGGTCTGTTACTGTGAAAACTCAAACAAAAATGGATGGTATTCTTAAGTTTTAAGAACTAAAGAGAGTACACTGAAAAGACAGTATCTTAAAATTGAGTTTACTGCCATGAGCAGACTTAAAACAAAATATTACACAAAAATTCATCCATGTACTGGCAGCTGAAGGGCATATACTGTACAAATTCTTTCTATATTTTAAATATTCTGGTTAACAACAAGAGAGGATAAGTACTGGATCCTGAGGGAGTCTCCATATAAGGTCCCTTTGGGTGCAGGATCACCTGAATTTCTGTGTTAGGTAAGACAGCAATACCTCCAATATTTCCAGGTTAGAAGCAGTCGCTGAACTTGTTGCACACTGCAGCAGCCAGACGAGATATATGAAGCACTGTGAGATTAAACAGTCAGAGAAGGCCAGGAAAAGTCTTGCCAAAGATTTAAAATGGTGTGCTTATCATGAGAGTGTAAACTGACAGTGTTGACAGCTCCAGATCTTGTATGGGAAATCTATTGACTTTAACCTCAGCTGTCATTGCTACTCAGCCACTTTTCTACTGCTATAAACTCTTACTTTTTGTTAGATATCTAGACTGGCAGGTGAAAAAAATGAGATTTAGATTTTTCAATGCAATAATGAAAGTTCAAAGCATTGCACTGGCAGCTTTGTTTCTGAACAATTTTCTACTGCCAGATTTGGGTAGAGAACAGAGCTCATAATAAAACTGGTGGGCAAAACACTTGGCAGAGTATTTCTATAGGTGTCAGAACATACACCCATACATACACATACACATACACATACATTATAAATGATTGTGTAACCACTCATCAAATTCATTTCATCATATCTAGAGAAATTAGGGATGAACACTTGGTCTTTGGTATTTGATAATGATCCATGTATTCAGTTTCATTTTAATATAAAGACAACTGTATCATAATCTAAAGGAGGAGGATGGATAATAAACAGTATATAAATATTTACAGGTTTCTTCCTGGAAATTTCACTAAAATAAGAATATGAATGAACACATTTGATACTTGAGATTACATCTCACTGGGAAATATAAGCTACTCTGATAAAAAGGTGAAATGAAATAAATCAGAAGTTTATCTTGTGCATAACTCCTAAATAAATAGAGGATTTTCCCAATGCCATAATGTTCACCTTTGAAAAGGAAATTGTGTGGTAAAAATAAGGCAGTGTTACAGAAAGGAAGTCATGAATATAGAAATCTATAAATATTTTTAAAATATGATTTTTTTTTTACTAGTGTCTTGTGGTTGTTCTTTTTTTTAATATAATTTATTTTATTATCATTAATTTACAATTACATGTGCAATATTACGATTATTAAACTACCCCTTCATCAGGTCCACCCCACCAACCCCATTACAGTCACTGTCCATCAGCATAGTGAGATGCTATAGAATCACTACTTGTCTTCTCTGAGTTGTACTGCCCTCCCTGTGCCCCCCCAACATTACATCTGCTAATCGTAATGCCCCTTTTTCCCTCTGTATCCCTCCCTTCCTGCCCATTTTCCCCAGTCCCTTTCCCTTTGGTAACTATTAGTCCGTTCTTGGGTTCTGTGAGTCTGCTGCTGTTTTGTTCCTTCAGTTTTTTTCTTTGTTCTTATACTCCACATATGAGTGAAATCATTTGATACTTGTCTTTTTCGGCTTGGCTTATTTCACTGAGCATAATACCCTCTAGCTCCATCCATGTTGTTGCAAATGGTAGGATTTGTTTTCTTCTTATGGCTGAATAATATTCCATTGTGTATATGTACCACTCTTCTTTATCCATTCATCTACTGATGGACACTTAGGTTGCTTCCATTTCTTGGCTATTGTAAATAGTGCTGCAATAAACATAGGGGTGCATCTGTCCTTTTCAAATTGGGCTGCTGCATTCTTAGGGTAAATTCCTAGGAGTGGAATTCCTGGGTCAAATGGTATTTCTATTTTGAGTTTTTTGAGGAACCTCCATACTGCTTTCCACAATGGTTGAACTAATTTGCAGTCCCACCAGCAGTGTAGGAGGGTTCCCTTTTCTCCACATCCTCGCCAACATTTGTTGTTGTTTGTGTTTTGGATGTTGGCCATCCTCACTGGTGTGAGGTGATATCTCATTGTGGTTTTTAATCTGCATTTCTCTGATGATTAGTGATGTGGAGCATCTTTTCATGTGCCTGTTGGCCATCTGAATTTCTTCTTTGGAGAAGTGTCTATTCATGTCCTCTGCCCATTTCTTAATTGGATTATTTGCTTTCTGTTTGTTAAGGTGCAGGAGTTCTTTATATATTTTGGATGTCAACCCTTTATCAGATACGTTTTTTATGAATATATTCTCCCATACTGTAGGATGTCTTTTTGTTCTACTGATGGTGTCCTTTGCTGTACAGAAGCTTTTCAGCTTGATATAGTCCCACTTGTTCATTTTTGCTTTTGTTTCCCTTGCCCGGGGAGATATGTTCATGAAGAAGTTGCTCATGTTTATGTCCAAGAGATTTTTGCCTATGTTTTTTTCTAAGAGTTTTATGGTTTCATGACTTACATTCAAGTCTTTGATCCACCTTGAGTTTACCTTTGTGTATGGGGCTAGACAGTAGTCCAGTTTCATTCTCTTACATGTAGCTGTCCAGTTTTTCCAACACCAGCTGCTGAAGAGGCTGTCATCTCCCCATTGTATATCCAAGGCTCCTTTATCAAATATTAATTGACTGTATATGTTTGGGTTAATGTTTGCATTTTCTATTCTGTTCCACTGGTCTGTGGGTCTGTTTTTGTGCCAATACCAAATTGTCTTGATTACTGTGGCTTTGTAGTAGAGCTTGAAGTCAGGGAGTGTAATTCCCCCTGTTTCATTCCTCCTTCTCAGGATTGATTTGGCTATTCGTGGTCTTTTGTGGTTCCATATGAATTTTAGAATTATTTGTTCCAGTTCATTGAAAAGCTGTTGGTAGTTTGATAGGGATTGCATTGAATCTGTAGATTGCTTTAGGTAGTATAGCCATTTTGACAATATTTATTCTTCCTAGCCAAGAGCATAGGATGCATTTCCATTTGTTAGTGTCCTCTTTAATTTCTCTTAGGAGTGTCTTGTAGTTTTCAGAGTACAGGTCTTTCACTTCCTTCATTAGGTTTATTCCTAGGTATTTTATTCTTTTTGATGCAATTCTGAATGGAATTGTTTTTCTGATTTCTCTTTCTGTTAGTTCATCATTAGTGTATGGGAAAGCAACAGATTTCTGTGTGTTAATTTTGTATCCTGCAACTTTGCTGAATTCAGATATTAGTTCTAGTAGTTTTGGAGTGGAGTCTTTAGGGTTTTTTATATACAGTATCATGTCATCTGCAAATAGTGACAATTTGACTTCTTCTTTACTAATCTGGATGCCTTGTATGTCTTTGTTTTGTCTGATTGCTGTGGCTAGGACCTCCAGTACTATGTTGAATAACAGTGGAGAGAGTGGGCATCCTTGTCTTGTTCCGATCTTAGATGAAAAGCTTTCAGCGTCTCGCCGTTAAGTATGATGTTAGCTGTGGGTTTGTCATATATAGCCTTTATGATGTTGAGGTACTTGCCGTCTATGCCCATTTTGTTGAGAGTTTTAATCAGGAATGGATGCTGAATTTTGTCAAATGCTTTTTCAGCATCTATGGAGGTGATCATGTGGTTTTTGTTCTTTTTGTTGATGTGGTGGATGATGTTGATGGATTTTCGAATGTTGTACCATCCTTGCATCCCTGGGATGAATCCCACTTGATCATGATGGATGATCTTTTTGATGTATTTTTGAATTGGTTTGCTAATATTTTGTTGAGTATTTTTGCATCTATGTTCATCAGGGATATTGGTCTGTAATTTTCTTTTTTGGTGAGGTCTTTGCCCGGTTTTGGTATTAGAGTGATGCTGGCTTCATAGAATGTGTTTGGAAGTATTCCCTCCTCTTCTATTTTTTGGAAAACTTTAAGGAGAATCGGTGTTATTTCTTCTCTATATGTCTGGTAGAATTCAGGGGTGAATCCATCAGGCCCAGGGGTTTTGTTCTTGGGTAGTTTTTTGATTACCAATTCGATTTCGTCACTGGTGATTGGTCTGTTTAGTTTTTCTGTTTCTTGTTTGGTCAGTCTTGGAAGGTTGTATTTTCTAAGAAGTTGTCCATTTCTTCTATGTTTTCCAGCTTGTTAGCATATAGATTCTCATAATATTCTCTTATGATTCTTTGTATTTCTGTGGGGTCCGTCGTGATTTTCCTTTCTCATTTCTGATTGTGTTTATGTGTGTAGATTCTCTTTTTCTCTTAATGAGTCTGGCTAGGGGTTTATCTATTTTGTTTATTTTTTCAAAGAACCAGCTCTTGGTTTATTGATTTTTTCTATTGTTTTATTCTTCTCAATTTTATTTATTTCTTCTCTAATCTTTTTATGTCCCTCCTTCTGGTGACTTTGGGCCTCATTTGTTCTTCTTTTTCCAATTTCAGTAATTGTGTCTTTAGACTATTCATTTGGGAATGTTCTTCCTTCTTTAAATAGGCCTGGATTGCAATATACTTTCCTCTTAGAACTGCCTTTGCTGCGTCCCACAGAAGTTGTGGCTTTGTGTTGTTGTTGTCATTAGTGTCCATATATTCTTTGATTTCTGTTTTGATTTGGTCGTTAACCCATTGATTAATTAGGAGAGTGTTGTTAAGTCTCCATGTATTTGTGAGCCTTTTTGATTTCTTTCTAAAATTTATTTCTAGTTTTATACCTTGGTGATCTGAGAAGTTGGTTGGTAGGATTTCAATATTTTTGAAATTACTGAGGTTCTTTTGTGGCCTAGTATGTGGTCTATTCTGGAAAATGTTCCATGTGCACTTGAGAAGAATGTGTATCCTGTTGCTTTTGGGTGTAGAGTTCTGTAGATGTCTGTTAGGTCCATCTGTTCTAGTGTGTTGTTCAGTGCCTCTGTGTCTTTACTTATTTTCTGTCTGGTTGATCTGTCCTCTGGAGTGAGTGGTGTGTTGAAGTCTCCTAAGATGAATGCATTGCTGTCTATTTCCTCCTTTAATTCTGTTAGTATTTGTCTCACATATGCTGGCGCTCCTGTGTTGGGTGCATATATATTTATAATGGTTATATCTTCTTGTTGGACTGACCCCTTTATCATTATGTAATGTCCGTCTTTATCTTTTGCTACTTTCTTCGTTTTGAAGTCTATTTTGTCTGATACAAGTACTGCAACACCTGCTTTTTTCTCTTTGTTGTTTGCATGAAATATCTTTTTCCATCCCTTCACTTTTAGTCTGTGTATATCTTTGGATTTGAGGTGAGTTTCTTGTAGGCAGCATATAGATGGGTCTTGCTTTTTTATCCATTCTGTTACTCTGTGTCTTTTGATTGGTGCATTCAGTCCATTTACATTTAGGGTGATTATTGATAGGTATGTACTTATTGCCATTGCTGGCTTTAGATTCGTGGTTACCAAGGGTTCAAGGCTTGCTTCTTTACTATCTAACAATCTAACTTAACTTTCTTGTTAAGTTATTGTAAACACAGTCTGATGTTTCTTTCTTTCTCTCCCTTCTTATTCCTCCTCCTCCATTCTTTCTATAATAGGTGTTTTATTCTTTGCCTTTAGTTGGTATTTGGATGGTCTGCTTTCTTTGCTATGATTTTTTTTTTTAAATATGATTTTTGAGTTAAATTGTCCTGTTGGAAATTGTCAACTTAAAAATCAAAGGAGGAACGGAGGAGGTTCAGAGGGAACTCAGGCACGTGTCGGCTTAGAGAAACATGCCGGAGTCATTAAGACAGTAGGAGTTCGCCGATAAAAATTTTACCTGGAAATTCAGAAACTTTAATCGTAACTTGTTGAAAAAAGACAGTATTTATAACAAACATGAAATCTACTTAACCAATGTTTTCAAAAGCAGTATTTTAAATATGCAGGAAAAATAACCAGAATCAAATGATTCATTGTTCTACTAGACTATCAAAACAACTACTTTATTGTTCCTATCTCTCTCCCTCTCTCACTCTGTTTCTCTCTTTCTTTCTACAGTGTGAAAAGCTCTAAGAAGTAGGTGATTTCAAGAGTATGTACCAGCGATCTGCATTTGTTTTGACTATCTGTTCACAAACATGAATCGATACCTCATGTGACTTCCTTACAGTATAATGTCAATACTAGTCCCTGTTTATAAACAGACAGAAAAGCTTCATAAAGAAATTCTGAACACAAGGACAGCAATTCTTTCTAGGGGAATAGCCTTATTGTGTCATGTTGTTAGATACATAGGTATAACTTAATATATAATAGAAATTATAGGTAGTAGAAATATATGGGCAGATACACTTCCCAGTGTACCCAAAGTACTCAGCACAAGCTCTTACACACCTATTGACACCCGACACATCCACTGGATGAATGAATGAATGGGTGTAGAAATAAATCCATTCACCACTAATTTGTGTACACCAAACACCTTACTGACACAACAGTCCATCTGGTTTTATAACATCAGTTTGCTCTTGAAAAAGCTAAAGGTATTTGGGGATCATCTCTGTTTTATTTTGTCTCATAGTTTTGCTTGTCTGCCTCTATACGTTAGATCACGGCAAAATTTATTTGCTCCCAAAATGAACTGCATTAGTAAAATTATCTGAGACCTAATTAATTGCCATGGTTATAAAGACCACTTTATCAAGACCACTTTTATCTAGAATTACACTGAAAAACCAAGTCCTGCCACCACAGACACTGCTGGAAATGTGTTGTCCCTACTACTGCATTAACACCTAGCAAATGGTTTTGCCAAAACCTAATAATGATTAAGAATGGGATAAATTGTCCTCAACTGTTTTGCAAACTTTGTGGGTAAGCTGACATTTCTCTAGGATCTTCTATGGAAACTGTTGTTGATTCTTTCTATGTCCAAGTGTTTATTCAATACCTGTTCTTGCAGTAGTAAATATAATAAATACATACATATATATGTCAACACTATTTCTCAAACAGTAGCCAAAATCTTCATTCACAGGAAATAATTAGGCTCTAAAATAAAGTTAGTTATGTGGTATTAACAAAAGTTTTAAAAAATTCATTATGTTAAATATTTTATACACAGTCAGCCATGAAATGTTAACAATGGTAATATATTGACTGCCTATGAAAAACAAACATCTAAAAATGCATCTTTCAAAGATGATAATTAAGGCACAACTTGAGCAAATAGACCTTGTATTTATTTTACTTAATCACACAAAAACAAAATAAGGCACATATATGCAAAAACTATTTCCACAAACTCTGAATGTGATAGATCTGTCTTGTTAAATATTTCTTAAGCAAGTTTTAATTGGCAACATATGTTAAACATCACAGAGCAATGTGCATGAAGCACTTTGAATCTACCAGAGCTGCTTAGAGATAATTCCTCTTTAATATGTTTGCTTCTTTTGTATTACACTGGTCTGTGTTTCTGTGTGCCAGATGCCAATATTGATATTTTATGGGAAACAGGTAAATACAATCTTGGCAACTGTAAAGGAAATGTATGTAAAAGCATATTTTTAAAAAATAATCATAAATTGACAGCTATAAGAATTGAGAAAAAAAATCATTGATTTTATATAAGTACTCAGCTGCTTTTGTTGAATCCAAATAAGGATTTAGGTAAGATGGCATGTAGACCCCTACTAAATTTGTATCAGCCCACTCATAAGGAAAAAAGTTATATTAATGCGGAAAAAGTCCGAGGTTTGTTAGTTTTATTTCCATTAAGTTGCAGCAAAAGCAGTTAAAATGTTGACTTTATGTCCCATGCGTCCCATTTGTAATAGTATTTACTTGTAGATTTAAGACAAATTATGAAAATTTCCACTAATTATTAATGTACAACTCCAAGAATTAGAAATCAATATACATTTCCTTGTTATTTTTTCCTTGTTTTCCCAAGTTAAGCCTCCATGAAACAAGATCCTTTTCCCATTTAACACATATCTTTTTTTTATTAAGGTAACATTGATATACACCCTTATGAAGGTTTCACAAGAAAACCAATGTGGTTATTACATTCACCCTTATTATCAAGTCCCCCCCATACTCCATTCCAGTCGCAAAGTCCCTATTTGTCTTCTCTGAGCTACAGTGTCTTCCCCATGACCCCGCACAAACCATATGCACCAATCATGATACCCCACAATCCAATTCTCCCTCCTTCACCACCCACCCTACCCTATTTCTCCCCTTTGGTAACCACTAGTCCTTTCTTGGAGTCTGTGAGTCTGCTGTTATTTTGTTCCTTCAGTTTTGATTCACTGCTATACTCCACAAATGAGGGAAATCATTTGGTATTTGTCTTTCTCTGCCTGACTTATTTCACTGAGTGTAATTCCTTTTAGCTCCATCCATGTTGTTGCAAATGGTGGTATTTGTTTCTTTCTTATGGCTGAATAGTATTCCATTGTGTATATGTACCACCTCTTCTTTAACCATTCATCTACTGATGGACACTTAGGTTGCTTCCATTTCTTGGCTATTGCAAATAGTGCTGCAATAAACATGAGTGCATATGTCTTTTTGAATCTGTGATCTTGTTTTCTTTGGGTAAATTCCTAGGATTGGAATTCCTGGTTCAAATGGTATTTCTATTTTTAGGAGGAACCTCCATATTGCTTTTCACAATTGTTGAAATAATTTACATTCCCACCAGCAGTGTAGGAGGGTTCCCCTTTCTCCACATCCTCACCAGCATTTGTTGCTAGTCTTTTCAGTGTTGACCATCCTAACTGGTGTGAGGTGTTATCTCATTGTGGTTTTAATTTGCATTTCCCTGATGATTAGTGATGTGGAGCATCTTATCATGTGCCTGTTGGCCATCTGAATTTCTTCTTTGGAGAAGTGTCTGTTCATATCCTCCACCCATTTTTTAATAGGGTTATTTGCTTTTTGGGTTCTGAGGTGTGTGAGTTCCCTATATATTTTGGATGTCAACCCTTTGTCAGATATGTCATTTACAAATATATTCTTCCATACTGTAGGATGCCTTTTTGTTCTTCTGATGGTGTCCTTTGCTGTACAGAAGTTTTTAGCTTGATGTAGTCCCATTTGTTCATTTTTTATTTTGTTTCCCTGGCCCGAGGAGATGCATTCAGGAAAAAGATGCTCATGTTTATGTTCAAGAGAGTTTTGCCTATATTTTCTTCTAAGAGTTTTATGGTTTCATGACTTACATTCAGGTCTTTGATTCATTTTGAGTTTACTTTTGTGTATGTGGTGACAATAACCAGTTTGATTCTCTTGCATGTAGCTGTCCAGGTTTGCCAACACCAACTGCTGAAGAAGCTGTCATTTCCCCATTGTATATCTATGGCTTCTTTATCATATGTTAATTGACCATTTATGCTTGGGTTATATCTGGGCTCTCTAGTCTGTTCTTATGCCAGTACCAAATTGTCTTGATTACTGTGGCTTTTAGTAGAGCTTGAAGTTGGGGAGCATAATCCATCCCACTTCATTCTTCCTTGCCAAGATTGCTTTGGCTATTTGGGGTCTTTCATGGGTCCATATGAATTTTAGAACTATTTGCTCTAGTTCATTGAAGAATGGTGTTGGTATATTGATAGGGATTTATTGAATCTGTAGATTGCTTTAGGCAGGATGGCCATTTTGACAATATTAATTCTTCCTATCCACGAGCATGGGATGTGTTTCCATTTATTGGTATCTTCTTTAATTTATATCATGATTGTCTTGTAGTTTTCAGTGTATAGATCTTTCAACTCCTTGGTTAGATTTATTCTTA
The DNA here is from genome assembly GCA_032199065.1 of Smutsia gigantea. Classification (NCBI taxonomy): domain Eukaryota; kingdom Metazoa; phylum Chordata; class Mammalia; order Pholidota; family Manidae; genus Smutsia; species Smutsia gigantea. Next base: position 51,800 of record JAVSCE010006238.1, read on the forward strand.
GATGTTTCATTCTTTTTGATGCAGTTGTGAATGGAATTGTTTTCCTGACTTCTCTTTCTGATAGTTCATTGTTAGTGTACAGGAATGCAACAGATATCTGTGTATTAATTTTGTATCCTGCAAATTTGTGAGCTTAGACTGTTCATATGGTATTGTTCTTCTTTCCTGAGGTAGTCCTGTATTACAATATACTTCCCTGTTACCATGGCCTTTGCGCAGTCCCACAGATTTTGCAGTGTTTAGTTATTGTTGTAATTTGTCCCCATATATTGCTTGATCTCTGTTTTTATTTGATCATTGATCCATTGGTTATTTGGGAGCATGTTATTACACCTTCATGTGTTTGTGGGCTTTTTCATTTTTTTGTGTGTGTGATCTATTTCTAGTTTCATACCTTTGTGGTCTGAAAAGCTGGTTGGTACAATTTCAATCTTTTTGAATTTATTGAGGTTCTCTTTGTGGCCTCGTATATGATCTATTTTTGAAAATGTTCCATGTGCACTTGAGAAGAATGTGTATCCTGCTGCTTTTGGGTGTAGAGTTCTGTAGATGTCTGTCAGGTCCATCTTTTCTAATGTGTTGTTCAGTGCTTCTGTCTCCTTACTTATTTTCTGTCTGGTTGATTTGCCTGTTGGAGTGAGTGGTGTGTTGAAGCCTCCTAAAATGAATGCATTGCATTCTATTTCCCCCTTTGATTCTGTTAGTATTTGTTTCACATATGTATGTGCTCCTGTGTTGGGTGCATAGATGTTTATAATATATATGTCCTTTTGTTGGACTGACCCCTTTATCATTATGTAATGTCCTTCTTTGTCTCTTGTGACTTTCTTTGTTTTGAAGTCTATTTTGTCTGATACAAGTACTGCAACTCCTGCTTTTTTCTCCCTATTAGTTGCATGAAATATCTTTCCATCAGTTTACTTTCAGTCTGTGTGTCTTCAGGTTTTAAATGAGTCTTGTAGGCAGCATATACATGGGTCTTGTTTTCTTATCCATTCAGTGACTCTATGTCTTTTGATTGGTGCATTCAGACCGTTTACACTTAGGGTGGTTATGGAGAGGTATGTACTTATTGCCATTGCAGGCTCTTGATTCTTGGTTACCAAAGGTTCAAGGGTAACTATCTAACAGTCTAATTTAACTCAATATGCTATTGCAAACACAACCTAAAGGTTCTTTTTTTCTCCTTCATTTTCTTCCTCCTCCATTCTGTATATATTAGGTATTAGATTCTGTACTCTTTTTCTATCCCTTGATTGACTTTGGGAGTAGTTGATTTGATTTTGCATCTTCTTAGTAATTAATTGCTCTACTATCTTTACTGTGATTTTATTTCCCCTGGTGACAGCTATTCAGCCTTAGAAACACTTCCATCTATAGCAGTCCCTCCAAAATGCACTGTAGAAATAGCTTGTAAGAGGTTAATTCCCTCAATTTTTGCTTATCTGGTAATTGTTTAATCCCTGCTTCAAATTTAAATTGTAATCTTGCCAGGTAGAGTATTCTTGATCTGAGGTCGTTTGTGGGAGGTAAAACTTGCTATCTGAAAATTATTTAATTCCTCCTTCGAATTTAAATGATAATCTTGCTGGGTAGAGTATTCTTGTCTCAAGGCCCTTCTGTTTTATTGCATTAAATGTATCATGCCATTCCCTTCTGGCCTGTAAGGTTTCTGTTGAGAAGTCTGATGATAGCCTGAAGGGTTTTCTTTTGTATGTGATCTTTTTTCTCTTTCTAGCTGCTTTTAATAGTCTGTCCTTATCCTTGATCTTTGCCATTTTAGTTATTATATGTTTTGGTGTTGTCTTCCTTGGGTCCCTTGTGTTTGGAGATTTGTGCACCTCCATGGCCTGAAAGACTATCTCCTTCCCCAGATTGGGGCAGTTTTCAGTAACCTCCTCAAAGACACTTTCTGTTCCTTTTTCTCTCTCTTTTTCTTTTGGTACCCCTATAATGTGAATATTGTTCTGTTTGTATTGGTCATACAGTACACCCAATATTCTTTCATTCCTAGAGATCCTTTTTTTTGTCTGTGCCTTAGCTACTTGGTATTCCTCTTCTCTAATTTCTATTCCATTTACTGTCTCTTCTACTGCATACAATCTGCTTTTAAATCCCTCCATTGTATGTTTCATTTCAGATATGCAATTCCTTAATGATTGAATATCCATCCTAAATTCATCCCTGAGTTCTTGAATGTTTAACTGTACCTCCATGAGCATGTTTATGATTTTTATTTTGAACTCTCTTTCAGGATGATTGGTGAATTCAGTTTCATTTGACCCTTTTTCCAGTGTTTGTGAGATTTTGGTTTGAGCCAAGTTCCTTTGAAATTTTATATTTGTATGTGGTGCCCTCTAGTGCCTAGAAGCTATAGTCTCTGTAGCTGCTCAGCTCCTGGAGTGATGTCGAGGGTTGCAGGGGAGCAGCACTGGTGCCTGGGGTTAGGAAAGAGCTGTTTCCTGCTTACTGGCTGCAGTGCCTGTCTTCACTGTCAGAACCAGTGGGCCAAGAACACAGGTGTAAGCATCTGTGCTTTGTGTCTATAGCTTTCATAGGTGGGGCCTCTGTCTGGCCTGACGCCAGGGCAGAGACTGTCAGTTTGTGAACCAGTGCCGGCAGGAGAGAAGGAAAGCACAGCAGGCTGCATGTCACAGTGGGGGGGGACCTCAGAGCTGAGTAGCCAGCCAGGGGGATTGAGCTCCTGAAGCTTCTGAAAGGTCCCAACCTGCTGGGCAGAGCATGCCCAAACAACCTTGTCCACCTATCCCTTCTCCCAGTCCGCAAGCTCCATGCAATCCCTGCCCCTTCAGCAGCCCTCTCGCTGCTAGGAAGCCTCTCAGACCACCCATCTTTCCTTTGTCCCAGAGCAGCCGGATGTGGATCCCTGTCCTCCACAAATGGTTGGAATCTCAGTCTCTCCAAGTATTCCACCTGTCTTAGCTTTCCAACCCCACTAATCTCCAGAGCACCACAAAATGTAGGTTTGTGCTCCAAAAGCAGATCTCCAGGGCTGGGTGTTCAGCAGTTCTAGGCTTCCACCCCCTCCCCACTCCATTTCTCTTTCTCCTGCTGGTGAGCTGGGTTGGGGGAAAGGCTTGAGTCCCACAGGATCAAGGCTTTGGTACATTACCATGTTTCATGAGGTTTGCTCTGTTCTCTAAGTGTATGCATCTGGTGCAGTCTTCCTGTTGCTCTTTTAGGATTAGTTGTATTAACTATATTTTCATATTATACTTGGTTTTGGGAGGAGTTCTCTGTATCCTCTCTCATGTTTAATCTCTCAACACCTATCATTTTTATCACACAACTGAATTATATTGAAGAACTGAAGTAGAATTAAAGTCTTAGCAAAGTGAATCATCACTAAATAACAATTTATATATACTACCCTGCACCAAGGATGTTTTGTTTTTCACCAGCACAGAAAGGTTTTTTTCAATGGCATAAGAAGTTTTGTATCTTTTGTTTCTCAATTTCTAACTCATGATTCACTGTTCATCACTAGTGTTCTGTGGTTTCTTTATAAGTCACTAGTTATTTCAAAATTATGTTAAAGTGATTTCATGTGCTCTCTCTGTCTCGCTCTTTCATAGTTATATTGATTCAACTGTCTCTGTCTACCTGTCCAGATGTCACTTTTACACCTCATCTTCCTCCCTCATCCACATTTCCTCTCATCCCTGGGGAGGTTCTGGCTTGGGTCCATTCCAGTGGTTAAACAGAACAGAACCACCTCAAACAGCTAGATGATACAGGGAGCATGGTGAATGTGTATCCAGTTATGACAGGCTGCAACAGGATCAATCTATCTTTTAAGAATATTTTCATTAGAGACAAAGACAGTGGAGAGATTGAGAATAAAGAAAGGTTAAAATTTCCATGGAAACACACATGGAGGACTGGAAAGAAAAACAAAAGAAAATGCTGAGCTAAAGATGAATATGGTGAGAGAAATATAATGAATGTAAAGTGGTCAAGGTAGAGGAAAAGATAGATGAATTTTGCTTATAAGCATGTGAATGAAAAATGTGTATATCATGAATTTTCTGAAATACCTTTGAATTTGACTGATTTGGTGTCATCTTTAGCTTTAGTATGTATTTTAATTGGTAATCAGTTCATTTTAGGTTGGCTCAGAGAGGTCTAGCCATATTTATAGGGCATTACCTGTTAGCTGAATAGAAATATGAGTCATTTCAATGTTTTCTTTCATTCATAGTATTTTTAAAATATACAAAAATAGTCTAAAATATCAGTTTTATTGTATGTATTTCAATTATATTTCAATTATTTGCAAATAAAACATTAATACTAAGAATAACTGACTTGAAAATTATATATGTCTCATTTTTTAAGTAAAACTATATTTTAATTGATTTTTAAAACTAAAGTTCAGATCATGAAGAAATTTCAAATATCTTCTCTTTATATCACAAGAAAAAGAAAAGTAGAGGATTTGATGTGATGATTCAGAATTTTCTTTCTTTGAAGCTGAGCATTGATGTTCTCACTATGTTATATCCATGGTCCTATCTAGGGGTAATAGCCTTTGAGTAGAAAAACAGTATATTTTGTAACAACTTAACAAATGCTGTTTTCATAGAAACACTAATATTCAACACAATAAGCAGAGTCTATAAGAAAAATCTCCATCCATAATAAAGGTTAATTTTGACCAAAACCTGATGTAAATATTCTGCATATTTGGAAAATCCTGTGTATTATATTCCAAAAGTAGCATATTCTTGAATGACCAAAAAATGCAATGTTCTATTTCAATATGAAGTTGTATAACTATTCCTTTCATTAGAATCATTTTAGTTTTCCCAAGATACAGAACAACTTAGGATGGGAGAGAGTATTAGGGCACATACTAAACTATAACAAAGTGAAATAGTCATACATGCATGGCTTTAAAAGCTCAGGGAGAGCTGTAGAACCTTGGCTGTGGAGGAGGGTAGAGCTACCTAGGCTGCAGCACTATGGCTACTGTGAATGGAGCAACTCTTCAGCCTGGACAACTTAACATCTAGTAAAATGACTCAGCTACTCTCCATGTCCAGCTGCCTCCTCTTAGCTACTCTCCCATTCCACTATCCCTTCTGCCTGTCATCTGATCATACACAATTCATCTTACACATGTGTAATACAAATGTACAGGAGCCATCTTAAGGCCAGTTACAGCATTGCATGATATTTACAAGAAGCATAAATTCAAAGTTAAACCTTTTAAAAGTAATATAGGTTTTTGCCAGGAGATAAATAAGGCAGGACTATCTTTAAAAAAAGAAAAAAGAAAATGTCCTTAACTTTTTCTTTATGCATATTTGTCTTCACTGTTGTACTTTTCTAACAGTTGTTTACTCTTTCAACTCTTTTTTCCTCTGTCCTTTCTTTCTTACTCCACATTCACAATTTCTCCTTTTTCACCGTTTTTTGTCTGTCATCCTTTCTCATGTAATGATGTATGCTCTGTTCTGCCATTAGCCTATTTAGTGAATGCTAAGTGGTTTACCAGAAAACTGTCCTTCCTCTTAAAACTTGTGGGAATGGATATATCACAAATATTTATAATGTGTTTCCCTGTAACATTTCCCTGTAACAGTGCTGGCATACATCCCAGAAGTGGGCTGCACTGTTTACTTTTGATACCTAGTGCTCCTACTAACGCACAAAGCAATTATTTTTTCCTCTTCCCCTTTTTTATTTACAAAATGTTTACTGAACTAAAGAAATTGCTGTCATTTTAAATTGTAAGTAAAAAATGATGAAATAATATGTAAAGTACAATCCCATGTTGAAAAAACGAAAAGAGTACTGTACGAAAAATTGTTCTTGTTTTGTTTTTCTAGCTTTATTGAGATAATAACTCAAATATAATGTTATGTAACTTTGGGATGTATGATGTAATGATTTGATGCACTTATATATTGCGAAATATTTACCACAATAAGGTTAGTTAACATCCTTTACCTCACATAATTACCATTTCGTTGTTGTTGCTCTTATAGTGAGAACATTAAAGCATGTTGGTCTGGTTTTAAGATGAGTAAATTCCAGGGATCTAAAGTACAGCATTGTGAGTAGAGTTAACAATATTTCTTCATTTTCTAATTGGTCTTTCCCTGACCTTGGGAGCCCTAGTTGTGATAGATGGATTTTCTTTTCACCCAGAACAATGGAGGTTTGATGGCAGATGTAATTTCATCTAAAGAAAATGTAAATATGTGATGTTTTACCTAATTAAATTAGAAGAATAAGATTCATGACCACCAAATAAACATGTTTCAAATCACTCTTCTTTTATTCTTGGTAAATGCTCTCTGTATGTCTTTCTCTGCTCTGGGAACAAGAGTCTTCAACTAGTAATTCAAAATCATTTTTTACATTTCTTGTCTATGGCAGCAACAGGGTCACTGGTATATTTGGACCCAGAATATAAGTGAGCCTTGAACCATTTCACTTTGATCTGACACATACTTTGCTCCCATAAGTGAAATAGTCAAATTACTAAATTAAAACAAAATATCCCACAAAAGGAAGCGAGTAAATGGCTACCAAGAAAGGATTGTTTGAATCATGTAACAGGCACATGGGAGATCAGTCACAGCAATAACCCAGTACACGTTTTATAAAGCACTTACTAAGGACCAGGCAGAATGGTGTTAACATAAGAAGTGTTACTTAATAGTCACAAAATCTGTCAGAAAAGTACTATGTATATTCCTATTCTGCTGATAAGAAAAAAAGATTACCGATTTTTAATAAATCACTGATATTTTTAAATGTAAGGGTCTGTGTGTGTGATAAAAAAATGATAACCCAGGGTGTCATCAATGGTTATATTTAGGAAAAAGACTTTGAATTATTGCTGTTGCTCTCTTGTTCTTTTATCCTCCCATTCCCCTGTCTCCTTCTCTTCCTCCTCCTTTGGATTTTCCTAATCATTTAGAAATGATATGCTCTGCTATTATTATATTTAGAAAAAATGATGTTAACAATTTTTTATAAAAAAAAGTACACAATCTAATTTACTTTCGAGTCATTTCCATCACAAAAGTCAGTGATCTGTAAAAAAAACTAATGTTTTCAAAAATTAGAAAGGCTAACTAACATATTAAGATTTTAGACCTAACTTTTGGACCTATACAATTTGCAGCAAAAATGAAACATAATTTTTAACTGCCAAATTTGAAAATATGTAAATTAACTAGGATCTAGTGAAGATAGGCATTCTTATACATTATTGTTGGAAATATTATTGTAAACGTATTAGAAACCAACATAGAAATATATTACAAGATCCCTTACAATGCTGATATTTTGAGATACAATAGTTCTACTTTTTGGATCCTCTCATAAGATGAATAAAGGAAAATGTTGACAAACAAAAAAAATGTTCACTGCAGACTTGTTTGTAATAGCTGACTACTGGAGATAGTATGACAATCTACTTTGTAAAAATAATAAATTAAATTACAATATATCAATTTCAAAAGCTATAATGGATGCATTAATGTAAGACATCAAAAGATTGTTGGAAGTATGGAAAAAATATTAAATAAAAATATAGGAGTGTAAAATTTGAGACACAATATTATGATATTTAAATTTGATAGAGAATAATTTTAACACTTTTCACCTATCATATCATGGGTGACATTTACTTATTTTCTCCTTTTCTTTTATTCTTTCCCATTGGTTGTATACCAAGAGAAAAAATGATGGTGGGACCAATGAAAACATTTTGGTCCACAGTACAAATATATTTCTCATTGAAAAAAATAATACACTGGAATCCAGATATTATTGATCAGCCTCATGCACTGTAGGACCTTAGTCCATCCACCTCTGTGGATCTGATCTCTTGGTTTTCTGATCAAATCAAATTACTGATCCTGTGATGCAAAAACTATGACTTCAAATCTCAGAAAATTCAAAAGATTACATAAACCTGGTGAGGCAAGAAGACAGACATACTTGGGTAACGTAAACTTCACTAAATGGTTGTTTTAAACACAAATTTTTATTTTGTTCTGTTATAAAAGCAAACATTAAGGTAAACAGACACAGAACATAATTAAGTGGGAAATATGTATTTGAGAGTTTATATCTATTTCTTCTCAGATCATTTGAAAAGTGGGTGAAATTTAATTATATTCTCAATGTTCACTAGTTCTTCCAACATTCAATTAAAATAAGGAGACATCCAGTTGAATACCAATAGTGTGGTCTGAATAAATAATGTCTAGATTGACCTTCAAAAGCAAATGGTTTTATTTAAGTAGCAATGTCCTTTTTATTTCCAGCATAATTTGGCCTCTCAATGTATCTTTACAAGTATGTATTATGGTTCATACTATTTTTAATTTTAGAAAGAAAAAAATAATATATATATATTTCTGCTACATAAATTTTGAATGATAAAAAGTTTTTTAGAATATCTTTCTAATATGCAGACCATATGTATGCCAAAAGCATGTTTGTTACACTGTAAAAAAGAGCTACAGACATCTGTAAATGAATATATTTCTTAGTATGAATAAACGATAGGAAATTCTTTTAAATATTTTACACCATTAATATTATGTAATATCTGATAATGCTGTTGAATTCATTTGCTTTCTTCCAGCAATAAGATTTGTCATTATCTTTGTAATTACTTTTAAAAATTTTGCAGTAGCTGTATTTTATTCTTATAAATCATTATATATTCATTATAAATCATTCAACTGATACATTTCTTTAGTTTCCTGAAAATCATATTTAAATAGATTAAAAGTTAAACATTATTTTGCACATTTGCCAAAATAAAAATTGGCTTATTAGTTGGGCCACTGTGCTTTCTTTTCAAATCATGCAAAAATATTGATGGCTTTATCCAATATTTGATAATCAGTTTTTATAACAGCACAGTTAGAAATGGAAATAAAATGGATCACCATTAAATCCAATTAACAGCTATATCTTGATTTCTACACTTATTACTTCTTCTGAGGTAGGACAGGGACCTGGGACAAGCATCATGATCAATTTTTCCTGCCTATGATGAAAATGCCAAGATATAAACAGTATAGTAAGAATAGGAGAAGAACGGAGAGAAGTAAAGAAACATCAGACTGTGTTTACAATAACTTAACAAGAAAGTTAAGTTAGATTGTTAGATAGTAAAGAAGCAACCCTTGAAACTTTGGTAACCACGAATCTAAAGCCAGAAATGGCAATAAGTACGTATCTTTCGATAATCACCCTAAACGTAAATGGACCGAATGCACCAATCAAAAGACACAGAGTAACAGATTGGATAAAAAAGCAAGACCCATCTATATGCTGCCTACAAGAAACTCACCTTAAACGCAAAGATATCCGCAGATTAAAAGTGAAGGAATGGAAAAAGATATTTCATGCAAATAACAAGGAGAAAAGAACAGCTGTTGCAGCACTTGTATCAGACAAAATAGACTTCAAAACGAAGAAAGTAGCAAGAGATAAAGAAGGACATTACATAATGATAAAGGGGTCATTCCAAAAAGAGGATATAACCATTTTAAAGATATATGCACCCAATACAGGAGCATTGCATTTGTGAAACAAATACTAACAGAATTAAAGGAGGAAATAGACAGCAATGATTTCATCTTAGGTGACTTCAACACACCACTCACTCCAAAGGACAGATCAACCAGACAGAAAACAAGTAAAGACACAGAGGCACTGAACAACACACTAAAACAGATGGACCTAACAGACATCTACAGTACTCTACACCCAAAAGCAACAGGATACACATTCTTCTCAAGTGCACGTGGAACATTTTCCAGAATAGACCACATACTAGGCCACAAAAAGAAAATCAGTAAAATCGAAAATATTGAAATTCTACCAACCAACTTCTCAGATCATAAAGGTATCAAACTAGAATTAAATTTTAGAAAGAAAACAAAAAGGCTCACAAATTCATGGAGATGTAACAACATTCTCCTAATTAATCAATGGGTCAATGACCAAATCAAAACAGAAATCAAACAGTATATGGAGACAAATGACAACAACATCACAGAGCCACAGCTTCTATAGGACGCAGCAATGGCAGTTCTAAGAGGAAAGTATATTGCAATCCAGGCCGATCTAAAAAGGAAGAACATTACCAAATGAATAGTCTAAAGACACAAATACTGAAATTGGAAAAAGAAGAACAAATGAGGCCCAAAGTCACCAGAAGGAGGGACATAATAAAGATCAGAGAAGAAATAAATAAAATTGAGAAGAACAAAACAATAGAAAAAATAAATGAAACCAAGACCTGTTTCTTTGAAAAAATAAACAAAATAGATAAACCTCTAGCCAGACTCACTAAGAGAAAAAGAGAATCTACACACATAAACACAATCAGAAATGAGAAACCAAAAATCATGACGGATCCCACAGAAATACAAAGAATTATAAGAAAATATTATGAGAATCTATATGCTAACAAGCTGGAAAACCTAGAAGAAATGGACAACTTTTTAGAAAAATACAACCTTCCAAAACTGACCAAACAAGAAACAGAAAAACAAAACAGACCAATCACCAGCAATGAAATTGAAGCGGTAATCAAAAAACTACCCAACAACAAAACCCCCGAACGGGATGGATTCACCTCTGAATTCTACCACACATATACAGAAGAAATAACATCCATTCTCCTTAAAGTTTTCCAAAAAATAGAAGAGGAGGGAATTCTTCCAAACTCATTCTATGAAGCCAGCATCACTCTAATACCAAAACCGGGCAAAGACCTCACCAAAAAAGAAAATTACAGACCAATATCCCTGATGAACGTGGATGCAAAAATACTCAACAAAATATTAGCAAACCGAATTCAAAAATACATCAAGAGGATCATACACCATGATCAAGTGGGATTCACCCCAGGGATGCAGGGATGGTATAACATTCCAAAATCTATCAACATCATCCACCACATCAATAAAGAGAAGAACAAAAACCACATGATCATCTCCATAGATGCTGAAAAAGCATTTGACAAAATTCAGCATCCATTCATGATTAAAACTCTCAACAAAATGGGTATAGAGGGCAAGTACCTCAACATCATAAAGGCTATATATGACAAACCCACAGCTAACATCATACTTAACGGCGAGACGCTGAAAGCTTTTCATCTAAGATCGGGAACAAGACAGGGATGCCCACTCTCTCCACTGTTATTCAACATAGTACTGGAGGTCCTAGCCACAGCAGTCAGACAAAACAAAGACATACAAGGCATCCAGATTGGTAAAGAAGAAGTCAAATTGTCACTATTTGCAGATGACATGATATTGTACATAAAAAATCCTAAAGACTCCACTCCAAAACTACTAGAATTAATATCTAAATTCAGCAAAGTTGCAGGTTACAAAATTAACACACAGAAATCTGTTGCTTTCCTATACACTAACGATAAACTAACAGAAAGAGAAATCAGAAAAACAATTCCATTCACAATTGCATCAAAAAGAATAAAATACCTAGGAATAAACCTAAGGAAGGAAGTGAAAGACCTGTACTCTGAAAACTACAAGATATTCCTAAGAGAAATTAAAGAGGACACTAACAAGTGGAAATGCATCCCATGCTCTTGGCTAGGAAGAATAAATGTTGTCAAAATGGCTATATTACCCAAAGCAATCTACAGATTAAACGCAATCCCTATCAAACTACCAACAGCTTTCTTCAATGAACTCAAACAAATAATTCTAAAATTCATATGGCACCACAAAAGACCCCGAATAGCCAAAGCAATCCTGAGAAGGAGGAATAAAACAGGGGGAATTATGCTCCCTGACTTCAAGCTCTACTACAAAGCCACAGTAATCAAAACAATTTGGTATTAGCACAAAAACAGACCCACAGACCAATGGAATAGAATAGAAAATCCAAACATCAACCCAAACACATACAGTCAATTAATATTTGATAAGGGAGCCTTGGATATGCATTGGGGAGATGACGGCCTCTTCAGCAGCTGGTGTTGGAAAAACTGGACAGCTACATGTAAGAGAATGAAACTGGACTATTGTCTAACCCCATACACAAAGGTAAACTCAAGGTGGATCAAAGGCCTGAATGTAAGTCATGAAACCATAAAACTCTTAAAAAAATATATAGGCAAAAAGCTCTTGGACATAAACATGAGCGACTTCTTCATGAACATATCTCCCCAGGCAAGGGAAACAAAAGCAAAAATGAACAAGTGGGACTATATGAAGCTGAAAAGCTTCTGTACACCAAAGGACACCATCAGTAGGACAAAAAGACTTCCTACAGTATGGGAGAATATATTCATTAATGACGTATCTGATAAGGGGTTGACATCCAAAATATATAAAATATATAAAGAACTCACGCACCTCAACAAACAAAGAGCAAATAATCCAATTAAGAAATGGGCAGAGGACATGTATAGACACTTCTCCAAAGAAGAAATTCAGATGGCCAAGAGGCACATGAAAAGATGCTCCACATCACTAATCATCAGAGAAATGCAGATTAAAACCACAATGAGATACCACCTCACACCAGTGAGGACAGCCAACATCCAAACCACAAACAACAACAAATGTTGGCGAGGATGTGGAAAAAAGGGAACCGTCCTACACTGCTGGTGGGAATGCAAATTAGTTCAACCATTGTGGAAAGAAGTATGGAGGTTCATCAAAAAACTCAAAATAGAAATACCATTTGACCCAGGAATTCCACTCCTAGGAATTTACCCTAAGAACGCAGCAGCCCAGTTTGAAAAAGACATATGCACCCCTATGTTTATGGCAGCACTATTTACAATAGCCAAGAAATGGAAGCAACCTAAGTGTCCATCAGTAGATGAATGGATAAAGAAGATGTGGTACATATACAAAATGGAATATTATTCAGCCATAAGAAGAAAACAAATCCTACCATTTGCAACAACATGGATGGAGCTAGAGGGTATTATGCTCAGTGAAATAAGCCAAGCCGAAAAAGACAAGTATCAAATGATTTCACTCATATGTGGGATATAAGAACAAAGAAAAAAACTGAAGGAACAAAACAGCCGCTGACTCCCAGAACCCAAGAATGGACTAATAGTTACCAAAGGGAAAGGGACTGGGAAAGATGGGTGGGAAGGGAGGGATAAGAGGGAAAAAGGGGCATTATGATTAGCAGATGTAATGTTGCAGGGGCACAGGGAGGGCTGTACAACTCAGAGAAGACAAGTAGTGACTCTATAGCATCTCACTATGCTGATGGACAGTGACTGTAATGGGGTTGGTGGGGGGACTTGATGAAGGGGGTAGTTTAATAATCATAATATTGCACATGTAATTGTAGATTAATGATCCAAAATAAATTATTAAAAATAAAAAGAATAGTAGGGACCGCATCTTAAGTCTTAGATTCCGTTTTAAAAGCCAGGGATTTAGGAGGTACGATTCCTAACATATTCAATAACCTCCCCTATCTTAAGGCAGGGCAAGCATTCCTAAATGACATGTCCCCACTACTTGAGAGTAACCACTATCTTGGAGAACAGGATCAATAAATTCCTTGTGTTAAATTTATCTTACAGAATATCTAGAGGAATGATTATGGATAATGACACAATGTCTCTCACTGGAGTCAGGCATGACATTATGAGATCGGAAGTCAAGCCTACATGCCCCCCAACCTTCTCTACCCCTGGTCCTTTGCCCCATTCTAGAAAGCCTTAAAAGACAGAATCTAAACCCTTAAGGATGCCTCCTCTCTGAGGTTGCCCACACTCTCATCTGAGTATGCACTATCTTATATCAAATAAACTTTCTTGTTGCATAAGTCATTTGCATTTGTTTCTGAACTTTTTTCTATGATAAAGACAAGAACTCTCCAACCTCCTTCTCCAGTGGTAAATGTCTTTGTAATTTTTCTATTTCATTCAGCTTTCTAGACTTAAGCACATGTCTTCATTCTCTCTGTTCTACTTCAGACAAGTAAGGAAGGACTACTAAGATCTCTGATTTGGGCCTTCAGGCACCATTGCCTGGGTGACCTGGACAAGACTTCAGCTGTATGATCATGCTCTTTAGTAGCCTGCCTGAAATCTCCTTTCTTTGCTTTGGGAAGTTCTCAGAACATAATCTCACTCTATCCAGTGCTCCTTCGCTCCTCCAAAATTCTATGGCTTTAGGGACTTTGTTCTCATACCATGCAAATTCAAGCAGACACTGGATGCCAGGTGTCACTGGCTTTAAGAGTTGGCAAGGGATTTGCCCTATACTGAGCTGTCAATGAACTTCCCTTTTTTCTCTCTGTCCTTTTTGCTCTCTGCTGCCATTCACTGCTACTCTCACTTTAATGAATTCCTCCCTTACCTACACTCATCCAACCTGTCCAAGAATTCTTTCTCCATCACAGACAAGAATCTTCGCCACCCGGTTTGAGGTATCACTTATTGAGCTGGGAGAGACCTCTGCAGACTCAGCTGCCCAGCAACACTTTCATTAATTAATGTCAGTATGTTGGTGTATAAAATCCCAAGGGAAATCTGTTCACCATTTGTACTTTCAATACTAGTTATAGCAACTACATTATTATTAACCTCATTATATTAAAAGTTAATAACAAAGTTATACATTACAAAACTGCAATATTAACTAATGGAAAATAACATAAGTCTAGGTGATAGATGCTCAACATGATGGAATCCCCCGGAGAGCTTTGAAAAATACCAAAGAACTAGTTCCAGCAGAAATAAGTTTGGAGCTTTTCTTTAAATTAATTGATCAATACCAGGCTTGTGTAAACACTAAGAACACAGTTATTACTAAAATATGAGGATGTTTCTGTGATTATATAATAAGTACATATTTCAATTTTGTGATATCCTTCTTCATCATTTCTTAATCTAAATTTAACCAGCTACCTATCAACCACTTGATACCCTGGCAGAAAAACATTCATCATTCACTGAAAACTGATTTATATAGTAGACATTGCATATCTGGTTTAAAAATACAACCCATTACTTACATAAACATAACTGTATATTGTAGGCTTTTCTTATCATCTAGTAAAATATAATGTATAGGTTAACCAAGATTTTTAAGTAACAAAAGGAGAGAGAGAACAAGATGACAAATGTGGAAAATAAGTTTATTTTAATCAATAACTAAAAAGGGCAAATGAAATCAAATTGGCAAATTATTTTTAAGAGATAGTGCTTGGTGTTTGCAAAGATGCAAGGCCAGTACAAGCTCATATGAGCATGGTGGGAGTATAAAATTGGACAACTCTGTTACCAATAAACTTGTTAATAAAATATCTAAAATCATGTGTATCCTTTTATTAAAAGATTATAACAAATTTAGGATTAAAAAATCCTAAAATCATGAAATTTGAAAAACAGAATAAAACCAAACAAATTCTTATAGGAAAACACATTGGTAAAAAATGCTGTTTATTATATCTATAAAGTATGGAAACAAATTAAATATCCAATGACAAAACAATAAATGTTGGTATATTTATCTAAAGTATTATTATGTATCATTAACCTTAATAAGAAAGTGCTTATGTTGTAATCTTAGAGTTAAAAGTAAGACAGGAAATTGTACATATAATTGGATAACAAGTATATAAGCACATATAAACACTATGCTTAGAGAAAATGAAGAAAAAGTTTAAAACTATTTTATAAAATTTTGTCTCGGGGTAATAACACCAGTAAAATTTTCCTGTGCTTTCTGACTCTTTAGGTTTGTTAAGAGTTGTACAACATGCATGCTTACCTTTATAATAAAATTAAAAATAAGAACGTAATTATATTAGAAATTATGATGAATGTGAAGATGCATCTCCTTAGAGATCTTAATTTTCCCCATCTGCTGTTTCTACTGAAACTTCACAGTGGCAGCATTATTCCTCAGATATAACATATAACATGTTTATAAGAGATAGTGATAAAGTTGCAAGTCAAAGAAAGGATTGAATGCTTCTTGAAATATCTACCATAAAATATGATTATATAATTAATTCTCCAATTCTTTGGTTTAGAGTGGAATGGGTACTAGTAATAATGATTCTGGAACTAAGGTTTAAACTGGGACTCTCTGAGGCAATCAAGTTTGAAATGTTCACTTTACATGTGAACCCAAATAATGGCAGAAACATCAAAACCAGAATATTAAACATGCTATTGGTTGTGTCCTTGTTTTTGTCCTTTCCTCATTTTCAACCATAACATTTTTGTTTAATTTTAAAGTGAATATTTACTACTATAAAAAATATTCTTTGAATAGATGAGGTAAAAATTGTTTCTTTGTTAATTCACACCAAAGGCTACTTATTTTAAATCCTGGCGACTCTTCTTCTTATACTATTTTGTCATTTTTTACCAGGTACACTTGATCATACTTATAACCATTAGGTAATAACCTCATTTTTACAAAATATGAATCCTTTTGAAATTATATTAGTTCTGAAAACTTCTATAAGAACAAGAAGGACACTTGTATTTCATCAAGGATGTGAAATATTGAAATACTTGGAAACATTCTTAAAGATGTATTAGATCCTAGTAAGGTGTACAGAAAAGCAGTTGTAATTCTGACCTTGTCTTTGGTTGTTAAAACTGAGTTTAACTTGCACGGCAAAGGCATCAAGCAGGAGTCAATTTAACAAGCGTTACTGCCACTGATTTCTCAGGGATGGAAATACAATGAATGAAAAACCTAACTCACATTGTTTTTCAATGAATTTTAGCTTTCTTGTAAAATGTATTCTCAGGGGGCATTTTAGTCAGTTTAAATTATAGTAGTTTGACTGCTATTACTGGGGCAACTTTTAAAACTGTATGTGTTGCTATAAATTGCCTATGAGTCAGATTCATTGCAAGGTGAGGCAGGGCATTCTGAATGCCCTATCTGTTTTTCTCATCTAATTCAAACCTAAAATAAAACAAGCACTCATGCATTTTACTGGCTGCATCCAGTTAAAAAAAAATACCTACCACTATTTTCTTCGAGAAAAGAAAAACATGGAAAAAACATATTTCTCTAAAAAAAAGCCAAGTTTTCAGGATTAGCAAGCATTTTATATCACCTTGTGAAAAGTGTTCTGCTTACCATGGACCTTCCTTTTCACATCGACAATTGCACTAGCCAGGTAGGAAATGTCTCAAAGGTAAAGTAATCGGTCAGTAAAGTCAAGTGTTTAATCGGATAATGGAAGCCTGTGTCATTAATAAGTATGTCATTTGCTTCAAGAAAGGAATCACTTTAAGAAATCAAATCAGTCCTTTAATACCCTGCATAACTCCCACCATTCTACCCCACAGACTCTTGATCACTTGCTCCTTTTAATTGCTCCTTCCTCTGAACTCTTGTAATGATACTGTCTGTATTCTTCATTTTGACTTTGAGTAGAAAATTCTATTATATCACCATGTATATACTTTACATATGCTTAGTTTGCCTAGGCAGATTACTAATCTTTTTAGAACTGTAAATGTGCCTTATTGTAAAGTCTCCCTAACAGTATTATTGGCACCTAATGGAGCTAAGTGGCTATGATAAGCAAAGAAATTTAGAAAGGGGTATGGAATAATATATTCCCTAAATAAAGGAAAATCATGCAACTACATAATACATAATCATTTTTTTAACTGATTATTAAACCTGATAATTGTTTTAATAAATACTGATGAGTGAGTGAATTAAACGAAAAACAATTATATTATCACTTTTATTGTTATAGGCTATGACTAACAAAATGAACAAAACAAATTCTGAATGACTAACAAAGTGAACAAAATACAAATTCTGAATGTTCTTAGATTCAGAATTCCTCTGTTCATCTACCTAATTTTGCAGGTCTAGTAGTACAATGTCTCATATACAATGGTTGCTTGAGCAATGGCAAGACCACTGAACTAAGGCAAAAAATATCTTGGTCTTTTGTTTCTGTTGGTCTGTTGCTGGATAGGTCATGTTCCTCTCGTATTTTTAAAACAAATTAAACAAAACATTTTCCTAATATTCTTTTGGCTCTCAATCCTATGTTTCCCATAATGGATTTCTTTATATTTACAAGTTCACTTTCTTTGCATCAAAGGACATATTTGGTCCCATCTTAAAGAATATGACATTAAAATTAAGCTGGCCTCTGGCTCAACACTGTCAGTTGAAAAGTGACATGTTTAAAACTAGGAATAAACGTATGTTTCCCCTAGTAGTCTGTGACAAATCTCTAATACTGACCCTCTTATCTCCTTGTATTCCTGTCTTCAAAACTAGTTTTGCTATGTGACTCCATATTCATCTATTAGCTAGTTCTGTAACTGAAATTTACATTAAATCATGTTTAGCCTTCTGAGTCAGTTCCCAGACATCAATTTTTTATGGTTATCAGATCTTTATATTATTTCCCATTCAATGGTATTGACCTCCCATGAACTTTATTCTACAAGTGTATTTTTAAGAAAAATGTTCACTGGCTAAATCAAGTACCAGCAGTATTGAACAATCCCATAACCCTACCATTTTAGAACAATCTCCAAATGACTATCTCAGTGTCTACCCCAAGATCTCCAAGAATGAGTCAGATTTTACCATTCAAATATATCACTTTCAGCAAAATAATAATGTATACACATGTGTTAGTATTTGTGTATAGATATAGGTTTATGCATACATTGATGTATATGTGTACACACTCACATTAATGAGAATGATTTTTATATAAGGATTGCCATCTAAGTGTCATATCTTTATTATCAGATTTTATTTGTAAATGAAGCAGCCCAAGTAACACATAGAATGTTTAGCCAATGGATTTTTTTTGGTATCATTAATATACAATCACATGAGCAACAGTGTAGTTACTAGATTCCCCCCATTATCAAGTCCCCACCACATATCCCATTACAGTCACTGTCCATCAGCATAGTAGGATGCTATAGAGCCCACTACTTGTCTTCTCTGTGCTACACTGCCTTCCCCATCCCACTTCCTATGTTATGTGTGCTAGTCATAATGCCCCTTATTCCCCTTCTCCCTCCCTTCCCACACACCCTCCACAGTCTGTTTCCATTTGGCAACTGTTAGTCCATTTTTGGGTTTTGTGGGTCTACTGCTGTTTTGTTCCTTCAGTTTTTGCTTTGTCCTTTTGTTCCACAGATGAGTGAAATCATTTGGTACTTGACTTTCTCTGCCTGGCTTATTTCACTGAGCATAATACCCTCTAGCTCCATCCATGTTGCTGCAAATGGTAGGATTTTTTTTTCTTCTTATGGCTGAATAGTATTCCATTGTGTATATGTACCACCTCTTCTTTATCCATTCATCTACTGATGGACACTTAGGTTGCTTCCATTTCTTGGTTATTGTAAATAGTGCTGTGCTAAACATAGGAGTGCATGTGTCTTTTTGAAACGGGGATCCTGCATTCTTAGGACAAATTCCTAGGAGTGGAATTCCCAGGTCATGAGGTATTTCTATTTTTAGTTTTTTGAGGAAGCTCCATACAGCTTTCCACAATGGTTGAACTAGTTTACATTCCCACCAGCAGTGTAGGAGGGTTCTCCTTTGTCCACATTCTCACCAGCATTTGTTGTTCCTAGTCTTTTCTATGTTGGCCATCCTAACTGGTGTGAGGTGATATCTTATTGTGGTTTTAATTTGCATTTCCCTGATAATTAGTGATGTGGAGCATCTTTTTACATGTGCCTGTTGGCCATCTGAATTTCTTATTTTGAGAAGTGCCTGTTCATATCCTCTGTCCATTTTTTAATAGGGTTATTTGCTTTTTGGGTGTTGAGGCATGTGAGTTCTTTATATATTTTGGATGTTAACCCCTTGTCGGATATGATATTTACAAATATATTCTCCCATAATGTAGGATGTCTTTTTGTTCTGCTGATGGTGTCCTTTGCTGTACAAAAGCTTTTTAGCTTTATGTAGTCCCATTTGTTCATTTTTTATTTTCTTTCCCTTGCCCAAGGAGATATGTTCATGAAGAAGTTTCTCATGTTTATATTTAAGAGATTTTTGCCTATGTTTTTTTCTAAGACTTATGGTTTCATGACTTACATGCAGGTGTTTGATCCATTTCAAATTTACTTTTATGAGTAGGGTTAGACAATGATCCAGTTTCATTCTCTTACATATAGCTGTCCAGTTTTGCCAACACCAGTTGTTGAAGAAGCTGTTATTTCCCCACGTATATCCATGGCTCCTTTATCATATATTAATTGACCATATATGGTTGGATTTATATCAGGGCTCTCTAGTCTGCTCCATTGGTCTCTGGTAGCCAATGGAATTTTATGTTTAAAATACAATTTTGCCTAAAATTTGTCTGAAGAACCAAGAATTTAAAATCCTGATTTCAGTGTCACTGAGGCAACCTGAATATAAGCATGTTCTGCTTTTGTTTTTATTTTGACCAAAAGGAATTATGCATTAGCTAAACATTTTTTCCTTCTATTTCCTGTATCTTACAGGTGCAGGTATGATGAAAATGTAAAGGGTATTATATTGTTAAAAACAAGACAGGCTCAAAATGGACTCACTTATGCTAAGCTCCCTATCACCTGACTTAGTTTCAGCTCTCCCAGAAATGGAATCTTAAACCAATCAGTCAGGAATCACTTGAACAGCACTAGTTGGAAAATCTGCATGACAGACCCCTGCCATCCCCTAAAGGAAAGTAACTGTGGGTTATTACCAACCTGCTTTTTCTTTTGCCTAGTACAACTTCCTTGTTCCCACTCCTTTCTGTCTATAAAGGTTTTGTACAGCTCCTCAGAGCTCCTTTCTATTTGCTAGATTGAGGGCTGCCTGATTCTAAATTGATTATTTACTGAAATAAACTTTCAAAATTTTAAATATGCCTCAATTTACCTTTTAACAGCTCTGGTGTCAGAAGAGCTGAAGGAGACCCTCAGAGCCTCCCCAAGCAGCGAGCAAACAGGCATAGGTATCTGTTGATCCCCTTGATCTCATGGCAAGCCCCTCTGTGATCACAGCTCTGTAGCTTTTGCATTATGAGCTTTCAGACTTTGAGCATTTTGTTTTGAAAACTGAGTCTGGAAACTGGCTGGAGTTGGACTGGGTCCGACTTAGAAAGTGGAATGGGTCTGTGTTTGAATGGGTTCAACTTAAACTGGACAGGGTCCAGTGTGAATAAAATTTGTTTTAAGGCTGAACAAGCAGGTTAACCTTACCAAAGATAACTGGATTACAGTGGCCACCCTTTAAAACTTTTAACCTAGATACACTTATCCATTTATGAGGTATCCTGGAATAAAGATAGGGCTCAGTCAAACACTCACTATAAACGGTAGAGGGAAAGTTGTTTTTCCTCCTTCACAGTTTCTGGTGACCAGGATGAGACCTGCAGGGATACCCCACTCACTCTGGAGCCTAAAGACAGGATCCTGGGAAAATTTGCAGAAGCTACCAAAGGGTGAGAATTCTTATCAAAGTCAGCTTTCCCAGATTTCTGTGGTGCCTGGTCCAAAGAGGAAGGTGAAATTAAATGTTGTCCATTCCTTTTCCAAAATCAGGGGGAAAAAACAAAACAAAAAACTGCACAAATTAGATCTTTGAGTCTTGACTTGTGAATTTGCTCTCAGGCATCATCAGTTTTCCATCCTTTCTCTCCCAGGGACAGCTATTGCCTTCCTGTTTGTCTGTTTTGTGTCCTAAGAACTTGACCGTTGGAATGCACAATGCTGGTGGATCCTAGAGTTTTGTCCATCACAAACATCTCCCTGATTTCCAATGGTTCAGCTTTTCTCTGAAACAAAGTCAGTCCTTTCTCTGTTCTGTCAGGCTCCCTAACCCTGGGGGTATGTTTCCCTGTCTGTGGTTAATAATCTCGAAAATGAGGGACCTTACATCCAGGCTCCAGAAAAAGACTGCAGGCTACAAAGAAAAGGACACGAGGCAAGAGTAACCAGACTAAAACTTCCTGTGCCATCTACAACCCTAAATTTTACTGGCCCCCATGGCTGTTACTTTTCCAGTCTTGAGCCACAAACTCAAACCAGAATTACCAGGAAGCATTCATGGTTCAAAATTTGCTTCCTTTGGCACATTCCTATTCCCCTGACTCGGAGAGTGAAAATGAGGCTGTGACCAGGAAGCTCCTCTTAACTTTTGCAGATATTACAGAACTTGCTGATAAAGCAACAGCTGCCAGCTAAAGCTTCCTAGGCTCTCTGGCCCACATTGTTCCTAGCGTCAGGTTAGCCCCTGGCTACCTTCAGTCTGAGCATGGAGGTGTCTGTGCTATGGCAAGCACCACTTGCTGCACACAGATTAACACTGTTGGGGAAGTTGAGACTCAGCTACATGAGATCACTGAACAACAGCCAATTGGCTTAAGAAAGGGAACTCTTCAGTGGAGTCTTTGACTTTTTTTTGATTGTGGTTTGTTTGGGTCTTTAGAACCATGGCTTCGTAATATACTCCAGACATTGGAAATTATCCTGCTTCTAATAAACACAATGGTCTCCCTGGTGTCCTGTATTCTCTCAAAAGCTTTAAGTGCATGTTTGCAGCTGCTAACCACCAGGCTAATGATTTCCCTAAAAATAGAACATCTGAAAACGAACAGGGAGAATGACCAAGTTAACAAATGGGAACCCAACATTGAAACCTGTGAGTGCCATACATAAATTAAGCAAAAACTGTCATAACTCCAGAAAAATAGCTCAGAGGAATGCTAATGCCTTAATTTTTTTTTAAATCACACCTCTCAGACTGAGAGTATGATCAAAAGGGGGGAATTGTTAAAAGAAGACCATAGGCCCAAAAAATAGTCACTTATGTTAAGCCCCATGTCATCCAACAGAGATTTAACTTAATTACAGTTGCGGCTCTCCCAGAAATGGACTCTTAAAGCAGCCAGTCAGAAACTTCCTGAACAGCACTAGTTAGGTGATGTGACCCCAGTTATCCCCCAAAGGGAAGCAACCTTCAATAACCAACACACCTTTTTGCTTAGTACAGCTTCCTGTTCACACTCCCTTCTGCCTATGAGTCTTTGTTTTGTACAGTTCCCATAGCTTTCTATCTGCTAGCTTGGATGCTGGCCAGTTCAAATCAATTCTTGCTCATATAAACTCAGAAATTGTAATGTTTATCTTTTAACAATATCTAATTAAAATATTTGTTGATTTAAAGGTTATGAACCACTTTCATAAGTACTAACTCATTTGATCTTGATAATTCTGAGTAGTAAAACATAATTATACTAATATTGTAAGTGAAGCAACTAAGAGGTTAAGTGGGCATTACAGAACTAATTAATAAAAGACCTAGAACTAACATCAGTGTCCTAGTTTCAAATCCATTGCTCTTCAAATTAAAAATACTATACAGTTACTAGTATAACATATATAACATTGTAACTATATGCATATATACCAATACACACACATACACATACACACACATCAATTTAACATTAATTTAGAAAACATTTATTGAGTGTCTATTACATACTGGATATTGTTCAAAGCACTTGAGGTATATTAGGTAATGAAAGAAACAAGTTCCCTGTCCCAAAGGAATTTACAATTTACTGCAGAAGATAAATAATACATAATAAATTAAAATACAATGTACAAGTAAATTATATAGTATAATAGCTGGTGATATATGCTATAGAAAAGATTTTAAAAACGTGAGGGATAAGGAGATTAGAAGCAGTTCTTATTGCTGATGGTACAATTTTAATTAGAGTTGTTAAGGTAGAACTCATGGAGAGGGTGACATTTGAGCAGATATTTAAAGGATGTGAAATATTTAGTCAGTAGCTATCAAGTCTCCATAACCATGGTTGATCTGGCCTATTTGAAGAACAACAAGGAGGCCAATTGGGATACAGCAGATTGAGTAAGTGCTGCAGAATATGTAAAGCAAGGTAGAAAATATAGAGCTGTTTTAGATCATTTTACAGATGCTGGCTTTTCTGGAACACATGAGATTTATGAATGATAAATATGGTAGTAAGAGGTTGACATAAGTGGCAGAAAATTATTTTATCACTGGAAGCAAGTAAGAAGGTAAATCACAAAATCACTTTTAAGCCAATCATACGGATAGTGAAATTTCAAAAAATTATGACATTATTGTTAAAATTACTGAGAGTGAGACAAGTCTTAAAATCTTGGTGTTTTGTATGTAGGATTGACCTTGGGATTAAAAATATCTGCATTCAAGGAAGAACAGACTGTGCAAGTGTCTGATAAGTGCAGAAACAATTGTTGAATGAATGGCACTAGATACAAAATTCTGGTTTTTAAAGAGGAGGGAAGGAGGTTTTCTACAAATAGTAGGAAAGAAACTGATTCCATCTTTACACCTAACTTTATGAAGTCCATCGAGGAGGAAAGAGCTCTTGAGAGAGCTACAAGAAATCATTTTTCTGAAGTGGTTTAGGGTAAATAAAACCATTACTATATATAGGTACTATAGCACATATATTCTCTATAACAAGTTTTAACATAATCCATCTTAACAGACTCTTGTGTTCCTGTTTCATATTGTTAGCAAGGGCTCAGCTCCTTATTGTCAAAAGGACTTTTCCTTTGTGTTAACATCATCATTTTCAACATATGCCTACTAAATTCACCTTGGAAGAGAGAGTAAGAGTCACCAAGACAGGCTGTACATTATTTCAGCCCACATTCCGTTGGTCAGAAAGATCCAATGAGACCCTATCAGAGGTACTGTCCATACTTTGAGGATTTATATTGGAAACTCTCTAAAATTCTTTTCGATCTTGACAACCAGTGATGCTGGATTTTTTGATAGAAGGCTGAGCATTGGAAATTTAGATGAAGAGAGAGATATTGGCATGAAATGAGATGAGATAAGATAAGAGGGCATCAGAAAGGTACTCACAGAAGAAAAAGATGGAGCAAAATATAATATTTTACTACATACTGTGCCACAAGAAAATAAAATCCTCAATTAAATCATTTAAAAAATGCCAATGTAGAATATACTAAATGAACATAAAATTTAATAAAGTTATTAACTGATTATTTGCTAAGATTAAATATTTTGCATTTAAATGACATGAGATAGTAGAAAATGTTTATCAAATATAGTTATGCCATTTCTTACAGATTTGAGATTCTACTTATTTTTCAATGTATTTTATTAAGGGAATATATTTGATTATTCTGAAAGAAAACTTATTTTCAGTGTTTTGCTACTACAGAAAAACTTTCTCCTATTTAGACTGTCTTGATAATGAAAATAATCTGAGGGTAACAAACTAGAAACAGATACTAATATCTGATAGGTTTTTAATAGAAGGAATGAATCTCATTTATTAACACTTTGTTCATTAAGCCTTCTAGGAAAGAACTGAAACAATTAGTGTTAGGCTGGTTTTTAAAGTATTCTTGATTTCAGTTTTGAGATAATCTATGAAATCAGGTGTTTGGATTTGTCCTTAGTAAATTTTAGATTTGTCCTAAGCAACAGAAACATACTGAAGTGCTCCTCTGACATAAATGCAGCAGCCCTTTCCAAAGCAAAAGGTTAACTGTTTTTCCATCAATATACTTTCAATTCAATTATTTTACATTTTAGAAGGATGCAGGTGGTAAATTTCTTCATAGCCTCCAGAAATAAATCAAGAAGGTCAGACTTGAAAAGTTCACAATTATATTGAATATATTGACATCCAAGAAAGACTAATGGGATGAAATAATGAAGACTCTAACAATTATAATGGAGAGGATAGAGGAAATTAATAGTAATCACAGTATGTTAACAGAGATCATTTAATAGCAACTTCCTTTTTAAACTACGAAAAGACTATATGTGTAACAGCTAAAATTATTAATGTGTATATATACACATAAATATATATTCATATATGTAAATAAACATATATTTACATATATTTATAAAATATGTAAATATATATACATATGTAGGTATGTGTCACCTGGACAATTTGATGCATAAGCATATCAATTTATATAGCAAAACTTGGACTCTATAAAACCCAAACTTTTATTTCTTTATGTAAAAATATGAGAATACACATTACAGGCAATGAATGATATGTTCTAAGATATATAAAGAAGAATAAAAGTTCCAAGCTGTTTCAGTAAAATACTAAGATTTCAGAAAATGGTAAGGCTTGTAGTTCTGCAGTTTTACAAGTCCAAACGAATGTTTGCATGTGTCTGTGTGCATACCATCATATATATATATATGCACACACACACATATCAACAAACATGTATTCAAGTACACACATATAGACATGTTTCTGTGTATCCATTTACTCACACCTATACATATAAACTTCTTGCAATATACTGAGTCTGAGTCTTTGCTACTTATATAAAAGACCTTATTGCTAAATATGTAGGATTGAAATTGAAGATAAATCAGGAGGCTATAACAATATGAAATCTGCTAAGAAGTAAGATCTTTGAGTGGAGGGACCATGAGTAATTCCTAAAACCTCGTGTAGATCCTCACAAGATAGTTTTTAACTGAATATGCCTTTTTATTCTAACAGCATTTAAGTTGATTGTCTCAGGTTTCCCAGATGGATTGTCATATTGGCAAAAAATGACAATTTTTATTTCTTTTTCAATGTTTTTACTTTTCTCTCCTTTGTCCAATTGTATAGTACCCATTTTTTTATAATGCTATACCCATTTTAAACACCACTTAAAAACCTATAAAATAGCATTGTATAACATAGTAATGTTTAAGCACTTCAAGAGTGTTATAAGATTTAAAATATAATATAGACATTATTAATATAACATTAAAACATTGATTATGCCAAATTAAAAGTTGCAGGAACAATTAAGTCGCATAAAGATTTTCCGCATTAAAAACAAGAGTGGAGGGTATATTGTGAAGAACTGTTAATTCCACATTAAAATTTAATTTGAATTATCCTGACCAAAAGACAACTTACTATTAAAATTTTGCAAATATGCTCATTTTTTCTGTGTCCACACAGAGAGCTCTTCCTTCCTTAGGGCACACCTCCCCTTGCTCAACCACAATTAGTTGGCCAAGGTTCACTTTGCCTCCATGCATTTCCTAGGAAGTTTTTATCAAAGATTTTATATTTCTCCATTCATGGAAGGGAACTTGTCACCCAGGACAAGTTACATGCAACTAATTAGTTTGAATTAAAACATTCAAATTCACTCTGTTGAGAAGAGTTAAGTATCTTGTGTGCATTGATAGGAGGGTCCAGGCAGCTGGGCTTTTTCTGTTTCTATCATTAACTTGTATTAGTTAATAAGCTAGTCTTGTTTCTCATGTGGAAAGTTTTGGTTTTAGGAATTCATTAAATATTCAAAATATAATAAAATTCTTATTTCACTAAAGGATGATTTAGTACTGAATGTGGTGTTCTTAATAATTATTCTCAAACAACAGGTGTAAACTGGGGGCATCCTGGGCAAAATAGGATGTATGAGCAATCTAAATAACTGTGCAATAAATATGAATTGTATCAATGATAATAATGATGCTGATATCTCAGACATTTTAATCTTAGCATTCCCTTGAAAAACATTAAAGAAATGTGAATTAAGTTTCTTTTTATTGCTATGTATGGAGGCACTGGTATTAATCAAACATACATTTGTTCTGTGTATGTGTGTGTGCGTGAGAGAGAGAAAGACTTTTGGCAAAACAAGAAATTTTCTCTGATTAAACAGGTATTTCAATATAATATAGGGGTTATCTTCTTTTGTGTGGATTAATGTGAGAATTAAATCTGACTATACATATTCAGCAATACATATATATTATGTGTTGTGGTATTTACATATATTTCCAGAGAGAGAGAGAGAGAGAAAGAAAGAGAAACCTAGCAAAGTGTCTGATACAAAAGTCTGTTAGTGATAATTTTATTCTTTCTCTACTGGATAAAGTTAAATATGTAGCATATTTAAGCAACACTTTCTAAGAATCAATGATGATTTATTGCAGTTATTTATGGGTGCATCTGGTGAAGATTGTTGTCTTTATTGGTACTTAAAGGAAAGTTTAACTTAACATGCTAAGAAAAAAAATTAAAGAATTAGCTGTGAATCATAAATAACCTTTGTTATGGTATGCAAGTTCATGTATTTCACAAAAGAATTGATTTAAGCAAGAATGTATATAATTAACTCCCTATAACATTCAGGATGTGCCTGATTTTAACGTCAAATCATTTCAGTGAGAATGTGGCAAATGTACTCAATTCATTCCTTCTCGTACACTACCTGTTTGAGGATTCCTGAAAAGGAATAGCAAAGTGATAAACAAAAGAATTTAAATAGATATGTCAAGTGTTTTATTGTAATTCCTCTAATTTAAATCCTGGCTTGTGTTTTAATATCATTTCCATAATTACACTCTGTAAGAATGCTGTGAGTTTTACTATGTTTTATTTCTTTGCTTACCCAGAAAATGTGTTATACAGAATTAACTAGACACTTTAGCTTCTTATTTTCTACTTTACTTATTATCTGTCCTTAATTAGCTGAAGAATTATTGTGGCATTTAATCTTATGATTTTTCTAGATTCTTGTATTAATCTTGAAATCCACTGAACAGGTTGGGGGCTAATTCCTCTAATATAAAATTTTAAACATCAGAATTTCTAGGTGTGCTTAGTTTTAAGAAAAAAATAAAACCCTTGTTCAAATAAATAAATCATTTGAAGGTTTTCTAGTTGTTAATATAAATAAAATACTCCTAATGAAATTGAGCATCTCCTATCTTGTACAAGCTTAAAATAAATTTTGATGTACTGTCTTAGACACTACCTAAACCAAATACATTTAAGGAATGGGGACAACTTTTCTCCAGTAAAAAATGAGTAAAGTCATGAATGTGTAAAAGTGGCTTATTGGAGCATTTATTCTCTTATAAGAAAAATCACTGGTATTTTTAGAGTCACCAATATCCAGCATATCTTCAGTATCATGTTACAATTTCCCATGTAAACATAAGACTCTTTGCTATAGAATAAATTTTTGTGTCCCCCCAAATTCATAGTTAAATCCTACACCCCAGTGTGATGATATTAGGAGGTGGGGCCTTTGGAATAGAAGATGAGGGTGGAGCCCTAATGAATAGGCTTAGTACCCTTATAAAAGAATCTGGAGAGCTCCCTTACCCTTTCTGTTTTGTAGGGAACACTGAGAAAGTAGCCCTCTATGAACCAAGAAGGGAGTTATCAGCAGACATCTCATTTGCTGGTGCCTTGATTTTGGACTTCTCAGCCTCCAGAACTGTGAGAAATACATTTTTATTGTTTACATGCCACACAACTTCTGGTGTTCTGTTATAGAAGCTTGAATGGAATAAGACACACTTAAGGAAACTTAAAGAAAATTGTAATTGACTGTGAAGAGGTAAAAAAAAATTCCCTGAATCAGTAATATACCAGTGTGCTGTAAAAGCTAAATATTGTGGAAAACATGAGTTATTATATTTAGGAGCAAAGCTGATTCCTGTTTTATATTCTATTACCCAGAGGCATGGGCATGTACAATTGTCAAACTGTGGCTTATTTTTCTGATTTCAACCACAGTAACACTGATGATTATTTTGATGTCCTCTCCTTTATAGCAGTATTTGTGTGCATGTCTAATGTTAGTACTTTGTGCTAAACTTCTACTGCATCTAGAATAAATGTAAGCTTCAAATCTAATAGATTTGTCTTTTTGCTTTATAGAAGTTAAAATACTGAATATTCTTAATATTTAGACACTGCCTTATATTATCGAAGAGCTCTATTTAAGTTACTGACTTACATGCTTTGTAAATATAAATAATTATTGACTTTAAATACTCTGCAGGTTTAAAGTCTTTTTGGGGGTTTTATTGATCAACATATAGGGACAGCTGGCTTTCTGACACACCCTTGTCAGTCAGTAAATTTAATGTGCACTGAAGCAAACTGACAAAACTACAGATTGGAGAGTGTTAAGATGGAAAATATTCAGATGTATTGCCTGAAGAAACTTTGGTGTAATTAAGCTGGGTTTGCAAATACCAAAAGATTTACTGCAAGCATATTATAATCTCTCAGACCCATAAAAGCCAATGCAAAACTATTTTATTCTTCCAAGACACCCTAAACTGATTATATTAAGTGAAACCACAATACCTTAATGTTATGTTCTAGAACTTCATTGATCTTCATACTTGCAGTTGTAGAATACAGATGGAAAAACTTTTGTCTTCTTTCTTCTTGTCTTTGGGAACCCAATGATCATTA
Organism: Smutsia gigantea; assembly: GCA_032199065.1. Taxonomy (NCBI): domain Eukaryota; kingdom Metazoa; phylum Chordata; class Mammalia; order Pholidota; family Manidae; genus Smutsia; species Smutsia gigantea. The sequence continues at coordinate 82,094 of JAVSCE010006238.1, forward strand.
ACCTATTTCAGAAAAATCAGATTGATGAAATGATAAGAAATGAAAAGCAACATATTGATTAAAAAGAAATAAAATATTTTACTTATATTGTTTTAAAAGTTAAGACAAGAAACATTTTCCAATAAACCACCAAAAACAAGATAAATATGCAGTTATATATATACACATGCAATTATATGTTCATACAATTTTATACCTTATAACTTGCTACTTGTCAATATTTTCTCAAATTTCTTTATACCCAGCTTAAATTCTCTTTTCCTTCATGAATAACAATCCTATGAATATCCCATCAACAGCTTTGCCTTTCTTTCATATTGGTAAACTGCAATCTTAGTTGAAGCCAGCTCTCAGCTTGCTCTATGCCAGCATACCTTAATCAGAATGAAGCTGGAGCATATTGCTACCTTTAAGACTTGCCTTATTTTAACTTCATGATCACTATCCTCAAGTGAGACCTTAATGCTTCCAAGCAATCGTATGTATTTCCTCTGTTTAAGTCACTTTCCTTCATTCTGATACTGTTGTACTATACCTTCTGCTGCCTTTTCAAATTTTTAACACCTCCTACACTTTCTTCACAGCTGATGACTTTGCTCTCTATTTCACTTATAGAAGCAATTTCCCTGAATCATGCTTCTATTTATACCATCTTAAAGGAAAAACAAAAACCCTCTTAAAACCATGTCCTTTATATAAAAGCAGATTTTGTCAAAATCAATGACATCCATGTTGATATATGCAATGGACAATATTCACTCTTTATATCACTTAAATTAGCAGTAGCATTTGACACACATGATCTCATATTACTCCTTGAACAACTTCTTTTTTAGCTTTCAGACACCATATTCTCTTGGCTGTCCTGTTATCTCAGTGCAAATTTATTTTCAGTATCTTTTCCTAATTGTTTTTCATTTGTTTGAACTGTTAATGGTGGCAATTAAAGGATTAAATCCATGAACTTAAAAAACAAAAACAAAAGCACCTCAACTCCTCGTGATGGTTAATTTTACGTGTCTTGATTGTGCGAAGCTGTACTCAGAGATTTAGTTAATATTATCCTGGGTGTATATGTGAGAGTGTATCTAGATGAAAATAACCTTTGAATCAGTAGCCTGAATAAAGTAGACTGTGTTTCCCAATGTGGGTGGGACCACCCAATCTGCTGAAGATTTGAATAAACAACAAGGCTGAGTAAGGGAGAATTTATCCTCTCTGTCTTGGAGCCGGTAAATGTTAGTCTTGTCCTGGCTTTGTATTCTGATTCAAACGTCTTAACCTTATACCACTGGCTTTCCTTCTGAGAAAGAAATATCATTACCTTCTGAGGGATAATTTTTTTAAATGTAGAAGAAATATCATTAACAAGTCAAGTCTTAGCTTGGCTTCCCTTAATAAGGAAGGGCATCCTTAGATAAGTGGTCATATTAATAAATTATTCTGGGAAGATATCCCAGAGAACTGGAGGATTGGGTTGATGTCAATAGAAAAGGGGTAACAAGCCAAGTCTGCTTATCTGAGCTGGGTACCTTTGTGAACACGGATGCTCCATCCTGCTGGGGACCATATGTGGGTGGGTTTTTTCTAATTGTTGAGTTTTAATTTTTTTGTGCATTTTGGATAGCAGTCCTTTACAAGATGTATCTTTTCCAAATATGTTTTGGCCTGCCTTCTAATTCTCTTTTGATGTTTTCTTCACAGAGCAGAAGTTTTTAATCTAAATGAAGCCCAGTAAATCAATCTTTCTTTTTGCTATTGCATGTCTGGTGTTGTATCTAAAAAGCATCATTATACCCAAGGTCCTCTAGGTTTTCTTCCATGTAATCAGGAGTTTTATGTTTTTTATTTTACCTTTAAGTTCATAATCCATTTTGAGTTAATATTTGTGAAAAGTGTGAGGTCTGTGACTAGATTCATTTTTTAGTATGTGGTTGTCTAATTATTTTAGCACAGTTTGTTGACGAGACTATCTTTGATCCATTCTATTGACTTTGCTCCTTTATCAAAGGTCAATTGACTACATTTATAGCATTCTCTTTCTAGTACTTCTCTTCTGTTCCACTGACCTATTTGCCTATTCTTTTGCCAATACCACACTGTCTTGATTACTGTAACTTTATAATAAGTCTTGGAGTCAGGTAGCAACAGTTCTTCAATTCTATTCTTCTCCTTAAGTATTATGTTGGCTATTCTGTGTCTATTGCCTCACCATATAAGCTTTACACTGAACTGATGAATACCCATAAAACAACTTGCTGTGAGTTTGATTGGAATTGCATTGAATTTATAGATCAAGTTGGAAAGAATTGGCATCTTGACAGTCTTGAGTTTTCCTATGCATGAACATCAAATATCTCTCCACTTATTTAGCTCTTCTTTGATTTTGTTTTTCAGAGTAAATGGTGTTTTCTTACTTTAAAAAAAGCACCAATATAAAGGCAGCTGCACAATTTTCTGGTCATTAAAATTTGTGTTTCTATGTTTCTATGAAGCAATGGTGAAAGGATGGACTTTTTTCTAAATAGATAAACGGGTTACCCAGATTCTGATAGTATTACAACAGTGAGCCACAAAATCTATGTTTCAGGTCAATTCAATTGTCTTTGATCTTTGTTGATGTAACTCTTGGATCTGACAGTTTATTGATTATCCACTGCATATTTAAGTGTTGTTACCTGTCATCATTTTTTAATGAGCTGTCATCATGTATTTTGAGGATATGAGAATTTATTTCAAGGGCGTTATGTTAGAAAGGTGACACTGTATGCTAAATAGTTATTTTTCTTATATTTTTGGTATTAAAAGCTGGTATCTTCTGGACGTTAGAGATAGTACATTTAATTTATTAGAAAAATATTTTGTCCTTTAATGTGGTTATGTTACATAACCATATTCTGGCTCTTAAATATAGATTTAAGAAGAATCTTAAATAAACCTATCACTTCTTTGCAACGTTAGGATGCACAGTGTTACTTATTGGATGTAGCAACAGACTGGCATTTTTCTTTGTGTTTGCCTTATAATACTGTCTAGTTTATGAGACAACTAAGCACTCAATTTATTTAGTATCTAAAAGAACACCTGGGGTAGTGTGGATGCAATCCTTAATTAAAAAGACAGGCACTTTTTTACCCAATCTATCAAGAGCAACTGAAATTCAAAGTCAATTTGGAATATCCTAAATTTCAAACTTATCTTATAGATCATTACATAAATTTTCAATAAAGAAAAACTACAACATACGATTTAAAATTTGTAGTATTACTGTTTGTTTCTAAAGATACCAGTTACAGAAATCTAAACATTACTATGTCCAGATAGATGCCCATGTTTATAATAAAGAGATTTTAGCTCCTTAAAATACAGCTCTCTGGTCTGGTCCACAGAAATGAAATGACAAAGAGAATCATTGTTTGGTAAGTGTCACAGTAAGACGTGCATAGTGGGCTGCCACTGTGATTCTACCACCTTGACAAGTGGCCCTCTGTTAAATGTATCTAACTTTAGCACAAAGAGAAAACTCAAGAGCCAAGACTAAAAGACAAAAGGATAAAATGCCATTGGTACAGATCAACTAAAGAACCTAAAAACTGTATGCTGAAAATTCAGTCGTGAGTTCCCTAAAGTTTTAAAAACACCTAAATTTGCTAGGTCAGCTGATGCAGCAGCCAGTTCATCTTAAGGAATGGAATAATTGGTCATTAAATAAATGTTCTGATTTTTAAAAAATTACAAAAATATATGCATGTGTATATTGAACAAAATACATTGAAACTTGACCCAAAACTTTGTTAAAAATTCTCTGCCATTCTTATTTAAATATAAAGACCTACCTGATGATAAATATTTATCATTAAACATTTTTTTATATTCATCAGTTAAAATAGTATAGTATAAACTTATCTCCAGGTAGAAGTTGCAGTTTTAAATTATCTTTTAAGAACCATCAATTGTTCATTCTGTTCTCTTAACCTTTCCTAGCATAATTAGGATATTTTCAGCCAATATATTCAGGGAACGTATTCCATTTAATATCAGTTTAAGTCAAACCAATTAAGTAAATCTCAACAAATATGAATCAATGCATTTTACCGACATATTGATGACTCTGAAAATGACTGTGGTGTTAAGGGTTATGCTTAATTTTACATTCATTTTCTTATTAGTTTTTTTTCTACCAAAATATGATTTAAAATGTTACTTCACAATATAATTGATTATTTGGCATCCTATGGAGCTTTGTATTCTTCTTTTTCAAAGGCATAAAAATAGTGTGAATGTGGGACAGCTAATTGTTACATGGGACTTGGAATAAAATGAACAACACACCTACCACCCATTACTCCATAATTCCCCCTTAGTGTCATGCTGTTGCATTTTAATTTTTTTTCACTTCCATTTATTGGACTTCTGTAGAATGTGATAAAAGGAAATTTTTGTGTAAAGAATTTTTTATCTAAAAACTAAAAAACGTAAACTAAACCACTAAATTTTTCTAACTCCTTGGACACTAGTTAGGAACTATTTTTACTGTTGCCATTTTTTTTTTCAGATCTAAATCTACAAGGCATTTAACATAAGTAATACATATTAATATGTCAATATACTGTCTGTGGTATTTGACTCCTAGTTAGCATTTTTATTGAAAGCCTGTGTTAACATTTTCAGACATGGACTGTTATTAATTACCAATTTAAATCCAAACTTTGATAATATGGGTCACCATTAAATGGGTCATTTCTGCAGTAATAGCTCTTACTAAGAGCAATACTTCAATTTCAGCAGATTTCTGTGTTAATAATTAAAGTGTGCATGTACCACAACCTATTTGTCATGGTAACTAGACAGCATAAGACAGTAACATGATTCTGCTATTGATGAAAGATACCATTCCATTCCACTGCTATTTTCAAAAGCATTTCACTTCTCTTAATCTAGTCTAATTAAAGGAAATGGGCTATTTACCTGTCATGTAAAAATAATAATTTCATATCTTAACAGTAATCTGGGGAGGTATGATTGCTAAATTTGCTAGTTGACTCTATAGGAAATATTGCATGCAATTTATTGTCGTTTTGTTAGTTCTGCAAAACCTACTATCACTGGCATCATTAAGGACTAAGATTCATTCCTCTGTGCATATTCATCTTCAGGAAATCCCAAATGTAAAATGTTGTGCAAATTTCTTTCTCTCCAGCCCTTAATTTCCTACAGGCTACCTTGTATTCCAAAGAGATAACTAGCAAATTTGAGCAGAAGACTATGAGTTGGCAGCTCTAAGATTAAAATTTGAGTGTAGCTAAGGGAATCAGAAAAAGAAAAAGTACCTATTCACCCTGAGCTACTGTTTTCTCTTGAGTGTTATTTCAACTGTTGTCCTTCTGGCTTTGGGATTCTATAGTCTCTGGTAAATGCTAGAATAAAACTAGATTTAACAGAAATAGTTTCAGTTCTAGAAAATATATTTTGACTTTATGTGATAAACAGTATATATTATAATTACATTAATGGAGTATGTTTTCTCAATCTTAGTTGTATTACAATACCACTATACCTTTAAAAGGAAGTGATATAAACCATTTCATATTTTCTTTATCCAAAAACAATTATTTAATATCTTATATGAAAAACACAGAAATTCTTTGAAGAGTGGTAGGTGGTTTAAAAATAAGAATGGCCCATCCCCTAAAGAAGTTCACAAACCATGCTCTTTGTAGAGAAAAATAATTTTCACATATATGCATCAACATAAAATTTTCTATTTTTAAGTATTGCTGTGATATAAAATGAAAAGAAAACTATTAATGTATTTTCTAACCCAAGTGCCAATACTTTATTAGAGCAATGAGGGAAACATGATATTTTTCATGGTCTTCTAAATTTATCTAAATATTATTTTTATGGTGCACCCATCAGGCAATCAGCTGGCCCAACTGAAATATCATGAAGTGAGGTCAGCCATCATGACACTTTTAATCAGATCCCTGAAGGTAGAAAGCCGTGTTGCCACTGGAAGGTAAATTCAAAACAATTTTACAAATTGTGCCTGTTACTGCTATGTGAGAGTAGTGGCATTGATGCCTATCTGGATTCATTACTCATATTTGTCCCTAAGAGAACAATTATCTTTTTAATTTAAAACACTGTTATGTATTCATTCTTCCCTTACTCATCATTGTGCCTTTCTGGAAGCTGATGTCAACCCTAGCTTGAGGGGTGGACCTGATTATTCTAAGAGAGGGTTTCTCAGCCTTAATACTGTTTTCATTTTGACCTGGGTAATTCTTCACTCAGGGCTGCCCTGCTCATTGCCGGTTGTTAGCAGTATTCCTGGCCTCTGCCCACTAAGTGCTAGTTGTGCCTTAATTGTGATACAAAAAAATGTTCCCAGATATTGTCAAATATCCCCTTCAAGGGCCAAATCATCCACAGGTGAGAACCACGGGTCTAAGGACCCTCTAAATATCCTTGCCAACAATACACTCAGAAAGGTGCAGTTAGATACAAAAGACTTCTGGGAAGTTTCTGAGAAAAAGTTTCAGCATTGCTAAGAGAGCACAATGGGGAGAGGCCATTTGTCTTCTTCATCTGAATACTGTGATGTCTGGATCTGGTGCCTGTAACTGCTGCAGCCATCATTCTATAATTCTGAGGATGAAGCCAAGGTTAAGGAAGGTGAGGGAATAGATGGAAAGATCCTGGAAAACTAAAGTCATCAGGTAGTTAAATAATCAGCCATCATTTGGGCCCAACATTTGGACTTCTATTAATGTGATAGAAGTTATTTCATCTTTAAGCCAACATGAATCAGTGTTTCGTTATTCAGAGAAAACATTTTAAATGTCACAGTAGGGAAATATAAAATTTGCATTGGGTTTTATGGATCTTTTCTTTGGCTTTTTTCCCCTCTTGGATGGTTTAGAAGCTTAAAATTATACACCAAAACTCTCTTTTTCCCTTTATTTAGGTTTCTCCGGTTATCAAAGTGAAAGAAATACTCTTTTGTTACCAAAAACTAAGCTGATTAATATTACCTTGAAAATCCATGGCTTAGATACAAGACTAATTTTAAAAAGATTTTGTTTGTATAAAGTCAGGGGAGCAGCATATATTAGTTTCAGTTAAGGCTAATTAGGCTGCAGTATAGTATTTATGATATGGATGTGACTTTTTTTTCTCTCACAGCTTTTTTTTTTTCCCAAATGACAGCTATTTTCAATCTGACTTCAAGGTTTATAACTTACTTTTCTGGATTAGTTCTAAAACATATTGTTGAAATTCAGATACATCACAAGCCACTCTACTGTAACAACATGAATCATAGCTCTTCATGGTTTCTAAGTTTAAAAAAAGAATTTTGAGGAAGATGAAATTCCCTTGTCTGTTGAGTAAATTATGACCTTTAACTTAAAAGAAGTACTGTCCTCCATATGATCTTTATATTCTTCATCCCAAATGAGTAAAGAATAGGAAATTTTACTTTTCTTGTGTCTCTATAAGGCTAATATATATTTTTTTATTTTAAAATTGTATGTTTTATTTCACTGCCTTAACAAATTATTCCTTTTTATAGAGAGAGCTGATTCATCACCTAAATGTTGCAGGAGTCTAACAGGCAATTTCTGAAATGTGGAGATCAGTATGTACCTTCACCAAATATGTGTGCAAACACAAGTATATTCACAAATACAGTTACAAAAGAGATTAACAAAACTCTAGTATTAATTTCATTATTAAAGCACTGATGAAAAGCTCTTACAAAGGAAAATTATTTATAAGAAGTAGCACAGATCTACAGATTTAAAATAGCTGTTACATTATTAAATGTTACACATCTTCTCTGACCCCCCTCCTTTCCTTCCAGATTATAACCTTTATAGTGCCAATAGAAACAAAATGTTCAATACATAGGACTTCAATGCATTGATCATTATGTTTTTCACTGTCTCTCCCCTCCTTAATAATCTCTTTCCTTTCCTACCTAGTGTATCTTCTGGTATTGATTATAATGCCTACTCTCACTATGTCACACCTGCTTGGCAAAATCATAATTTTAGTTATATCTAATCTTAGACTACTCTGACTATGCACTAACACAGCTAAATGTGAATAGAGAAAAATACCCAACTACTGTATGTGCTCTCTCTTGAACTGTGTTATTGTTAACCTCAAGTGGACACTGAGCGCTGCCTAGTCTCCATAATTCGATTCTGTATTCTGTTGTCTTGTCTACTTTACTTGAAAACTATTGCACACTCTTCTCTCTATCCAAAATTCCATCACTTCCCCCTCTATTCTGCTCTCAGGTGACAACTCTGTTTCCTATTTTCCCAAGAAAGTTAAATAGAAGATTCCAAAAGACACCCACTATTTTTTTACCCATCATATAACATGTCAGCCCTTCATCCTCTTCAAAATTGTTCACTTAACATCCTTGCACATCTAACTTTGGCAAATTCATAGGTACAGTTGACCAGGCCAAAAATCCTGAAGTCATGAGAGCCCTTTGCTCTGTTACACCTTCCACTGCATTTGTCAGGATATCCTATTGACTCTACCTTCAAAACACATGAAGAATCTGACCTCTAATTAGCATCTCCACTTCCAGCAGTTAATTCTCTCACTGTATTATTTAAATAACCTCTGGTTTGTCTCCATGGTTCCATCCCTATTCCAGGAACTGTATTCTCAACACAATTGCTACAGTGTTCTTTTTTAAACCTTCCTTGGACTTAATGAGTTAACCCATTGTCTTTCTAATAAATTCTTCCTGTGTATTTTAGTTTTCCTTTTGATAATTTGATATAATTTTATTTTGCTTTCAAACAACTGTCTTATCCAGATCTGTCACTATTTGGTCATTATATTGCACATATTTCTGTGGAGCATTTTGTTACATGTTAGTAACACGGAAGGTCTTCAGCTATTTTTTAATTATCAATAACAATGGTGTTTTCCTTTTAAATTCCCTCCATTATCAGACAGTATTTGTTTACCAACCAGAACTTCATCTTAATAGCAAATGTCATTAAATATGGCAAATATTTTTAAAATTATTATATCTTTATTGAATAGCTACTACCAGCATTGTGCTAGATTCTGGGAATATATTGGTATACAATAGTGATTCTGATCTCAAGGGAATTTTTACAAGACAGATAGTTTTACAGTTGCAGTACAGTATATATATAATAAGTGTTAAAATGCATGCATTTTAGTGGAGATGATGAATTAGAGTGTTATGGAAACCTATAAAAATATGCCATTTGAATTCCACAGTGGAAAATTAATAGGACTTGCTTGGGCACACAGAGGAAGAGGAAGGGAATCATGAGCAGGCAACAAACAAACGACTATTGGGAGATGACACAGCATGCAGGGGAATGTCAGGGGACGAGATGTGAGAAGCAGGCTCTTCTAGCTCCTATCTATTCTCTAGCAGCCATCCAAGACAGACAGGATAACGAAAAGTCTTCTTTCACTGTTCCCTAATTTCTTTATTGTTTTCAGAGATAATAGCCTGTGTTTCCTCTCCATGAATATTTTTGGTTATCTATTACATGTTACATTCATTTATTTCAAATTACAGCTTTAACACAGTAGGTTTCTGTATTCACAATGAAACACATTGTCCTTCCCATAATCTTTACTGTTAATGCTCATAATTAGTCTCTTTCTCCTTAAAGGAGACAACTAAAAACTAGCACTTTAATCATTACAAAAGAGGAGTCTACAAATTGCCCAAAGCAAAGGGGAAAAACGGTGAACTCATACGATTTTAGCTGATGAAGGGAGAGCAAGGAAAATACAATCCTTGTCAGTTATGCATAATATAGATATTTCTCATATCTCTTTTTTATCATCATTCATTCAATAAACATTAATGGTTAAAGTATTACATTTATATCATACCATAACTGCACTGTAGGTTATTTTGTCATATCATACTAAACTACATATAACACCCCTACTTAGCATCTGAGAAAGTAAAACTAACATTTCCCCCCTAAAGTAAATCCCTAGAAGGGAAGACTGTATCATGTAATTGGTTTTCTTCTGTTCTGCATTTCCTGGAACATGAGATTCAGATAAATGTAGTCTGCCTTAAAAAATGTGCATTATGAAAAAGAGGCAGGATCATACAATGATCCTTGGAAATTGACTAAAAAGCTGGTGTTCAGTCTCTGGACTGAAATTTGCATTTGAAAGAAAAACACATAAATATTTTAGCTTCTTTTATAAGATAAATAATGATTGATATTATATTTTTGGATAGGAACAAAATATGTTTTATCCTAACTTTAAATTAATATAATTTATTATTATCCCTTTCTTATTAAATATAATCTTTGGTCAATCCCTTAACATTTCTGAATGTTTTGAATCTGTAGAAGTAATAATAATAATAATAATAATAATAACTCTGTCATAGTGTTTTATACAATCTACATTTTACTTGGTGAACCTTATTATTTTTCTTCCCTAGGTATCTTGTCCTTTTCTATTTGATTTTACTTCTTCCACTGTTCACCAAAAACATTTGATAAAGTTTGTCAGGTGATACAAATACATCAATTCTAGAAAAATTAAGATAAAACACATTTTGTTCATACACAAAAATATAACATCAATCATTTATCTTAATTAGGAAACTAAAATATTTGCATATTTTTCTTTGAAATGCATATTTTTATGCCATATATCTTATATGTAATGCCATATCTTTCATTAGCATCTCTATTACATATGGAAAAATATCCACTGTAACAACCCCTAGATTCTGATTAAGAAAAACATTTACTGGTACTAGTAACTTGTTTGGGCATGTGAATTTAGTTATATGAAAGGAAAGACTTAACAAATATTAGCAAAGTCAAAAGCCACTTGTACTTCAAAAAATTTGACTCATTTCACAAACATGTTATTTTTGAAATGTTTAATTTTACTGAAGCCCTAGATGTCTAATGAAGGGGCTTGATTGTGAAAACTAAGTAACATTTATTATTAACATAGTGTATAAGAAATATTTTGTTCATTGTGTAGCATATTCTCACCAATTTTTCACCAACTTGAGTACCACATATGGGTCTTTCTTGGTATAATCTTTAATAGTGTTATCATTTCCATCCTCATGTTGGTTCTTCTCAATTGTATTTACTGGATATATTTTGATTATGAATTATATCAAAAACTTGGGGTACCATTGGAGTGATGAAAAATAGCACTGAGAAATGACATTTGGATGCTCTGAAACATCATCCTTAAAATAGCTCTTTCATTAGCAACTTTCATTGATTAACATAATTTTAGAAGTAATACACAGGAAAGAATCAGAAAAACATTAGAAAATATATCTTATTACCATAAGATTTGGAGGAATACAGAGCCCAACTTTAGTTATAAGACTTATGGCCAATGCAGAAAAAGTGTATTAAGATGTGATAAATTTGAAGGTCCATACAGATGCATTATCAACATCCTTGCTTCTTTTAATTCTCAATTTACTTAAGTAAAATATGTCTGTTAATGTTTCAAGGTATGTTGGTATAAAGTCCTGTCATCATGTAAACTGGACCTAGAAAAACACTAAATTAAAAAAAAGTCTTTCTTTTGTATTATACATTATAACAGATGCTCAAAACATTATTTCTTTCTACCTAATATTTTATAGAGATTTAATGAAATGGCACTTCAGTGTTTTCTTTTTCCTTTTTTCCTTTGACTGCTCTTCCACCCTTTATCCTTTTACCAGATTTGCATGATTCAAATAGAGATCAAGCTGGAAATCCAGTTTGACTGATAGGCACCATTATAATCTCAAAATTGCCCCTCTCTTTAGATGACACTAAATGCTCTCTGATTGGGTCAAGACAATGATGTCTGGCTCCAGAATCTTACTAGAGACATCTTAGAACTCTTACAATGAATGTTGAGTATACCTCATAACGATTTTTATTAGACAAGCATAGAAAAATCAGACTGTAAATAAATTCTTGGACAAGGATACTAAAATCATCTGCTTAATGGTGTATGAATAGTTCTACTTTTTTTTGCTGTTTCTTGTAGTTTTAATTAACCATTTATTCTACAAAATATTAAATATCACTTGAACACAATATAATCACAAAGAAAAGGAAAACAAAAAAATTAAGTGATAGTAGGCATTACCTAGCCACAAAAAGTAAACACCCATTCCAAAAAGTGAGATCTTATTAGAATTTCTCAAATTTCCTTCACAGCTAAGACTGAGCAGGAACTTATGTCATAATGTTCTGGAAAATTAGAAGAAGACAAAGTAAACAGAATTCACTGACCAGGTCACTATAGGTTGATGCTAACACAAGAATGTAAAGAATAGTTTCAAATATGATTTCAAACTTTCTTATGGATATAGACTGCATTAAGTGAAATGTTTTTGATCAAGTTTCACAACCTTGACACTGCTAAGATTTTTTTCATGTGATAAAATCATTTACCATGAGACTTTTTCTTTTACAAAATTTTAAATGTACCATACAGTGCAACTACCTGTAGGTGCAATGTCATACAACAGATCTCTAAAACTTATTTTTCCTGCATAACTGAAATTTTATAGCACTGAACATCAACTCCCATTTCCCCATCCCTCTCATCCCTGGAAACACCATTCTACTGTCTACTTCTATGATTTTGCCTATTAGAGATACCTCATATAAATTAAATTAAGCAGTATTAGTCCCATGACTAGCTTCTTTCACTTAGCAGAATGTCCTCCTGATCCATTTACATTGTTGCATATGACAAGATTTCTTTCCTTTTTAAAGATGAATATATTCCATTGTATGTATATATTTCATTTTCTTTACTCACTCACCTGTTGATGGACATTAGTTATTTCCATATCTTGGCTATTGTGAATAATGCTGTATGAACATGGGAAAGCAGATATCCCTTTTAGATCCTGATTTAAGTTCTTTTGGGCATATGTCCAAAAGTGGAATTGCTGGATCATGTGCATATGATAGTTTATTTTTGATTTTTTGAGGAAACACAACACTGCTTTCCATAGTAGCTGCATCATTTTACCTTCCCATCAAAAGTATACAAGCATTCTAATTGCTCTACATCCTCAATACTTGTGATATTTTATTTGTTTTTATAACAACCATCCTAACAGATGTGAAGTGATTGTTCATGGTTTTGACTCACATTTCCCTGATGATTAGTTATGATTAGTATATTTTCATATAGCTATTGTTAATTTGTAAATCTTGTCTGGAGAAATTTTTATTCTCTGCCATTAAAATAGACATACAGATCAATGAAATGGAATAGAGAACCCAAAAATAAACATGTTTTATTTTATTTGCCCATTTTAAATCATTTTTTGTTTGTTTTTTGCTATTGAGTTGTATAAGTTATTTACATATTTTGCATAACTCCTTATCAGAGATATGGTTTACAAACATTTTCTCTCAATCCATTTGTTGTTTTCTCATTCTGTGGATTGTTTTCTTTGTTGTGCAGACACTTTTTAGTTCCATGCAGTTCCTGTTGTCTACTCTTTTTTTTTTTGGCATGTGCTTCTGGTGTCGTATGCAAGAAATAATTGCCAAAACGGATGTCATTAAGATTTTCCCTTGTTTTTGTTCTAGAAATTTTAGAAGTTCTGGTCTTGTATAAATTTTTAATCCATTTTGAATTGATTTTTGTGTGTGGCATAAGATAAGGATCCAGTTTCATTCACTGAAGGTGGATATCCAGTTCCCATTTGTTAAAAACACTGTCCGTTCCTCATTTTGTATTCTTGTCACTGAGTTGAAGGTCCATTAACTGCATACATGTGTTCATTTCTGGGCTCTCCATTCTTCTGTTGGTCTGTATGTGTCTGTCTTCTCACCCCACCACGCTATGTGAATTACTATAGCTTTGTAGAATATTTTGGAATGAAGACATGGATGCCACCAACTTTGCGGTTCTTCCTTGAAATTGCTTTGGATACATAGGTTCTTTGTGGTTCCATATGAATTTTAAGATTTTTTTTTCTATTTCTGTAGAAAATGCTATTAGGTTTTGATAGGGATTGCATCAAATCTCTTTGGGTAATGTGGAAATCTTAACAACATTAAAGTCTTCCAATCTGTGATCACAGGAGGTCTTCCCATTTATTTTTGTTTTCTGTTATTTCTTTTACCAGTATTTTGTAGTTTTCAGGATATTTTAATTTCCTTGATTTATTCCTAAGTATTTTATTCCTTTTGATGCACTTGTAAATGGGATTGTTTTCTTAATTTCTTTTTTGGACAGTTCATTGTTAGTAGGTAGAAATGCAGATGATTTTTGTATGTTGATTTTGTATTCTGCAACTGTAATGATTTGATTTATTAGTTCTAATTTTTTTTTTGAGGCTTAAGGGTCTTTTATACATAGATCCTGTCATCTTCAAACAGATACTTTAAGACTTTCTTTTCAACTTGGAAGACTTACTCCTTCTTTTTGCCCAAAGCTCTGGTTAGCACTTCCAGCACCTTGTTGAATAGAAGTGGCAAGAGTGGGTATCCTCTGCTTGTTTCTGGTTTTGGAGGAAAATCTTTCAGTTTTCACCATTGAGTGATGTTATCTGAATGTTTGTTACAGAAGGACTTTATTATTGAGATACATTCCCTCTATACACAGTTTGTTGAGAATTATCATGAAAGTGTGTTGAACTTTGCTTTTTCTGCATCCATTGACATAATCATGGAATTTTTATCTTTCATTCTATTAATGGAGTATATCACATCAGCTGATTTGTATATGTTGAACTTTATTTGCATGCCAGAGATAAATCTCCCTTGATCATAGTGTGTGCTCCTTTCAATGTGCTGTTGAATTTGGTTTGCTAGTATTTTGCTGAAGATTTTTGCATCTATGGTCATCAGGGATACTGGACTGTAGTTTTCTTATAGTGTCTTTGTCCAGCTGTGGTATCAGGGAAATGCTGGTCTCATAAAATAAATTTGGAAGTGCTGCTTCCTCAATTTTTTGGAATAGCTGAGAGGGAATAGTGTTCATTCTTCTTTAAATGTTTAGTAGAATTCACCAGTAATGTCATCTCTTCTTGGATTTTTCTTTGTTGAGAGGGTTTTGCTGATTCAACCTTCTCATTTGTTATTGGTCTGTTCAGATTTTCAATTTCTTCATGATTCAGTTTTGGTATATTGTATATTTCTAGAAGTTTATCTAGTTCCTCTAGATTATCCAATTCCTTGTAGCTTTGTATTCGTGTCTGTGCATTAGAATAAACAGCCATCCGTCTTTGTTTTTATGGAATTGACAGAGAAATAGATTTACTAGTCAACCTGGCTGGACATTCTGGGAGCCTATCAAATAGCAAGACACTCATCTCTTCTCTTTTGTTCTTGGCCGCACCCCCAAACTATGCCAGTTCCATCATCATTCCAATTGAAGAAAAAAAAAGTCCTTGAGCAGTTCACTAACAGGCCAGGACTTTGAAGGCACACTCTGCTCTTCTCTCCTTCTGTGAGAAAAGCCTCAGGTATGAGCCTCTTCTCAGTCCCAATCAGAGTCTGGCTGGACCTCGGCAAGTTTCCCATCCCTTTTCTTTTGTTCTTAGGTGTCCCAGGGACTGAATGATGCCAGTTCCTAGAGCACTCTGGGTGAGGGGAGACAGAAACCATCTCTCGGGTAGCTCACCATAAGGCCAGGTTGTTGGACAAATGTTCTAGTCCCTCTGCCCCCCTGATTGAAATTGCTGGCCAAGATGATTTCTCTTGGCCCTTAACTGTGCAAGCTGTTGTAGGGGCTGCCACAGTAACATGAAAATTTTTCCTTAGACGTTTCAATGCAGCTAGTCTCAGGTGTGTCTGGGGACTGAAACTTCTCTTCTGCCATTTTCCTGATATGAGTCCCTATATATACATATCCTGTTTTTCTCCTTTGAGTCATTCATATTCACTCGTGAATTTTTGCATACTGGTACATAACATTTCGTTAAAAGATAAAATGAGGTATATTAAAATTTTTGAGTTTGAATATGTGTATATTCTAATTTGTATATTCAGAAGTGGCTTAGAAGTGCCCCACCCACAGGATATAGGGAAAAGACATAGAGAAAGGGTTTAAGTAAAGAAAGGAAATTATTTTATTGGCTTTAGCTTAAAGCCTAATTGTATGTGATTAGTTGCCCTTAGGTTTCCATGAGTGAAAGCCTTGAGTCATTTATAGGCTGAGATCTTGGTTTGCTTACACAGGCCATTACATAAGGGCATCAGAGCCACCTCATTCAATGGGCTCCTAGTTTAATTAACTTAGCAATATAGAAACATATGTAAACCATATGTTTCTTAAAATCAAATGTACCTAAAAGAAAAGACTTATGTCTGAAATGATGCATACATTTTCTGGTTCACTAAAATAACTCTATAAGTTAGATCTTCATCTGAATGAAAGCAGTGTGAACTACCAAATGTCATAGTCATTTAAATGTCCATATACTTTGTCAGAGTTTTACAATAAAAACTGTTCACATGACTGGGAATAGTAAGATAAAATTCAGTCTCTTTTTAGCGAAAACATATTGCCTATATCTAAAAGAGGGCTTATGTTGCTTATATTATTTTATACTTTAATTGCACTGTTTTAAAAATTTAGAAAGTTGTAGTTTAAACATGTATATTGCATCATAAAATCATTCCTGCTGTTTATAATGAGGGTTTTTACTACATGCAAAATTAATATCCATTTTTTAACATGAGCTTGTAGTCCAAAATATAAAACAATTAATAACTGGTACATTCTGGGGCTTTTATCTCTTGTGGGACTTTCAAAATTTATTGACTTTTCTCCAGGGCTGATTAGAAATAATTTTCAACTAAACTGCTTTATAAGAATTAACTGAGAGACTTCTGGGAAGATGGCGGCATGAGCAGGGAGGTTGAAATCTCCTCCCAAAACCAAACATATTTATGAAAATACACCAAATACAAATATTCCTAAAAGAGAGACCAGAAGATACAGGATGGCAACCAGCCTGCAGCTACACCTGAGAGAACTAGGCGGGTACGACATGGAGCCACGACCCGGTGGGACTCGAGCACTCCCACTCTGCAGTGCACCGGTGGGAGGAGAGGATTCAGAGCAGGGAGGGAGTGGAAGCACAGGCCCACCAAATAACCAGCCCTGGTGATCTGCACCAGGAGCACTGACACACTTCACGTGGTGTATCGGAGATTGGAGAGACAGAGGTACAGAATCCAAGACAGCAGGTCCACTCAGCCGGTTTCCCGGGACAAAAGAAAAGCACGCACTTTTTCAGGGGTCTTAAAGTGACAGGGGCCCAACGGAGGAAGAGGCTGGTCCCAGCAAACTCAGCCAAGCAGGCTGGGAGTAATGGGGAATTTCGGTCCCCTTCGACTGAGGCTGGGAAAAACACACACCAAGACTTCCCACAGAAATCAGCAGTTCCCATTCACTCCCAAAAGGCCAGAGTCAAAAAGGGCCCCCCGGAGCGGCAGCACCACCTACAGGATCCTAACAGAAAGCACACTCAGCAGGCGTTTTTTTTTTATTTATTTTTATTTTTCTTTATTTTCCCTTTCTTCTTTTTTTCTTTTTCTAACCACTTTTGTAGCCATGAAAAGACAGAGGAATATGGTACAAAAAAAGCTTACCCAGACAAGCCCAGAGAGGAAGTCTGATGGATGGACATGCACAGTCTTCCTGAAAAAGAATTCAGAATAAAAGTGATAACCAAACTGATGGATCTACAGAGAAATATGCAACAGCTAAGGCAGGAAGTGAGGGAAGTGAGGAAACACAATACAGAGATGAGACAAGCGATCAAAGGGCTTAGCAGCAGACTGGATGAGGTGCAAGAGACTGTTAATGGAATAGAAATCAGAGAACAGGAATACAAAGAAGCTGAGGCAGAGAAAGATAAAAGGATCTCTAGTAATGTAAGAATTTTAAGAGAACTGTATGACCAATCCAAACGGAACAATATTCGCATTATAGGAGTACCAGAGGAAGAAGAGAGAGAAAAAGGGATAGAAAGTGTCCTTAAAGAAATAATTGCTGAAAACTGCCCCAAGCTGGGGAAGGAAATAGTCTCTCAAACCTTGGAAGCCTACAGATCTCCCAACACAAGGGACCTAAGGAAGACAACACCAAGACACATAATAATTAAAATGGCAAAGATAAAAGATAAGGACAGAGTATTAAAGGCAGGTAGAGAGAGAAAAAAGATCACCTACCAAGGAAAACCCATCAGATTATCATCAGACTTCTCAACAGAAACCCGACACGCCAGAAAAAAACGGCATGATATACTTAACGTAATGAAACAGAAAGGCCTGGAACCAAGAATATTGTATCCAGCACGACTATCATTTAAATATGATGGAGGGATTAAACAATTTCCAGACAAGGAAAAGCTGAGGGAATTTGCCTCCCAAAAAACACCTTCTCAGGATATCTTAAAGAAACTGCTCTATAGGGAAGCACTCCTAAGCGCTAAAAAGATGTCACCAGAGAAAATAAAATCATAGCAAAGAAAGAAGACCATCCAAATAGTAATTAAAGGCAAAGAATAAAACACCTAGTATATAAAGAAACGAGGAGGAAGAATAAGACGAGACAGAAATAAAGAATCATCAGACAGTGTTTACAATAACTTAACAAGAAAGTTAAGTAAGACTGTTAGATAGTAGAGAAGCTACCCTTGAACATTTGCTAACCACGAATCTAAAGCCAGCAATGGCAATAAGTACATATCTATCGATAATCACCCTAAATGTAAATGGATTGAATGCACCAATCAAAAGACACAGAGTAACAGAATGGATAAAAAAGCAAGACCCATCTATATGCTGCTTACATGAGACTCACCTCAAACCCAAAGATATACACAGACTAAAGGTGAAGGGATGGAAAAAGATATTTCATGCAAACAACAAGGAGAAAAAAGCAGGTGTTGCAGTACTTGTATAAGACAAAATAGACTTCAAAACGAAAAAAGTATCAAGAGACAAAGAAGGACATTACATAATGATAAAGGGGTCAGTACAACAAGAGGATATAACCACTATAAATAGATATGCACCCAACAGGAGCACCGGCATATGTGAAACAAATACTAACAGAATTAAAGGAGGAAATAGGAAGCAAAGTATTCATTTTAGGAGACTTCAACACACGACTCACTCCAAAGGACAGATCAACCAGAGAGAAAATAAGTAAAGACACAGAGGCATGAACAACACACTAGAACAGATGGACCTAACAGACATCTACAGAACTCTACACCCAAAAGTAACAGGATACACATTCTTCTCAAGTGCACATGGAACGTTTTCCAGAATAGACCACATACTAGGCCACAAAAAGAACCTCAGTAAATTCAAAAATATTGAAATTCTACCAACCAAATTCTCAGACCACAAAGCTATAAAACTAGAAATAAGTTTTAGAAAGAAAACAAAAAGGCTCACAAATACATGGAGACTTAACAACATGCTGCTAAATTATCAATGGGTTAAGGACCAAATCAAAACAAAATCAAGGAATATATGGAGACTAATGACAACAACAACACAAAGCCACAACTTCTGTGGGACACAGCAAAGGCAGTTCTAAGAGGAAAGTATATTGCAATCCAGGCCTATTCAAAGAAGGAAGAACATTCCCAAATGAATAGTCTAAAGACACAATTACTGAAATTGGAAAGAGAAGAAAAAATGAGGCCCAAACTCACCAGAAGGAGGGACATAATAAAGATTAGAGAAGAAATAAATAAAATTGAGAAGAATAAAACAATAGAAAAAAAATCAACGAAACAAAGAGTTGGTTCTTTGAAAAAAATAAACAAAATAGATAAACCCCTAGCCAGACTTATTAAGAGAAAAAGAGAATCTACACACATAAACAGAATCAGAAATGAGAAAGGAAAAATCACGACGGACCCCACAGAAATACAAAGAATTATAAGAGAATATTATGAGAATCTATATGCTAACAAGCTGGAAAACATAGAAGAAATGGACAACTTCTTAGAAAAATACCACCTTCCAAGACTGACCAAGCAAGAAACAAAAAAACTGAACAGACCAATCTCCAGCAACAAAACTGAATTGGTAATCAAAAAACTACCCAAGAACAAAACCCCCGGGCCAGATGTATTCACCTCTGAATTCTACCAGACATACAGAGAAGAAATAACACCCATTCCCCTTGAAGATTTCCAAAAAAATAGAAGAGGAGGGAATACTTCCAAATTCATTCTATGAAGTCAGCATCACTCTAATACCAAAACGAGGCATCCATCATAAAGGCCATAGATGACAAACCCACAGCTAACATCATACTTAACGGCGAGAAGCTGAAAGCTTTTCATCTAAGATCGGGAACAAGATAGGGATACCCACTCTCACCACTGTTATTCAACATAGTACTGGAGGTCCTAGCCACGACAATCAGAAAAAACAAAGAAATACAAGGCATCCAGATTGGTAAACAAGTCAAATTGTCACTATTTGCAGATGACATGATATTGTACATAAAAAACCCTAAAGACTCCACTCCAAAATTACTAAAACTAATATCTGAATTCAGCAAAGTTGCAGGATACAAAATTAACACACAGAAATCTGTTGCTTTCCTGTACAGTAATGATGAAATAACAGAAAGAGAAATCAGAAAAACAATTCCTTTCACAATTGCATCAAAAAGAATAAAATACCTAGGAATAAAGCTAACGAAGGAAGTGAAAGAACTATACCCTGAAAACTATGAGACACTCCTTAGAGAAATTAAAGAGGACACTAACAAATGGAAATTCGTCCCATGCTCTTGGCTAGGAAGAATAAATATTGTCAAAATGGCTATACTACCTAAAGCAATCTACAGTGCAATCCCTATCAAACTACCAACAGCTTTCTTCCATGAACTGGGACAAATAATTCTAAAATTCATATGGAACCACAAAAGACTCCAAATAGCCAAAGCAATCCTGAGAAGGAGGAATAAAACACGGGGAATTACACTCCTAAACTTCAAGCTCTACTACAAAGTCACAGTAATCAAGACAATTTGGTATTGGCACAAAACAGACCCACAGACAAGTGGAACAGAATAGAAAAACCAAAAATTAACCCAAAAATATACAGTCAATTAATATATGATAAAAGAGCCTTGGATATACAATGGGCAGATGACAGCGTCTTCAATAGCTGGGGTTGGCAAAACTGGACAGCTACATGTAAGAAAATGATACTGAACTACTGTATAACTCCATACACAAAAGTAAACTCAAAATGGACCAACGACCTGAATGAATGTGAGTCACAAAACCATAAAACTCTTACCAAAAAAACAAGCAAAAATCTCTTGGACATAAACATGAGCAACTTCTTCATGAACATATCTCCTGGGGCAAGGGAAACAAAAGCAAAAATGAAAAAGTGGAACTATATCAAGCTGAAAACCTTCTGTACAGCAAAGGACACCATCAGTAGAACAAAAAGACATCCTGCAGTATGGGACAATATATTCATATATGATGTATCTGATAAGGGGTTGACATCCAAAATACATAAAGAACTCATACACCTCAACAAACAAAAAGCAAATAATCCAATTAAGAAATGGGCAGAGAGACTTCTGGGAAGATGGCGGTGTGAGCAGGGCAGCAGAAATCTCCTCCCAAAACTATATAAATCTATGAAAACACAGCAAATACAACTATTCCTAAAAGAGAAATAGGAGCACACAGGGAAGTGCACAGCGTGCAGGCACACCTGGGAGGATTCATCATTCCGCGAAGTGGATAACATACAGAGCTGCGACCAGCAGCACCTGAGCACTCACCCAGCCCAGCACACCGGCGAGAGGAGAGGATTGGGAGCTGTGAGGGAGTGGAAGAGCAGGTCCGCGAAATAACCAGCCCCGGTGGTCTGCGCCGGGAGTGCCGGGAGCGCTGACACACATCGCGCGGTGCATCAGACATTGGAGAGGCAGAAGGTGCAGGTTTTGAGCCAGGAAGGCGCCGGGACCGTGCAGCCAGAGCCCAGGGAAAAGAGAAAAGCGGGCGCCATTTGTAGCGGTCTCGGAGAGGCGGGGGGCCCAGCGAGGGAACACCATCGCCCCGGCGGGCTCAGCGCTGCAGGCTGGAAGTCCTGGGGAACGCAGTCCCCTTCGCTAGTGACAGAGAGAAGGGAGCAACCACGCTGGAACTTTATACAGAAAACAATAGCGTCCCATTCATTCCTGCCCGGCCCATACCTACAAAAAAAAAAAAGCAGCGTGGCTGCGGCTGCGAATTAGTGGAGCAACAGAGACACTTACAGCATGCTTAGAGAATCCACTCCAGGTGGGCTTTTTTTTTGGCTCCTTTGTGTTATGTCTTGCTTTTCTTTTTGCTCGTCTGTTTTATTTCTTGCCCCTTTTTTTCTTTTGTCACCTTCCTTTTCTTTCATTTCTTTCTTCTTTCTCTCTTTTCTTTCTCTTCCTTCTTTTTTTTTGGTGGTGCTGTTTTTTTTTCTTTTCTTTTCTGTTTAAACCTTAAAGAGCCCAGCTGACATACGTGGCACCTACCAGTGACCACTCCTGTCAACATGACAAGACAGAAGAATATGATACAGAGAAAGATCACCAAGATCCAGAGCCCCTCTGAGAAGGAATCTGAAGGGATGGAAATGCAGCATCTTCCTGAAAAAGAATTCAGAATAAAAGTCATATCCATGCTGATGGATCTACAGAGGAATATGCAAGAGCTAAGGGAGGAAGTGAGGGAAGTCAGGAAAGATAATGCAGAAATGAGACAAGCCATCGACGGGCTCAGCAGCAGACTGGACAAGATGCAAGACACTGTTAATGCAATAGAAATCAGAGAACAGGAACACAGAGCAGCTGAGGCAGAGAGAGATAAAAGGATCTTTAGGAATGAAAGACTATTAAGAGAATTGTGTGACCAATCCAAACGGAACAATATTCACATTATAGGAGTACCAGAGGAAGAAGAGAGAGAAAAAGGGATAGAAAGTGTCTTTGAAGAAATAATTGCTGAAAACTTCCCCATGCTGGGGAAGGAAATAGTCTCGCAGTTCATGGAAGCCCACAGATCTCCTAACACAAGGAACCCCAGGAAGACAACACCAAGACACATAATAATTAAAATGGCAAAGATCAAAGATAAGGACAGAGTATAAAAGCAGCTAGAGAAAGAAAAAAGATCACCTTCAAAGGAAAACCCATGAGAATAACATCAGACTTCTCAACAGAAACCTTACAGGCTAGAAGAGAATGGCATGATATATTTAACACAATGAAACAGAAGGGCCTCGAACCAAGAATACTGTGTCCAGCACGATTATCATTTAAAGATGACGGCGGGATTAAACAATTTTCAGACAAGCAAAAGCTGAGGGAATTTGCCTCCCATAAACCACCTCTACAGGACATCTTAAAGGAACTGCTCTAGAGGGAAGCACTCCTAAGGCTAAAAACTATCACCAGAGAAAATAAAATCATAGCAAAGAAAGCTGACCATCCAAAGCTAACTAAAGGCAAAGAATAAAACACCTAGTATATAAAGAATGGAAGGAGGAAGAATAAGAAGAGAGAGAAATAAAGAAACATCAGACTGTGTTTACAATAACTTAACAGGAAAGTTAAGTTAGATTGTAAGATAGTAAAGAAGCAACCCTTGAACCTTTGGTAACCACGAATCTAAAGCCAGCAATGGCAATAAGTACATATCTTCCGATAATCAACCTAAACATAAATGTATTGAATGCACCAATAAAAAGACACAGAGTTACAGAATGGATAAAAAAGCAAGACCCACCTACATGCTGCCTACAGGAAACTAACCTCAAACGCAAAGATATCCCCAGATTAAAAGTGAAGGGATGGAAAAAGATATTTCATGCAAATAACAAGGAGAAAAAAGCAGGTGTTACAGTACTTGTATCAGACAAAATAGACTACAAAACGAAGAAAGTAGCAAGAGATAAAGAAGGACATTATATAATGATAAAGGGGTCAATCCAACAAGAGGATATAATCATTTTAAATATATATGCACCCAACACAGGGGCGCCAGCATTTGTGAAACAAATACTAACAGAATTAAAGGAGGAAATAGACAGCAATGCATTCATCTTAGGTGACTTCAAAACACCACTCACTCCAAGGGAGAGATCAACCAGACAGAAAATGAGTAAAGACACAGAGGCACTGAACAACACACTAGAACAGATGGACCTAACAGACATCTACAGAACTCTACACCCAAAAGCAACAGGATACACATTCTTCTCAAGTGCACATGGAACGTTTTCCAGAATAGACCACATACTAGGCGACAAAAAGAACCTCAGTAAAATAAAAAATATTGAAATACTACCAACCAACTTCTCGGATCATAAAGGTATTAAACTAGAATTAAACTATAGAAAGAAAAAAAAGGCTCACAAATACATGGAGACTTAACAACATTCTCCTAATTAATCAATGGGTCAATGACCAAATCAAAACAGAAATCAAAGAGTATATGGAGACAAATGACAGCAACAACACAAAGCCACAGCTTCTATGGGATGCAGCAAAGGCAGTTCTAAGAGGAAAGTATATTGCAATCCAGGCCTATCTAAAGAAGGAAGAACATTACCAAATGAATAGTCTAAAGACACAATTACTGAAAATGGAAAAAGAACAACAAATGAGACCCAAAGGCACCAGAAGGAGGGACATAATAAAGATCAGAGAAGAAATAAATAAAATTGAGAAGAACAAAACAATAGAAAAAATCAATGAAACCAAGAGCTGGTTCTTTGAAAAAATAAACAAAATAGATAAGCCCATAGCCAGACTCACTAAGAGAAAAAGAGAATCTACACACATAAACAAAATCAGAAATGAGAAAGGAAAAATCACGACGGATCCCACAGAAATACAAAGAATTATAAGAGACTATTATGAGAATCTATACACTAACCAGCTGGAAAACCTAGAAGAAATGGACAACTTTTTAGAAAAATACAACCTTCCAAAACTGACCAAACAAGGAACCGAAAAACTAAACAGACCAATCACCAGCAATGAAATTCAAGCGGTAATCAAATAACTACCCAAGAACAAAACCCCTGGACCAGATGGATTCACCTCTGAGTTCTATCAGATATATAGAGAAGAAATAACACCCATTCTCCTTAAAGTTTTCCAAAAAATAGAACAGGAGGGAATACTTCCAAACTCATTCTATGAAGCCAGCATCACTCTAATACCAAAACCGGGCAAAGACCTCACCAAAAAAGAAAACTATAGACCAATATCCCTGATGAACGTAGATGCAAAAATACTCAACAAAATATTAGCAAACCGAATTCAAAAATACATCAAGAGGATCATACACCATGATAATATGGGATTCATCCCAGGGATGCAAGGATAGTACAACATTCGAAAATCCATCAACATCATCCACCACATCAATAAAAAGAACAAAAACCACATGATCATCTCCATAGATGCTGAAAAAGCATTTGACAAAATTCAGCATCCATTCATGATTAAAACTCTCAACAAAATGGGTATAGAGGGCAAGTACCTCAACATCATAAAGGCCATATATGACAAACCCACAGCTAACATCATACTTAACGGCGAGAAGCTGAAAGCTTTTCATCTAAGATCGGGAACAAGACAGGGATGCTCACTCTCTCCACTGTTATTCAACATAGTACTGGAGGTCCTAGCCAAGGCAATCAGACAAAACAAAGACATACAAGGCATCCAGATTGGTAAAGAAGAAGTCCAACTGTCACTATTTGCAGATGACATGATATTGTACATAAAAAACCATAAAGACTCCACTCCAAAACTACTAGAACTAATATCTGAATTCAGCAAAGTTGCAGGATACAAAAGTAACACACAGAAATCAGTTGCTTTCCTATACACTAAACGACGAACTAACAGAAAGAGAAATCAGAAAAACAATTCCATTCACAATTGCATCAAAAAGAATAAAATACCTAGGAATAAACCTAACGAAGGACGTGAAAGACCTGTACCCTGAAAACTACAAGACATTCCTAAGAGAAATTAAAGAGGACACTAACAAATGGAAATTCGTCCCATGCTCTTGGCTGGGAAGAACAAATATTGTCAAAATGGCTATACTACCCAAAGCAATCTACAGATTCAATGCAATCCCTATCAAACTACCAACAGCTTTCTTCAATGAACTTGAACAAATAATTCTAAAATTCATATGGAACCACGAAAGACCCCGAATAGCCAAAGCAATCCTGAGAAGGAGGAATAAAACGGGGAATTACGCTCCCTGACTTCAAGCTTTACTACAAAGCCACAGTAATCAAGACAATTTGGTATTGGCACAAAAACAGACCCACAGATCAGTGGAATAGAATAGAAAGTCCAAACATCAACCCAAACACATACAGTCAATTAATATTTGGTAAGGGAGCCTTGGATATACATTGGGGAGATGACAGCCTCTTCAGCAGCTGGTGTTGGAAAAACTGGACAGCTACATGTAAGAGAATGAAATTGGACTACTGTCTAACCCCAACACAAAGGTAAACTCAAAGTGGATCAAAGACCTGAATGAAGTCATGAAACTATAAAACTCTTAGAAAAAAATATAGGCAAAAAGCTCTTGGACATAAACATGAGTGATTTCTTCATGAACATATCTCCCCGAGCAAGGGAAACAAAAGCAAAAATGAACAAGTGGAACTATATGAAGCTGAAAAGCTTCTGTACAGCAAAGGACACCATCAGTAGAACAAAAGACTTCCTACAGTATGGGAGAATATATTCATAAATGATGTATCCAATAAGGGATTGACATCCAAAATATATAAAGAACTCACACACCTCAACAAACAAAAATCAAATAATCCAATTAAGAAATGGGCAGAGGACATGAATAGACACTTCTCCAAAGAAGAAATTCAGATGGCCAACAGGCACATGAAAAGATGCTCCACATCACTAATCATCAGAGAAATGCAGATTGAAACCACAATGAGATATCATCTCACACCAGTGAGGATAGCCAACATCCAAAACACAACCAACAACAAATGTTGGAGAGGATGTGGAGAAAAGGGAACCCTCCTACACTGCTGTTGAGACTGTAAATTAGTTCAACCATTGTGGAAAGCAGTATGGAGGTTCCTCAAAAAACTCAAAATAGAAATACCATTTGACCCAGTAATTCCACTCCTAGGAATTTACCCTAAGACTGCAGCAGCCCAGTTTGAAAAAGATAGATGCACCCATGTGTTTATCGCAGCACTATTTACAATAGCCAAGAAATGGAAGCAACCTAAGTGTCCATCACTAGATGAATGGATAAAGAAGAGGTGGTACATATACACAATGGAATATTATTCAGCCATAAGAAGAAAACAAATCCTACCATTTGCAACAACATGGAAGGAGCTAGAGGGAATGACGCTCAGTGAAATAAGCCAAGCTGAAAAAGACAAGTACCAAATGATTTCACTCATATGTGGCGTATAAGAACTAAGGGAAAAATAAAAACTGAAGGAACAAAACAGCAGGAGACTCACAGAACCCAAGAACAGACTAATAGTTACCAAAGGGAAAGGGACTGGGGAGGATGGGTGGTAATGGAGGGGCAAGGGGGAAGAAGGGACATTACGATTAGCAGATGTAATGTTGGGGGGGCACGGGGAGGGCTGTACAACCCAGAGAGGACAAGTAGTGACTCTATGGCATCTCACTACGCTGATGGACAGTGACTGTAATGGGGTTGGGGGGTGGGGGAACCTGATGAAGGGGGTAGTGTAATCACCATAATATTACTCATTTAATTGTAGATTAATGATATCAAAATAAACTTATTAAAAAAAGAAAACCAAAAAAATATATATATATACTTTACGTACAACTTGAAAAAAAAATTGGCAGAGGACATGAATAGACACTTCTCTAAAGAAGAAATTCAGATGGCCAACAGGCACATGAAAAGATGCTGCACATCGCTAATCATCACAGAAATGCAAATTAAAACCACAATGAGATATCACCTCACACCAGTGAGAATGGCCTACATCCAAAACACAAACAACCAGAAATGTTGGTGAGGATGTGGAGAAAGGGGAACCCTTCTACACTGCTGTTGGGAATGCAAATTAGTTCAACCATTGTGGAAAGTAGTATGGAGGTTCCTCAAAAAACTCAAACTAGAAATTCCATTTGACCCAGGAATCCCATTCCTAGGAATTTACCCTAAGACTGCAGCAGCCCAGTTTGAAAAAGACATATGCACCCCTATGTTTATCGCAGCACTATTTACAATAGCCAAGAAATGGAAGCAACCTAAGTGTCCATCAGTAGATGAATGGATAAAGAAGAGGTGGTACATATACACAATGGAATATTATTCAGCCATAAGAAGAAAACAAATCCTACCATTTGCAACAACATGGATGGAGCTAGAGGGTATTATGCTCAGTGAAATAAGCCAAGCCGAAAAAGATAAGTATCAAATGATTTCACTCATATGTGGAGTATAAGAACAAAGAAAAAACTGAAGGAACAAAACAGCAGCAGACTCACAGAACCCAAGAACGGACTAATAGTTACCAAAGGGAAAGGAACTGAGGAGGATGGGTGAGATGGGAGGGACAAGGGGGAAAAAGGGGCATTATGATTAGCAGACTTAGTGTTGGAGGGGCTCGGGGTGGGCTGTACAACTCAGAGAAGTCAAGTAATGATTCTATAGCATCTCACTACGCCGATGGACAGTGACTGTAATGGGGTTTGTGGGGGGCACCTGATGAAGGGGGTTGTTTAATAACCATAATATTGCACATGTACTTGTAGATTAATGATACCAACATAAATTATAAAAAAAAAAGATACACACAAACACACACACCAAAAGAATTAACTGAGAACCAAATTCTTCTTACAGACAACATTTCTTCTGGAAATACTTAACTTTAAAGTACCCACTTCTCTTTATATTTACATGAAAATACTTTTACTTTTCCTCATATATAAGAAAACAATTTAGTAGTTTTGGGATACCTAGGTGGTATAAAAAAGCATGAAATAAAAATATGGTGCCAACATTTTGTTCGGTGATTCTAAGTATAATTAACTGTGCCAACTTGGGATTTTTGTTTTCTTACCTGTCTGCAAAGAATTTGATACACTGTACTATTTTTTAGTTTATTTTTATTTATTTGCTACCAACCTTTACCTATCTTCAGCAATGTTGTTAGGGCAAAGTTGGCATAAAATGATTCTATCTATGTAAATGTGAATTATAAAGCGTACTATGATGAATCACAAATGAGAATAAGAAAATAATTTCTCAAAACAATGTTTAGAAGACTATGTATTTAAATATATGTAATTTGAGTTTTGTTATAAATAATGCATAAAATATTTAATTCTGAGGGATGTAATTTGCCCAAAAATGAAATAAAATATTTTTCTATGCCCTTATTTATTCATGGGCTCATTCATTCAGGGAGAATCTATTGACAGCCATGCTACTGTCAGAAACTACGAATTGATAATATCTGATGAGGATATCAATAAAGTTCTAAGTAGATTATTATTTTCTGTTGTTTGAAAAAATCTATTCTACATTCTTTTTCCTAGTCAGAATCTCACTCCACATGATCATAATGCTCTGTCTTTCCTCTTCTAGTACTGGAGATCTGGACACTCTTTAAACATTTAAAATGGAAAGAATACCAAGAGATTATGTAGTTCATTGGGCAAGTAATTGATATGTCTGCTTTCGACCCCTTGCCTCTTTTAAAGTTATATTCCATGTTTGACAACCTTATCAACTGTGTTTATTTTTAAGGGTAATGACTCTTTTTAAACATATTAAGAATACTTAATAAGGCTCCTTTCTGGAAAATAAACCTTTAAGTTGTAATGACAAAATACAGGCAAAAGATTCTACATTTGCTGCCCACTGATGAACTTTAGTAATTGTGTTACCCACCTCATTTCATTCTAGGCTCATTAAGCTCAGTGTGTTTTATTTAATACATCACTTTCCATAGTGTTTAGCAATTCATTTGTTCAACAAGTATGTGAGTGTCTAAGCTCTAGATGAATGACTGACTAACCAGAATAGGCTGGTAATTATTTCCTTCAGTGTGGCCTAGAATTACAATATGGTTTGAAAAATAGAATACATTAACATTGTAAAGGAACTAGTAGAATATGAAAGGAAAAAAATGATGCTTGGAAAATAATTAGAAGTGCTTAGCCATGTGCTTAAAAATGTTTTTTGAATAAAATTATATTTGATAGAGCACTTTTAAATACTGTACCTAATTTAAGAAATATAAATATTTTTTTCAATTTAATACATCTAAAAAATTTTAAAAACAGTTTTTGGAGACCAGTGATTAATGTATTCAGTGTGAATGCCTTCTATGTGCCATGTACTTTTCCAGAACTTCATATAATATTAATGAAAAAGACCAAAACTCTTTCTTCTTGAAGCTTATGTTTTAGCCATAGTTTAGTAAATAGATAATAAATAATAAGTATAATAAGTAAATTATATGTTATATAAGAAGTTGATGAATACCACGGAAAAAATACAGAAAATAGTCCCAGGTAAGGGAAGTCACAAAACTTTGGAAAGAAGATCGCAATATAGAGAAATTGATTAATTTAAGTATGATGAATGTACTTATGCAGTTAAACATCAATGTGAAGCACCTTGTTTTTCCTTAATAAATTGGTTTTCCCCTCATTCTTTATGGATTTCCTCCAGAAATTGGTTTCCCTTTACTTAGGCTTACACATACCCCAGGAAGTACAATGAACAGCCTTTCTTACTCTATAACCTCTCAAAATTTAGATCAGCTTTATCTGATTTTACACTAAATTTAAAGAATCATAAAATATAATTTGTATCTTGACTCCAAGAATATCTCTCATTTTCCCTTTTTCTTCTGTTTTTTTTCTTAGTGCATTCTTTCCCCATATCTCACTATATTTACATTAGTCATTGGCTATTAAAACTACATTTATGGCAACACGGCACTCTGCTAAGACCCTCCCTCCCTTAAAAAAAAAAAAAACAGAGGAACCTCCAAATACTAAAGACTAACATATAAACCATGGCCTTTTTTCTTTTTCTTCTACTAGTTATTTTTGCCTACCACAAATGAATATTAATAATATCAGGACTTGTGTGGTAGAAATGCCAGTGTACATGGTGCACTGGTGAAAGGCAAAGCTAACTCTATGTACTTTGTGCCATGTATATAAGAATTTTATGTAATCTATGTATTAATTCTAATATTTAAGGTATTTTATATATTAATATTGGGTAATAAGACATTTAAGAACACCAAACCCATGTTTTTAGCTATTGGCATTGGAAAAAAGGTGCATTTTAAGACCTTGCTTAAAGAACCATCTTTTCTTATGACTGATACGATTTAGGATGACCTTGATGTATATAGTGAGCGTTAATACTCCACAGCTGCACTGCCACCTATTGGAAGAGAAGGGAATGAATATCAGATTCTGGTTTTCCTCTATTCAAACTTTTTCTTTTTTGGTGGTGGTGGTTTTGAAAGACGTGTTAATAAGACACAATATACTACGTTTTATGAGCCCTCACTTATTTAAAATATTTTCTTGTTACTTCAATGACAGTTCATCAGTGAATGAAATTCTGAAGTCTCAAATCATATCCATAGTTTTTGTTGTTGAAATTAAACATGTTCTGGGAAAGCTTTTCAGACATAATCAATGTTTACGTATCATAAGCTGTTCCTCAGTAACAATGGTGTGTAGCTGTTAACCATCCCAGGAGCAGCATTTTGCTTTTAACACAGGGTTTTACTGAGAAAAATTACACCAGAAAAATCTCTTTAAACCAGAATTTCATGACATTTCTGTGAAAGTCTATATAGGCAGTTTCTCAGCATCCATCAAATAACTCTGATATGACAAGCATTTATGCTCTGATTTTTTTTTGCTATTAAAAGCTAAGATATTAGAAATGTATATCATACAAGAAATATACAATCATATAAGCAAAAAAATCCCAATATACAACAGCTTCTCTCTCATATTTATTAATGGACTCCGATTTTTTTTCTGAAAACCTTCACACCTGGAATAAATTCAACATTTCTCAACCTCTCTTGCATTCATTATAACTATGTAACTATGTTTTAGCTTATTAGGTATCGGTGAAAGTGCTATTAAAGTAATTTTGAAAACTCCTTTAAGGTTTCTCTAAAGGAATCTCAGCTACCTACTATGTACTTTTTGTCCTTCTCTCCTTTCTCTGTCCTATTACATGGAATGCAAATGGGATGTATGGGGCAATATCTATCCCCTGGAAATCATCCTTGAGAATGGAAGATACATGCTAAGGAGGGCAGAACAGAAAGAGAAGGAATATGGTTCCTGTGGCTTATAGAACTACCATACCAAGTTCATTTATCTCTAGACTTCTTTCATTCAAAAGACAAATCTTGTGTTAACCTTTTCTTATTTTGGGTTTTCTGATATAAATTCCAACCTACATCCTGCTCAGGATTAAAAATTCTGGGAGAGAATGCCCAATTTTTATAGCTTTAAACTGTCCATCCTTGCATATGTTTACTTAACTTATAGTCCCATTTAGACTGTACCTAATTAAGGAGAGATAATATCCCAAATGAAGTTGATTAAGGTGGTATGTTGCTAACATAATATGTGAATGGATGTTTCACAGGCCAGACAGCAATCAACATCCATTGTAGGTAGGTAGGTAGGCAGGTAGGTAGACAGATAATTTCCCTCAAGGGTCCTCATAACAAGAACAGTGTTTAAGTAGTGAATGAGATTTGCAAAAGCATTCCTAAATTCACATGAAACAAGCTGCTTCTTAAACCAGCTCTCACTGAAGGCAACTGTCATCACCACAAAGTACCTTTAGTAAAAGTAACTCCAGGGAAGTTAGTGATATAACATTGCCCAAAGGAATCGATCTGAGAAATTACTTTAATTCAATGAAGACTTTGAGGAACTACATTCTTCAGGATACTTATAAGAATACATTTATTTGAACTAATTCTAATTTATTCTCATAGTCCAACATCAGGAATGGAATCATTCCATCTTGGCGCATAATCTTTAGAGAAAGCTACATAAAAAGCCATTTCACTGTATTCAGTGGAGCTACTTTTCAATTACAGGTAATTTATCAGATATTACACTTGTAGATTTTATGTATTATTTTGATATTAATCCTATTTTAGGCAATTTTATGTACATTTTATACATAAGAAACATCAAATTATGTGCATTTTTTTCCAGGTCACAGAGTTGGTAGGTAGAACTAAAATTCAATCGTAGGCCTGATTACAAAAATCCAATCCTCATTAGTAAAAACCCTGTTTTTTATGAGGTGATGAGAGAAAACATCTGTAAATGTGTAGGACTACAGTAGTCCTTGGCAAATTGACACCTGTAAATGGAACTGAAGTCATATATGTATGTAAAACAAGCCAGATGTCTTTCCTTGAGTAATGGACTTTGTATCTGTGAGAGCAGACTCTCTCACCTGTGAACAGAAAGCTGTCTTGTGCTATACTGGTATGCTTGGAGTCTGGCATAGCTGGAGGCCCCAGGCTTGCCACCTCTACACACAAGCACCTTCTCCCATTTGACAATGTATTTTGTAGGTCATGTTGTGAAAGCATTTGGGAGACCCTGTCTTATACTAACTGGAAAGTATTTCTTAGGCATTCTTGTAAGGTTGCCAGATTCAGCAAATAAAAATATAAGACACCCACTTAAATGTAATTTTAGATATTTTGGAGGATGTATTAATACCAGAAAAGTTGTTACTAGCCATCCTATGTCTCATCTGGCAATCCTAATTTTTATAGATTTTTCCTATGCCACTGTAAAACTCAGTTGTTATTTTTATTTAAGTCCATAATAGTAACCTAATTTCTAAAACATTTTGGAACGCAGGTGGAAAAACAGGGTGAGTCTCTACAATAAAAAGGGATAACAATGAGATGAAGCATAGTGTGGGAAACACAACCACAAATGTCTTGGTCACTAGCCTTGTGAATAAACTAAGGTCACACTGCAAAATAATTTCCAAATTCCAAATGTCCAGGGATACATCACTTACATTACTGGAAAAGTATCACTTTTTATATGTTCCTAAGATACTTAAGAAAATGACCCTGTTTTTTTAGCTTATATTTGCTCAGAAGAGCAACTTTGAGTTCCTGTGCTCTGAGATCCTCACCCAGACGCCCTGGTTCTGCCTGTGGCTATCCTCATGAGCTACATGATGTTATCCTTTCCTGGTGTGTGTCCCACCCTGACTTTTTAGGAGATGAAAATATCTTCCATTTTCTAACCCACACCCAGTAGGAGAGAGGCCTTTTCCTCATTCCTGAAGAGTGTGGTTTCACACCCTTCACAAGAACATTATAAAGCACTTTTCAGAGTGTGCCAAGGTCTGGGTTTCTTCATTTGAAATAGCACATCCCATGGGACATATAAATCATGTCTCTTTCCAACTGCATCCAGTTTATTTACATTCATTTTCCATTTCTTCTTCAGTAAAAAGTGGAAGAAAGATAGAGCTTTCAGATCTTACTTCAACCAACAGGGGACCTGTGGTTTTGGTTTGTGTCAATCTGTCTAAATTATGGAAAAAATATATACAGGCAGAATATTATTTTAATTCCTATTTTAAAATAAATACTTAGGGATATAGCTTGTTAAAATTAAACCCTGCCTATAATCACTATAATCTTTTATAATTTTATGCAGGAAAAAAAACTCCTTCAGGCAAACTTTTCATTAACAATGACATTTCTTAGTTTTATTTTAAAATTAATAAAAGCCAACCACCTCTGCTATCCCCACCCCAGAACAAAGATAAAGACCATGTCAAAGGTGTATTCTGTTCTTACTTTTAGTGAGTTGAAAACCATAAATTATATGTGATGCTTCTTTCCAGTTTCTTCTCTCATAAACTCAGAAAAATTCAGTTTCATTCTCACCCAAGGCTATTTTGCTATACATATAAAGCAGCTATATGTATGCAAGACGTCTCATTCTATTCTATGTTAATTTTCTATTTTTAAAAATATCTACTTAAAAATACTATTTAAAAATAGTATTTTGAACTATTTTCATGAATTGTGTCACTTAATAATCCTTTAGGAGTTTCTTTGCTCTACAAATAGCCCTATGTTAATATGCAGCATTGTGCAGAAATAACCTTCATGAACTTGTTTCATTAATCTTTTTTTTTTTATTTTTCAGAGTTAGGAGAAAAACACTTTTGTGCTGCTGTTAAAAATTGGTTAAAGTGCCTTAAGTATAGAAAAGATCATTTTTCTATGAAAATAACTCTGGATTCCAAACTTCTCTTTACTAAAAGAATGTTTCAATGCTTCTCATAAAATTATAGAGCAGGGGAGTGGCATTGAATTTTGCTAAAACAATGGAGATTTTTAAAAGATGGTATATATATTATACATTTATAGCTACATATATGGTATACACCATTACAAATACAATATATATTGTTTATAATTACATGCCATTGAGATTTTTAATATTGTTAATTGCAAAGTATTAAGAGTTTTGTTCATACCCTTTATAAGAACACATTCCTATGATTTAGCACATATTTCTAGGCTTTGAGTATAAAATAACATGCAATAGGCATGTCCCTCAGTGAGAACAGTGTGTTGTGGAGAGACTAAAAATTAAATAAAAATTCTAGGTGTTCTAGTGGAACAGAACAAACTACCATGAAATACAGAGGGAAAGGGGGCACATTCAACCTGGAGACACTAGGTCTCACTAAGAGATATACTTTAATGGTAAAATAATTTATACTAGTGTTCCAGAAAGATGGAAAAAAATATACTTGCAAAGGTTCTGAAAACAGAAATGAGGTTCCTGGATTAATGTTATGCTAGGCATTAATGGCCAATTCAAATATTAGATACTGCTGTACCTCTGCCAGGATATAGCCCAACTTCTTAGTAATTCAGTCTAAAGATGAAATTATGAAAAACTGTATGCTTATTTCTTTTGGTTCATTCCTGCCTGACACAAACTTACTATACTATCTCATTAGTAAAGAATTCTTACTTTACATATGTGGCATATGCTATTCTCAACTGAGTTATTTCCTTAGTAGGATCCTTTTTAACTAATGCCTGATGTGTTTATCTTGGTGAAGCTTATTCTTGTTTATTTTATAAAGATGATTTCTGTGATGTTCTCTGTCTCAACTATTCAGCCATTAAAATAGAATCAATCAGTATTTTGCTTTTAAAATTTATTTAAACATAGAAAGATATTTTGTCAATGCACTTATAATACCTAAAAACACACGAATTTTGGTCAGTTTAATTTTGTTTGTTTGCTTTCTAATATTAAATAAATAAGCTTCAAATTATTCACATCTTCTGGTCCAAGAAGCGTTCTTTTGCTATGATCCTGCTTGCCATTTGGTGAAATTAATCTATCTTTTAACGTGAGCCACTTTGTTATGGAAGACACTTGTAGTTTACTGCATCATAATTGTGACTAGACAACTTGTTCTTTCGATATGCTTAGAAGACTCCTTCATGAACAATCTGATACTCTTTTGAACTGGAGAAAGGTGCTTCCCTTGTGCATCCAGTTTAATAAATCTAGATACCATCTCTGTCCTGGCATGCAAGGTCACATACTCATCAAACTCAGCACTGGTCATCATTGAAATTCTGGTGTTGCTCATGGGAGACAACTGCAATATATTTTATCATATATTCTGGAATTTCATCTTTCAGTGAAGTCTCCATGGAAGTAGCACAACTTTAACTCATTCACTGGAATTCAGATTATTTAGTTTGAATTCAGTTTATTTAGTTTGGTCATACCCTCTCTTTTTTTTAAGTCCTCCTTTTCCTCAAAAATCTCAAAGTCATGTTATTTTAAATGTTCCTTTCCCTTATATTTTTTAATTTTTTAAATTTCTTATTAGAATTTGTGTGAGATCTTGACCAATTTTCTTGTAAAGGCTTTGGACACTGTAGTAGAATTTATGCAGAAGACAAGGTTTCTAGAGAAGTCCTGGAGGTCTAGCTTGCTGGTCTTCATAGATGGTATCCTTTTGACTAAAACTGTCAATAGGTAGGTTCTGTGTCCACTGAACTTCTGGAAGAGTTAGAGGAATCAGAATGGCAATTTTCAATGGGAAGAAGGTTTGTGATGGGTAGGTGGGCTGAAGGTAGTAGGGGGAGAGTGGTGGGGACAGCATCGTGGTAGGGCAAGTGAAAAACCTTGCAGTAGATGATTTTTCACTGGTGAGATTAAAATGGCCGTTCAATGTGAGTTGTACTATATTTGTCAGGTGAGATATTTGAGATTTTTATTCATTTATTAAGTCCAAATCCAAAAGCTATTTCTGAGAAGATGATGAAACATCTCTACTGGAACATATGGAAGCTTTTGAATGACTGCTGTCTGCATCACTCTGGTGCAGACTTAGATTTCTAGAAGCAAGAGCTCCTATTTGTCTGATTGTATCTAGGCCAGCCTCTTTGATTCTCTTTAAATATATAATCCTTTAAAGTACATCTAAGGAATGTCCTTAGGATTTCAAACAGCTACTTGCTGCAGAATTGCTCTGAGGGAGTCCTTGCCTTTTGGATAATGCCATCATTTCCAACAGAGCAAGCAGCTCAGGCTTCTTATAGGTCTTTATTGCCAGTAAAGGGCATACCCCTGTTGTTGACAATGCTGCTGAGAGAAACTGCTGTCCACGTGTATCCTCTGAATTGTATTTTCAGGGTTCCTTGGAAATAATCTTTTCCTCTCAGGCACTGCATCTGGTGAATTTACACCCTGCCATGGTCTGAATATTTCTGCTTCCTCAAAAATCCTAAGGTGGAATCCTGATGTCTTACCTGATGGTGTTAGAAAGTGGGGGTCTTTGGGAAGTGATTAGGTCATGAGGGTGGAGCTCTAATAATAATGGGATTAGTGTTCTAAAAGAAGAGACCCCCACAGAGCTCTCTTGATCCTTTGGCCATGTGAACATTCAGTGAGAAATTTATGACCTAGCAGAGAGGCCTTTCCTGAACATGCTTGCATGTCCACCCTCCAGAATTGTAAGAAAAAGATTTCTATTGTTTTAAGTCCCTCCCACCCCCACTCCACAGTCTGTAATATTTGGTAATAACAGCCTGAACAGACTAAGACACACCCTTTTCCTACTTTTCTCCTTGGAATGAATCGAAGGTCAGTTCCTTTAAATTATGGTCTTCTGTGGGTCTGGTGAGTCTCTAGTGCTGACAAGCTCCTGTGGATGAGCTTCAGGAGCAGGACAGAGATGTTCTCTAGCCTCAGTCACTCCTGGTGCTGCTCCTCCCACAAGCCCACTCCCTCCCCACCTTGTGTCGTCTATGTCTCCCGCTACCACTTGCTCCAGCTTTCACTGTGGGTTCTGCAGCCCCTGCCACAGCTACAACCAACATACTGCTGGCCTGCTTAACTGTGTCAGAGAACACAAACACACCTAAAAACGCTTAAAAATAATTTCCTTCCGAAGTACACAGGCATTGAAAGAGGCATAAACATTTATAGATCACAATTGTTTTAACAAACAAGTATTTCCAAAAAGAACTTAAATCTTTCTTAAATCAATGGATGGTAGCATTTATTCTTCACTTAGTGTAAGTATATTTATTTTACAGATATAGTTCTAGTTGGGTTAGAAACTAGAGAATTAAGCACTCTGTAAGGCTTTTAAATCACTGAAATCACATAATAGAAACTATAATTTTGTGCATAAGAAAAACTATTAGTGAAAGATATCTTTTCTGTCATACAACTCACCTAGACTAATAAGTACAAATTCAATTAAATAGTACTCTACTGCAAGTTCCTTTTCTTTACTTGGTTTATCTTACACAGTTTTTTTTTTCTTTTTTAATAGGGGTGGCGTATTCCTAGGAACTCTAATACATTGTTTACTAATCATACATTGCTGCTACTATTGTTTTTAACTTTTCTGCTTTGATTTAGATTTCACATTAGGCAATTTCCATTCCTGGATTATTTCAAAGCTTGGACTCAAAGTTATTGTCCTTTAATTGGGTAAACTTAAATTCCATGAGAATGTCTTCTCACAGTGATATCATCCAGTATTACAACTGCTATTAAATAATGTCATATCCTGGTGGTGCCTATTACACAAGAGACTTTAGGGCATCCAGTCTTCTAGCCATCATGGAGTAGTTTTAAATTTGCATTCAATTATCTTTCATTTCTGTGGAATCAGTGGGAAAACTGATCCCTTAGATTCTCTCAGTTAAGGAATTTTTTCAGTGGTAGTGATTGTATTAATTTGGAAAAATGCTAATCTGTTATACAAAGATACCCTGGATATAATGGTTTGTATACAACGTATTTCTTTTTATTTAATAACAAGTGCAGAATCCAGCAAAGTTTTTCTGTAAAGGACATAAGGTCACTGTTATTGCTACTCAACTCTGTTGTCGTAGCTTAAAAGTAAGTAGACAATGAATAAATGAATAAGCATGGCTGTGTTCCAATAATATTTCCTTTACAAAAACAGTGTGTAGGCTGTATCTTCTCTACCCTTCATTTAGAAGGAAGTAGTCCAGCTCTGTCATGCTCATAAAAAGGATTTTGCATTTTCCCCAAACATCACCATATCTCAACAAATCACTAAATGCTTATCTATAGTAGAGAATGGAGAAAGCAAAGTTTAGGGCAATAGCTTGTGTAAGAAAACTACACTGTTCATTCACTTACCCCTGGCTTATATTTAGCCAGTGGTCCCATAGAATGAGTCTTTATCTGGGCTCTCATAGGCATGAAAAAAGACCAGGATTTTATTCTAAAAGGAAGAATTGAACTATGAACCAGAAGGCTGTTAACCACTTTCCAAGTGGAATCACTCCTTCCATTAAGGGAGATAATCCAAAATCTCATCCAGCTACTACATCCAACTGGAAGTCTGGGATATCTACACAAAGCCAAATCTCTCTGCTTACATATGGATGTGGCTCCTTGAAATCCAGCAAACTATCAGCTAATAAGTTATCTTGCTCCTCTTCCAACTTAATACTGAAAAGGAGTATGGATGGGTTAGCCATAATAAATGCTCTCATTCAAAACTGTAGAAATAGGAAACACAGCAGTCAGGCATTCACAGCAGTTGTAAATGTTGGTTAGAAATTTTGAGTACTATCTGCAATGGCATAAGCATACCCTTGAAATCTGTGGGATCTGCAACAAGAGTGCAAAAGGAGAACCACATATGATAAATCTAATTATTTAAAGTTATATCCAGTGCTAACTACTAAATAAAGTATGTTCTGTGGTGCTAACTTGAAAAAGAATATACTTCCTTACAACAAAATTTTTTAAAAAAGCAAATCTAAAGCTTGTGTAAGATTTGAAGTCAGTTAAATCTTTTAAAAACTATAAAATGTAAGCCATACTGCACATGTTTGGGTGTACTGCTAACCAGCCATCAATGTTTGGATGAATGATTAAATATTATAAATTGTGTCCTTTGACAGTATGTATTGTTAGACAATTACTCTTCAATCATTATAGTTTGTAGTTTTTGATTAAATGAAGTATGGAAAAAAGTAGCAATTGAAATTATTAATAAAATTGATAGACTAATATTTAGATTCATAAATCAACAATGTGTTTGCCATATTATATTACATTTTCTTCTCATCATTGCAGAAAACTTTACCACAATATTCTGAGTCTATCATATATATTAGTACTAGTTATGTCCTGGTATTTTTATCATTGTTAAACCAACATCTAAAGACAATATCCCTTACAGACTTTTTCTTTCAAAATGTTTCCTACTGCTACATTATTTTAAGTGAGAACAGTAATACTTAATTCGTTTAACACTCTCTTCAATTAAGACTACATCGTGAACAGAAGATTAAAGATGGCAGTGTGAGACATGAGACAGAAACTTCCTCCCAAAACCATATATAATATGAAAATATAGCAAATACATCAAATCCTGAAAGATAAACAGGAAAGAAGGCTATAGCAGACTACAACTGGAAAAACCAGCAGACCTCAAGGGAAAGGGTAAAGTACCAAAGCTTTAATATGGTGGGACCAAAGCCCTTCCCCATTCCAGCTCACTGAAGAAAGAGAAATGGAGGAGGGAGGGGGTGGAGGCCTAGGACTGCTGAAGAACCATCCCTGGAGATCTGCTCTGTGAGCATGAACCTACATTACATGGTGCTCTGGAGATAAGTGGGGTTTGAAAGCTAAGGCAGGCAAAATACATGGAGAGACTGAGATTCCAGCCACTTGTGGAAAACAGAGATCTCCATCAGGCCTCTCTGGGACAAAAGAAAGGCAGACAGTCTGAAAGACTTCCTAAGAGTGGGAGGGCTGCTAAAGGGGCAGGATTGCACAGAGCTTACTGATCAGGAGAAAGGACAGGTGGACAAAATTATCTGGGCACACTTTGCCCAAC
Source organism: Smutsia gigantea (assembly GCA_032199065.1). Lineage (NCBI taxonomy): Eukaryota > Metazoa > Chordata > Mammalia > Pholidota > Manidae > Smutsia > Smutsia gigantea. The sequence goes on from JAVSCE010006238.1 coordinate 123,648, forward strand.
AGGTTGGGAACATTCAGGAGCTTCAGATGCTCCATCCCCCTGGCTGGCTATGCAGCTCCAAGACACACCAAAGCAATATGCAGCCTACTGTGCCTTCATCTTGGCTGGCACCAGCTCACAAATCAGCTTCTCCACCATTGTGTAAGGCCAGCCAGAGGGTGGAAATCCCTACAGAAGATACAAGGGCAAAGCATAGAGTCTTCTCCCTGCACACCTGGCCCACCAGCCTGGGCAGTGGAGACAGTCACAATAGCTGGGGAGCAGGAAAGACCTCTTTCCTCCTGACAGGAACCAGCACCACACACTTGAGACCCCTGCCTCTGTTCCAGGGGCTGAGCACCTCTAGAGAGTAGTAGAGCTTCTGGGCACTAAAGGGCACCACCTACAAATATGAAACATCAAAGGAACCTGGTTTAAACCAAAATACCACAAATACTAGAAAGAGGACCAAGTGAAACTGAACTCATCAATATTCCTGCAAGATATTTCAAAATAAAAATCATGAACATGTTCATGCAGCTACAGAAAAATATTCAAGATCTCAGGGAGGAATTCAGGAATAAAATACAAACGTTGAAGAATATGGTATCTGAAATGGAACATAAAATGGAAGGATTTAAAAGCAGATTATATGAGGTAGAGGAGAGAGTAAATGAAATAGAAATTAGAGAACAGGAATACAAAGAAGCCAAGGCACAGACAGAAAAAATGATCTCTAGGAATGAAAGAATATTGAGAGAACAGTGTGACCAATCCAAATGGAACAATATTTATATTATAGGGGTATCAGAAGAGAGATAAAAATGTATAAAAAGTGTCTTTGAGTAGGTAATTGCTGGAAAGTTCCCAAATCTGGTAAAGAATATAGTCTCTCAGGCCATGGAGGTGCACAGATTTCCCAACACAAGAGACCCAAGGAATACAACAACAAGACATATAATAATTAAAATGGCAAAGATCAAGGATAAGGACAGACTATTAAAAGCAGCCAGAGAGAGAAATGAGATCAAATACAAAGGAAAGCCCAACAGGGAGGAAAAAGGAGAAGTTGTAGTACTTGTATCAGACAATATAGACTTCAAAACAAATAAAGGAACAAGAGACAAAGAGGGACATTACATAATGATAAAGGGGTCAGTCCAACAAGAGGATATAACCATTATAAATATCTATGCATGCAACACAGGAGCACCTACATATGTGAAACAAATACTAAAGAATTAGAGGGTGAAACAGAATGCAATACATTCATTTTAGGAGACATCAACACACCATTCACTCCAAAAGACAGATCAAAGAGACAGAAAATAAGTAAGGAGGAAGAGGCATGGAACAACACAATGGAACAGATGAACCTAACAGACATCTACATAACACTCCATCCAAAAGAAGCAGTATACAAATTCTTCTGAAGTGCACATGGAACATTTTCAGGAATAGATCAAATACAAGGCCACAAAAAGAGCCTCAGGAAATTCAGAAGCATTGAAATTATACTAACCAGCTTCTCGGACCACACAGGTATGAAACCGGAAATGAATTATGGAAAGACAACAAAAAAGCCCACAAACACATGGAGGCTCAATAACATGCTCTTAAATAATCAGTGGATCAATGACCAAATAAAAAAATATCAAGCAACATATGGAGACAAATGACAACAATAAGTCAACACTGCAAAGTCTGTGGGGTGCAGCAAAGGCCGTGCTAAAAGGGAAGTATATCACAATACAGGCTTACCTCAGGAAAGAAGAACAATCTCATATGAACAGTATAAACTAACAATTAATGAAACTAATAAAAGAAGAACAAATGAGGTCCAAAGTCAGTAGAAGGAGGGAGCAGAAATAAATAAAATTGAGAAGAATAAAACAATACAAAGAATCAAAGAAAGCAGGAAGTGGTATTCAAGATATTTAACAAAACAGATAAACCCCAACCAAACTTATCAAGAAAAAACGTCTACACACATAAACAGAATTAGAAATGAGAAAGGAAAAATCACTATGGAAACCACAGAAATACAAAGAATTATGAGAGAATACTATGAAAAATTATATGCTAACAAACTGGAAAACCTAGAAGAAATGGACACCATTCTAGAAAAATACAACCTTACAAGGCTGACACAGGAAGAAATAGAAAATCTGAACAGACCAATTATCAACAACGAAATTGAATTGGTAATCAAAAAACTACCTAAGAACAAAATTTCTAGAACAGATGAATTCACCACTGAATTTTACCAAACATTTAATGAAGACCTAATGCCCATCCTCCTTAAAGTTTACTAAAACATAAAAGAGAAGGTAATATTTCCAAACTCATTCTATGAGGCCAGAATCACTCCAATATCAAAACCAGGCAAAGGCACCACAAAAAAAAGAAAATTACAGACCAATATCCCTGATGAACATAGATGCAAAAATCCTCAACAAAATATTAGCAAACCAAATTCAAAAATACATGAAAAGTTCATCCATTATGATCAAGTAAGATTTATTCCAGGGATGCAAAGATGGTATAATATTTGAAAATCCATCAATATCACATGCCACATCACATCAGCAAAAATAAGGATAAAACCACATGATCATCTCATAGATGCTGAAAAAGTATTTGACAAAATTCAACATACATTCATGATAAAAACTCTCAAAAAAAATGGGCATACCAGGCAATTACCTCAACATAACAAAGACCATATATGACAAACCCACAGCCAACTTAACAGTGAGAAGCTGAAAGTCTTTCCTTTAAGATCAGGAACAAGACAAGGATGCCTACTCTCCCACTTCTATTCAGCATAGTTCTGGAGCTCCTAGCCATGGCAATCAGACAACAGAAAGAAAGAAAAGGCATCCAGATTGTTAAAGAAGAAGTTAAACTGTCACGGTGTACAGATGACATGATATTGTACATAAAAAATCCTAAAGACTCCATACCAAAACTACTAAAATAACTGAATTCAGCAAAGTTGCAGAATACAAAATCAATACACAGAAAGCTGCCATATTCCTATACACTAATGATGAACTAGCAGAAAAAGAAACCAGGAAAACAATTGTATTCACAATTACATCAAAAAATTTAATACCTCAGAATAAACCTAACATATATCCTGAAAACTACAAGAAATTCATGAAGGAAATTAAAGAAGACACCAATAAATGGAAATACATCCCATGCTCATGAATAGGAAGAATTAAAATTCTCAAAATGGCCATCCTGCCTACAGATTCAATGAAATACCTATCAAAATACCAATGTAATTTTCAATAAACTAGAGCAAATAGTCCTGAAATTCATATAGAACCACAAAAGCTGGGTTCATTATACTCCCTGACTTTAAGCTCTACTGTAAAACCACAGTAATCAAGACAATTTGATACTGGCACAAGAACAGACCAATAGATTAATGGAACAGAATAAAGACCCCATATATAAATACAAGCATATATAGCCAATTAATATATGACAAATTAGCCATGGGTGTACAATGGGGAAATGCCAGACTCTTCAACAAGTGCTGCTGGCAAAACTGAATGGCTACATGTAAGAGAATGAAACTGGATTATTGTCTAACTCCATATACAAAAGTAAACTAAAAAATGGATCAAAGACCTGAATGTAAGTCATGAAACCATAAAACTCCTAGAAGAAAACATAGGCAAAATTCTCTTGAATATCAGCATGAACAACTTTTTCCTGAGTGCATCTCCTCGGGCAAGGGAAACAAAGCAAAAATGAACAAATGGGACTACATCAAACTAAAAAGTTTCTGTACAGTAAAGGACATGATCAGTAGAACAAAAAGACATCCTACATTATGGAAGAACATATTCATTAATGACATATCCGACAAGGGGTTAACATCCAAAATATATAAAGAACTCACACAACTTAACATCCAGAAAACAAATAACCCAATTAAAAAATGGGCAGAGGATATGAACAGACACTTCTCCACAGAAGAAATTCAGATGCCAACAGGCACATGAAAAGATGCTCAGGAAATGCAAATTAAAATCACAATGAGATATCACCTCACACCAGTTAGGATGGTCAACATCAAAAAGACAAGCAAAAACAAATGGTGGTGAGGATTCGGAGAAAGGGGAACCGTCCTACACTGCTGGTGGGAATGTAAATTAGTTCAACCATTGTGGGAGGCAATATGGAGTTTCCTCAAAAAACTAAAAGTAGAAATACTATTTGACTCAGGAATTCCACTCCTTGGAATTTACATGAAGAAAATAAGATACCTCATTCAAAATGACATATGCACCCCTATGTTTATCACAGGACTATTTACAATAGCCAAGATATGGAATCAACCTAAGTGTCCATCAGTAGATGAATGAAGAAGAGGTGGTACATATACACAATGGAATATTATTCAACCATAAGAAAACATCCTATCATTTGCAATATAGATGGAGCTAGAGGGTATTAAGTGCAGTGAAATAAGCCAGGTAGAGAATGACAAGTACCAAATGATTTCCCTCATTTGGGGAGTATAACAACAAAGCAAAACTGAAGGAACAAAACAGCAGTAAACTCACAGACTCCAAGAAGAGACTAGGGGTTACCAAAGGGGAGGGGTCGGGGAGCGTAGGAGGGAAGGGAGAAAGAAGGAGATTAAGAGGCATTATGATTATGATTGGTACACATGTGTGTGGGGGTCATGTGAAAGACAGTGTAGCACCGAGAAGACAAGTAGTGGCATCTTACCACGTTGATGGACAGTGACTGCAATGGGGTGTGTGGGGGGTACTTGATAATATGTATGAATGTAGTAACTACAATGTTTATCATGAGATACCTTCAAAAGAGTGTATATCAATATCTTAATAAAAAAACCCATAAAACAATGTTATGTTTTTTGCTTTAAGAGAGTCATATGCATTTCAAACAAATTATTATGTTATATAGTTTTTTATATTCATACAGTTATATGTTTTTAAAATTAGGAATAAGATGGTAAGAATAAAAATAAAGTGATTGAAAGGAGATGAACAAAAGTTGTACCCATTCAAAAACTTTGCCACACGTTTTCTACCTTCAAGAGAGTTTACAAATAAATTATTATTATTAACAATGATTGACAAGGCTTCTGGATCATGAAATCAATCTATAAAAATCATGTTCATTTCTATATATCCCACAAGAAATAGCAAATATATTAAGAAATATACCATTTACAGAAACAACAAAAATATAAAATATTGAATAAATATAAGACAACTGTTTAGACTGTTGTGAAATAACCTGTAAAGCTTATTGAAAGGCATTAAAAATCTGAAATAAAAGGATATATAAAATATTACTTGCTAAAATTCTTAATAAAACAGATGTTAATTGTAGACAAAATGGAAATCTATGCCAGGATTCCTCACCTGGCTTTAATATCACCTATTGTAGACCTGAAAGAACCTGTTTGCATATCTATGGCAGAGCGCTGGTCAGTCATGGGATAAAGGCTCAGGGGTGGGGTGGAGAGGAAATGCCCATATTCTCCCTTCTTCAGTTAGTGGTAGGTAATTAGTTGGGTATCTGTCAGTCACCACAAACACCTGCCCACAGAGCTCCTCTCTGGTGCTAGAGGATGGGGAAGCTGGGAGACTGGGGAGAGTGGTGTGAATGGAGGAGCAGAGAGCAGGGAAGGGAAGCCTGGAGGGAGCACCAGGAGAGAACGGAGGCTAGTGGAGGGAAGCCCCAGAGCCCCGCTGCTAAGAAAGGATTAAGCCCATGCTGGGGAGAAGGACGAAGGAGCTCCAAACCCAGATGCTTGTACACAGCTAGGTGACCACCAGGAGAATAAACCTGGTATGAACCCCTTTTAACCCCACAATTTGCCATTGTCTTTATTCAGTCTCACCAAATTCATAGGGAACTTGCTCAGCACAGGGAACACCCTCCTGCTTGGAGCAACATAATTCTCCCAAATTGTTCAACACAGGAAGTACAAGTTTAACAAAAATCCCAAGTCTTCTTTTATTTCAGTGAAAATTTGGCAATCTAATGCTAAAATTTATTCAGAAATATAGATGATCAAAAGTCAGCAAGACATTACTGATGAAGAACAGCACACTATGGGGATTTGTCACCTGGCAAATCTTAAATTGTTTTCAAGTGCAAATAAAACAGTTTACTACCATTTACTAAGACTACTGAGCAGAATATAATGTCCCAACTACTGAGCAGAATGCAGCATCTGGATTCTGTAAGGAAAATTCATATATGGAAAAGGTGACATTACTAATAAGAAAATAATATAAGATGAAACCCAGGGACATGCCATTGATGAATTATATAGTTATTATTTAACTGGCACTAGACTCTGTAACTCCTCCTACTCTTGAGATCTTAGCCACATAGCTGATTATTTCCTGCCTGGCAACTGTTCCCTACTTCCTGATAAACAGAAACCTCCTATATTGTAGATATTTTTTCTTGTCATTGAAGGGAGATCTTTTACCTAAAACCTTAGAAATCCTAGCAAATTTACAAGTTAATGTAGTCAAGGGATTTGAGAATATCTCTTAACAGGTGGTTTCACAAAGTAAATTGTGAACTCTATTCTTTATCCACACCCTTTCTTTCTGCCAAATAACTCACAGTAAAACTAATAAAAGCAGAGCTAATATTTTTCAATGTCCATAGGAATTCATATAGAAAGAAGTTGCCTGAGGCAACACACTTCTGTGAATTTTTTTCCTAAGTCTTTCAAAAATTTTAGACACAAGAGAGAAATGGTGTCCTTCAAATGGCTCCAAAGCATTAAAATTCTTACAGTAATGCAGTAATATTGCTAGAGCTATTATTTCTAAAATTTTAGATTGGAAACAATAATAAAAAGAGCAGTTTATCTAAAACATAAAATAAGCAAGAGAAAAAGTGGATGCTTATATGAATGAAAACAACAGAGAAAATACTGCTAGCTGATTGCTCATATCAATACCAACAGAAACAAACCATTACTCTATGTTTAATTATATAGCTACTTGCACGTAATTCCCTCTCTTTAATACAACAAACCTTTTAAGGTATCAAACATTGCTAATACAATTTTTTACCTGCCAACAAGGGAATTACAGCCTAGAAAGTGAGGGAGACTTGACTGAGCAAAGGAGTAGCACATAACTAACTCTACCTTGAGAAGGCAAGTAAAGCTTCCTACCACTGATGCTAACAGATTTGAGCCATGCAGGAAAAATAGAAGGCAGCAAATCAACTGTTCAATGAATAAAAGTCCGCATAAACAAAAAGGTATAAATGAGCTACTCCTATTTAGGAAGCAATAAGAAATTTAGTTTAACATACTGTTGGATATGCTTAGAGAAAAAATGATTGGGACATTAGGTAATAATTAAGTTTAACATTACATTTTGAATGATCACACAAAAATGTATATTGTACAGAGTAGCACGTTAGGCACTGTTTTAAAAATGTTACATGTATTAACATGCTTATTTAAAAAAATTTTACTAAGGTATAATTGATATATGCTCTTATGAAGGTTTAACATGAAATACAATGTGGGTACTACATTCACCCATATTATCAAGTCCCCCCCACATACCCCATTGAAGTCACTGTCCATCAGCATAGTAAGATGCCACAGAGTCATTACTTGTCTTCTCTGTGCTACTGTCTCCCCCATTACACCCTACACCATGTTTACTAATCATAATAACCCTCAATCTACTCCCTACCTCCCCACTCACCCATGCCTACCCGTCCCCTTTGATAACCTCTAGACACTTCTTGGAGTCTGTGAGTCTGCTGCTACTTTGTTCCTTCAGTTTTGCTTCATTATTATACTCCACAAATGAGGGAAACCATTTTGTACATGTCTTTCTCTGCCTGGCTTATTTCACTGAGCATAATACTCTCTAGCTCTATCCATGTTGTTGCAAATGGTAGGATTTGTTTCTTTATTATGGCTGAATAGTATTCCATTGTGTAGATGTACCACCTCATCTTTATCCATTCATCTGCTGATGGACACTTAGGTTGCTTCCATATCTTGACTACTGTAAATAGTGCTGCAATAAACATAGAGCTGCATATGTCTTTTTTAATCTGAGATCTTGTTTTCTTCAGGTAAATTCCTAGAAGTGGAATTCCCAGGTCATAAGGTATTTCTATTTTTAGTTTTTTAAGGAACCTCCATATTGCTTTCCACAATGGTTGAACTAATTTACATTCCCACCAGCAGTGTGGGAGTGTTCCCCTTTCTCCAAATCCTTGCCAATATTTGTTGTTCCCAGTCTTTCGATGTTGGCCATACCAACTGGTGTGAGGTGATACATCATTATGGTTTTAATTTGCATTTCCCGGATAATTAACAGTGTGGAGCATCTTTTCATGTGCCTGTTGGCCATATGAATTTCTCTGGAGTAGTGCCTATTCATACCCTCCACCCATTTTTTAATCGGGTTATTTGCTTTTTGGGTGTTGAGGCATGTGAGTTCTTTCTATATTTTGGATGTTAACCCCTTCTTAGATATGTCATTTACAAATGTATTCTCCCATTCTATAGGATACCTTTTTGTTCTGCTGATGTTGTCCTTTGCTATACAGAAGCTTTTTAGCATGATGTAGTCCCATGTTTTCATTTTTGATTTTGTTTCCCTTGCCTGAGGACATGCATTCAGGAAAAAGTTGCTCATGTTTATATTCAAGAGATTTTTGCCTGTGTTTTCCTCTAAGAGTTTTATGGTTTCATGACTTACATTCAGATCTTTGACCCATTTCGAACTTACTTTTGTGTTTGGGATTAGACTATAACCCAGTGTTATTCTCTTGCATGTAGCTGTCCAGTTTTGCCAACATCAGTGTTGAAGAGGCTGAAATATCCCCACTGTATATCCATGGCCCTTTAGTGTATATTAATTGACCATATATGGTTGGGTTTACATCTGAGCTTTCTATCCTATTCCATTAATCTATGGGTCTGTTCTTATGCCAGTACCAAACTGTCTTGATTATTGTGGCTTTGTAGTAGAGCTTGAAGTCAGGGAGCATAATCCCCCAGCTTTATTATTCCTACTCAGGATTGCTTTGGCTATTCGTGGTGTTTTGTGGTTCCATATGAATTTTGGAACCATTCACTCTACTTCATTGAAGAATGCTGTAGGTATTTTGATAGGGATTGGATTGAATCTGTAGATTGCTGTAGGCAGGATGGCCATTTTGAAAATATTAAATCTTCCTATCCACGAAAATGGGATGTATTTCCATTTATTGGTGTCTTCTTCAATTTATCTCATGATTTTCTTGTAGTTTCAGTGTATAGGTCTTTCACCTCCTTGGTTCAGTTAATTCCTAGGTGTTTTATTCTTTTTGATGCAATTGTGAATGGAACTGTCTTCCTGATTTCTCTTTCTGCTAGTTCATCATTAGTGTGTAGGAATGGTACAGATTTCTGTGTATTAATTTTGTATCCTCCAATTTTGCTGAATTCTGATATTAGTTCTAATAGTTTTGAAGTGGATTCAATAGGGTTTTTTTATGAACAATATCATGCTGTCTTCAAACACTGACAGTTTAACCTCTTTCTTACCAATATGGATGCCTTTTATATGTTTGTGTTGTCTGATTGCCGTAGCTAGGACCTCCAGAACTACATTAAATATAAGTGTGGAGGTGGCCATCCTTGTCTTATTCCTGATCTTAAAGGAAAAGCTTCCAGCTTCTCACTGTTAAGTATGATGTTGGCTGTGGGTTTGTCATATATGGCCTTTAATATGTTAAGGTGCTTGCCCTCTATACCCATTTTGTTGAGAGTTTTTTTCATGAATGGATGTTTAATTTTGTCAAATGCTTTTCCAGCACCTATGGAGATGATCATGTGATTTTTGTCCTTCTTTTTATTGATGTAGTGGATGATGCTGGATTTTCAAATGTTGTGCCATCCTTGTATGCTTGGGATGAATCCCACTTGATGATGATGTATGATCATCTTGATGTATTTCTGAATTCGGTTTGCTAATATTTTGTTGAGTATTTTGAAGCTCTGTTTATCAGAGATACTGGTCTGTAGTTTCCTTTTTTTGTGTTGTCTTTGCCTGGTTTTGGTATTAGAGTGGTGCTGGCCTTGTAGAATGAGTTTGGGAGTATTCCCTCCTCTTCAACTTTTTGGAAAACTTTAAGGAAGATGGTATTAGGTATTCACTAAATGTTTGATAAAATTCTGTGGTACAGCCATCTCGTTCAGGGTTTTGTTCTTAAGTAGTTTTATGATTACTAATTTAATTTCCTTGCTGGTAATTGGTCTATTCAGATTTTCTGTTTCTTCCTGGGTCAGTCTTGGAAGGTAGTACTGTTCTAGAAAGTTGTCCATTTCTTCTAGCTTATCCAGTTTGTTAGCATACAATTTTTCATAGTATTCTCTAATAAGTCTTTGTATTTCTGTGATGTGTGGAGTGATTTATCCTTTCTCATTTTGATTCGGTTTATGTGTGTAGATTCTCTTCTTTTCTTGATAAGTCTGCTATGTGTTTATCTATTTTGTTTATTTTCTTGAAAAGTAGCTCCTGATTTCTAGAGTCTTTCTATTATTTCATTCCTCTCAATTTTATTTATTTCTTCTCTAATGTTTACTATATCCCTCCTTCTACTGACTTTGGGCCTCATTTGTTCTTCTTTTTCTAGTTTCATTAATTGTGAGTTTAGACTGTTCATATGGGATTGTTCTTCTTTCCTGAGGCAGGCCTGTATTATAATATACTTCCCTATCAGCATGGCCATCACTGGGTCCCACAGATTTTGAGGTGTTGAGTTATTGTTTTCATTTGTTGCCATATATTGCTTGATCTCTGTTTTTATTTGGTCATTAATCCAATGATTATTTAGGAGCATGTTGTTAAGCCTCCATGCATTTGTGGGCTTTTTTGTTTTCTTTGCATAATTTATTTCTTGTTTCATACTTTTGTGATATGAGAAGCTGGCTAGTACAGTTTTAATCTCTTTGAATTTACTGAATCTCCATTTGTGGCCTAGTATATGACCTATTAAAAAATGTTTCATGTGTAAGAAGAAAGCAGGGGGATTATGCTCCCCAACTTCAAGCTCTACCACAAAGCCACAGTAATCAAGATAATTTGGTAGTGGCACAGGAACAGACCCATAGACCAATGAAACAGACTAGAGAGCCCAGATATGAACCCAAGCATATATGGTCAGTTAATATACGATAAAGGAGGCATGGATATACAATGGAGAAATGACAGCCTCTTCAAAAACTGGTGTTGCCAAAACTGCAGCTACATGCAAGAGAATGAAACTTGATTACTGTCTAACCCCATACACAAAAGTAAACCCAAAATGGATCAAAGGCCTGAATATAAGCCATGAAATATAAGTCATGAAACCATAAAACTCTTAGAAGAAAATATAGGCAAAGAAAAGGTCTATGGGTCTGTTCCAGAAAGCATTACCTCAGGCAAGGGAAACAAAATAAAAAATGAAAAAATGAGACTACATCATGCTGAAAAGCTTCTGTACAGCAAAGGACACCATCAACAGAACAAAAAGGCATCATACAGTATGGGAGAATATATTTGTAAATGACATATCTGACAAGGGGTTCACATCCAAAATATATAAATAACTCACACACCTCAACACCCAAAAAGCAAAGAATCCTATTAAAAAATGGGCAGACCATATGAACAGACTTCTCCAAAGAAGAAATTCAGATGGTCAACAGGCTCATGAAAAGATGCTCCACATTGCTAATTATCAGGGAAATGCAAAATAAAACCACAATAAGATACCACCTCTAACCAGTTAGGATGGCCAACATAGAAAATACTAGGAACAACAAATGCTGGCAAGGATGTAGAGAAAGGGGAACCCTCCTACACTGCTGGTGGGAATGTAAACTAGTTCAACCATTGCGGAAAGCAGTATGGAGGTTCCTCAAAAAACTTAAAATAGAAATACCTTTTGACCCAGGAATTCCACTCCTAGGAATTTACCCTAAAATGCAGTATCTCAGTTTGAAAAAGATAAATACACCCCTATATTTATCATAGCACTATTTACAATAGCCAATAAATGGAAGCAACCTAAGTGTCCATCAGTAGATGAATGGATAAAGAAGATGTGGTACATATACACAATGGAATATTATTCAGCAATAAGAAGAAAACAAATCCTACCATTTGCAGCAACATGGATGGAGCTCAGTGAAATAAGCCAGGCAGAGAAAGAAAAGTACCAAATGATTTCACTCATCTATGGAGCACAAGAACAAAGAAAACAACTGAATTAACAAACAGCAGCAGACTCACAGAACCCAAGAATGGACTAACAATTACCAAAGTGAAGGAGACTTGGGAGTGTGGGTTGGAAGGGAGGGAGAAACGGAATAAGGGGCGTTACGATTACCACACATAACATAGGGGGCAGGGCAGGGGGAAGGCAGTAGAGCACAGAGAAGACAAGTAGTTAGTTTATAGCATCTTTCTATGCTGATGGACAGTGACTGCAATGGGGTATGTTGTGGGGACTTGATAATGGGGAGAATCTCGTAACCACAAAGTTGCTCATGAGATTGTATATTAACGATACCAAAAAAAGTGTTCTATGTGCACTTGAGAATAATGGGTATACTGCTGCTTTTCAGTAGAGTGTTCTGTGTTCTGTAGATGTCTGTTAGGTCCATCTGTCCCAGTGTGTTGTTCAATGCCTCTGTCTACTTACAATTTTTCTATCTTGTTGATCTTCCCCTTGGAGTGAGTGGTGTTTGAAGTCTCCTAAAATGAATGCATTGCATTCTATTTTCCCCTTTAATTCTGTTAGCATTTGTTTCACATATGTAGGTGCTCCTGTGTTGTGTGCATACATATTTATAATGGTTATATCTTCTTGTTGGACTGACCCCTTTATTATTACATAATGTCCATGCTTGTCTCTTGTTACTTTCATTGTTTTGAAGTCTACTTTGTCTGATACAAGTAGTGCAACACCTGCTTTTTTCTGCCTTTTAGTTGCATGGAATATCTTTTTCCATCCCTTCACTTTTAGTATCTGTATGTGTTTGGTTTTGAAGTGACTCTTATATGTAGGCAGCAGATAGATGGGTATAGTTTTTTATCTATTCAGTGAGTCTGTGTCTTTTTCATTGTTGCATTTAGACTATTACATTTAGGATGATTATCAATACATATGTACTTATTGCCATTGCAGGTTTTAGATTCATGGTTACCAAAGGTGCAGGGTAACTTCTTTTCCATCTGTCTAATTTAATTCACTTATTGTGCTATTACTAGCACAATCTAAAGCTTTTTTTTCTTTTTCTTCCTATTCCATTCCCTATATATTAGGTATCATAATCTATACTATGTATTCCTTGACTAACTTTGGGGGTGGCTGATTTGATTTTGCATCTGCTTAGTAATTAACTGTTCTACTTTCTTTACTGTGGTCTTACTTCATCTCATGATAGGTTTTTAGCCTTAGGAACACTTCCATCTATAGCAGTCCCTCCAAAATACACTGTAGAGATGGTTTTTGTGAGGTAAATTCTCTCAGCTTTTGCTTTTCCGGAAATTGTTTAATCCTTCTTTCAAATTTAAGTGATAATCTTTCTGGGTAGATTATTCTTGGTTTAGGCCCTTCTGCTTTATTACATTAAATATATCATACCACTCCCTTCAGGCTTGTAAAATTTCTATTGACAAGTCTGATGATAGCCTGATGGATTTTCCTTTGTGTGTGATCATTTTTCTCTTTCTGGCTGCTTTTAATACTCTGTCCTTATCCTTGATTTTGCCATTTTAACTATTATATATCTTGGTGTTGTCTTCCTTGGGTCCCTTGTGTTGGGAGATCTGTACACCTCCATTGCCTAAGAGACTATCTCCTTCTCTAGATTGGGAAAGTTTTCAGCAATTACCTACTCAAAGACACTTTCTATCCATTTTTCTCTCTCTTCATCCTGTCATACCCATATAATGCTAATATTGTTCCGTTTGGATTGGTCACACAGTTCTCTCAATATTCTTTGATTCCTAGATATCCTTTTTTCTTTGTGTCTCAGCTTCTTTGTATTCCTGTTCTCTAATTTCTATTTCATTTGCTGTCTCCTCTACTTCATCTAATCTGCTTTTAAATCCCTCCATTGTGTTTCATTTCAGATATCGTATTCTTCAACATTTGTATCTCATTTCTGAATTCCTCCCTGAGTTCTTGAATATTTTTCTGTAGCTCCATAAGCATGTTTATGATTTTTATTTTGAAATATCATTCAAGAAGATTGATGAGTTCCGTTTCACTGGACCCTCTTTCTGGTGTTTGTGGGATTTTGGTTTGAACTAGGTTCCTTTGATGTTTCATATTTGTATTTGGTGTCCTCTAGTGCCCATAAGCTCTAGTCTCTAGAGCTGCTCAGCCCCTGGAGCAGTGGCATGGGTGCAGATGAGTGGCGCTGATGCCTGTCAAGAGGAAAGTGGTCTTTGCTTCCCGGCTGCAGTGCCTATCTCCACTGCCAGGGCCAGTGGGCTGAGTGTGCAAGGAGAAGCCTCTGTGCTTTGTACTTGTAGCTGTCATAGGTGTGGCTGCTCTCTGGCTGGCCTGGCACAAAGGTGGGGCAGCTGGTTTGCGAGCTGGTGCTGGCCAGGATGAAGGCACAGCAGGCTGTGTATCACTGTCGGGGTCTTGGACCTTTGTAGCCAGCCAGAGGGATGGAGCCCATTAAGATCCTGAACATTCCCAACATGCTGGGCAGAGTGTGCCCAGAAAATTTTGTCCACCAGTCCTTTCTCCTAAGCAGTATGCTCTGTGCCATCTTTTCCCCTTGAGCAGCCCTTTAGCTGTTAGGAAGTCTCTCAGACAGCCTGCCTTTCTTTTGTCCCAGAGCAGCTGGGTTTGGATCCTTGTTTTACACAAGCAGCTGGAATTTCATTTTCTCCAAGTATTCTGCCCGTCTTAGCTTTTCAACCCCACTAATCTCCAGAGCACCATGTTATGTAGGTTTGTGCTCCAAGAGCAGATCTCCAGGGCTGGGTGTTTAGTATTTCCAGGCCTCCACCTCCTCCATGCTCCATTTCTCTTTCTCCTCTAGTGATCTGGGGTAAGGGAATGGGTTGTGTCCCACTGACCATGGCTTAGGTGCTTTATCCTCTTCTGTGAGGTCTGTTCTTTTCTCCAGGTGTATGTAATCTGGCACATATAAATATATTTTCATATTGTGTGGTTTGGGATAGGTTTCTGTCTCTCCTCTCACACCACAACTTTAATCCATCTAACGTGCTTGATTTTTATAATGCTGCTCTAAATATATATCAGATAAAAACTGCTCAGGACAAACTAAAGGAAGGCTTTATTCAAGACTCCTGCAATAGAGAAAAGAGGTTGAACTTGACTCTGCTGAAAGAAAAGGCAGGGGAGTTTTTAAGCCCTAGGGTGAGATAGTAGAAAAGTACTGAAGGAATTAAATGGGGATCTTGGTCAATATCATTAGGATATTTGTGATTTCTAATTGGCATTTACTGAAATTTCGTTTCCACTGTCACATTGAGACTACAGGGGTGGGTGCACTATTTTTCTTGTTGATTACAGTACATATTTTCTTGATGATTACATTTCTAGCTTGTAAAACTGGCTAGAGGCTGTGAGAAGGTCTCTATCTCAAAGGCACAAAGAATTTACAATTGGTAGTTTTCTGAATTTAATGCCTAATGAAAGGGAGGTCAGGAGCCTATAGTCAGGAAGAAACCTATCTACAGTCTGGTCTGGCTTAGGGGAATATTAAGGTTGTTTTGGTCAGGTAAGTGCTATTATCTTCCCATTTTATAGATAAGAATCCTGAGGCATAAAGAAGGTAAACAGCCCAACGTTATATGGTTTTACATAGTGATTCATAATTAGAACCCAGACAATCTGGCTCTAGAATTTAAGGTCATTTCTGAAACATAATACTAATGATGATATGCTACTCAGCATGTTTTTAATCTCTATTCAATTAACCATATTGTGAGATCTGTGTTTTAGGAAGAAACTCCCTGGAGTTTCTAAGTTGTATGAAAAGGTACGGAAATTCATCACACTGGCAAAAAGAACTGTGGATCATTCCTATCATGGCAGGTGAAATCTAAGGGGGAATATAGCTACATATGTGAAGTAAGATACTGGAAATGTTAGGTAGACAGACATAAGCAGCCAGGGAAGGATAAGATAAGGTTCAAGGAAAAAACTGCTCAAACCCTGCCCAGATAGGGTGTCCCATGAGAAGACAACAAAGGCTTTTTGCAGTGATAACTTCCTTGCCTATGGAGACCAGGCCAAACCAGTCCCAACCAGATCCCAACACAGTTGAAACTGAACAAAACTAGGAACCCCCAAACTGCACTCGTCATAATCTCATTAAAATAAAATTTACATTGTGGTTTTTCTCCCCCTGGCCCCACGGGCTTTTCTTTGTACATTCTGGGAAAGGACATGTACACTAGGAGGGATGGCCAGACAAATGGGCCTGTCAATCAAATGACCCCACCTTGTCAATCAAAGAGGCACCAAAATGTAGTAAAAAGGCCTCCAGCCTAAAAGGTTGGGGCCTTTGTCTAATTTGACTCTGGCCCACTCCTCCCCTTGGAATGTATCCAAATGAAACTTTGGTTGTGTTTCTGTCTTTCAATTCTTTGTTTTGGTGGAGACAAGAACCAGGAGAACAAACTCCACTGGCAATAGCAACAGTGATCCACGACATGTGTTTAGCTTGGAAGTACAAATAAATTGCCTTTAAAAGGAAATTTCAAGTTCAGTCATCTTTCATGCACTATGCACTATGTTTGAAAGAGAAGGGAGAAGGAAGGGAGGAAGGAAGGAGAAGAGCAAAAACACACAGTATTATTGATTACTCCTATATTGAAAGATATGATGCTGAAGCCCTTTTTGGTTTACAGTCTTCCTCACTCACTCATAATTGGTTCAAGAACCAGAGCGGGACTGAATCTGTGATGGAGCATCCCACTGAATCCATTCTAATCTTCTTCCATTTGTTAGAACAGAAAATGTGCTCCTCCTCTAATTTAAACTAACGCTCTGCCTATGATTTGAAAATCTCATTTCCTCACACTTGATTTTTCAATTATCTATTTTTCTTTTTAATGAGCCTCAATAGTTGGATTTTTCCTATTGCATTTGTGAATGTTTTTCAAATAAGTCGGTAAAAAGGAAAATGTACAAAATTAAAAACAATAAAAACCAAACGTTAGCTTGATCCCACGTTACCTATATCCAGTGGAGGCACTGGATATATCATTCCTCTCATTCCTTTTATAACAATATATCTAATATGGTTAATGATGGATCTCCATTTTCCCATATCCAACCCCCTCTTTAATTGACTATGATTTGTCTTTTGTGCTTGTGACACTAGCAACTTCCATTCCTACCAACATAATGAATGATATCTACATTCCTAAGTTAATGACATTTTAAAGCTTCTTCTAACTTTACAGCCTATAAGGACTCAAGCTTTTTGATCACTTCCAAATACTCTGTACAATCTCTTCCTTTCTTTCATTACACAGTCCTCTCCTTTTCTAGTTCCATTTATCAAGTTTCTACCCAAGGACTTCTCCTTTTTTAATTCTGTACTTTTCCAGAGAAAACCAGCATTAGATTAAAAGTTTCAAATAGCAGTCATCCTTAAAAAAATCAGAAATTTACATCTCCAAGAAAAATCATTTCACTGTTAGACTCCTATATACCACTCATAATATATATATATATATATATATTTATTTTTTGCATTTTTTATTTATTTAATTTTTTATTTTGGTATCATTAATGTACAATTACTTGAACAACATTATGGTTACTAGACCCCCTATTATCAAATACTACCCACATACCCCATTACAGTTAGTGTCCATCAGAGTAGTAAGATGCTATAGAATCATTACTTGTCTTCTCTGTAAATATTGCCTTTCCCGTGTCCCCTCCCCTGCTACATTATGTATGTTAATCATAATGCTCCTTTTCTCCCCATTATCCCTCCCTTCCCACCAATCCACCCCAGTCGCTTTCCCTTTGGTAACGGTAAGTCCATTCTTGGGTTCTGTGAGTCTGCTGCTGTTTTGTTCCTTCAGTTTTTCTTTGTTCTTATACTCCACAGATGAGTGAAATCATTTGATACTTGTCTTTCTCTGCCTGGCTTATTTCACTGAGCATAATACCCTCTAGCTCCATCATGTTGTTGCAAATGGTAGGATTTGTTTTCTTCTTATGACTGAATAATATTCCATTGTGTATATGTACAACCTCTTCTTTATCCATTCATCTACTGATGTACATTTAGGTTGCTTCCATTTCTTGGCTATTGTAAATAGTGCTGCAATAAACATAGGGCTGCATATGTGTTTTTGAAACTGGGCTCCTGCAGTCTTAGGGTAAATTCCTAAGAGTGGGATTCGTGGGTCAAATGATATTTCTATTTTGAGTTTTTTGAGGAACCTCTATACTGCTTTCCACAATGGTTGAACTAATTTACATTCCCACCAGCAATGTAGGAGGGTTCCCCTTTCTCCATATCCTCACCAACATTTGTTGTTGTTTGTCTTTTGGATGGTGGCCATCCTAACTGTTGTGAGGTGTTATCTCATTGTGGTTTTAATTTGCATTTCTCTGATGTCTAGCGATGTGGAGCATCTTTTCATGTGCCTGTTGGCCATCTGAATTTCTTCTTTGGAGAAGTGTCTGTTCAGCTCCTCTGCCCATTTTTTAATTGGCTTATTTGTTTTTTGTTTCTTGAGGTGTGTGAGTTCTTTATATAATTTGGATGTCAACCCCTTAGCGGATATGTCATTTATGAATATATTCTCCCATACTGTAGGATGTCTTGTTGTTCTACTGATGGTATCCTTTGCTGTACAGAAACTTTTAAATTTGATATAGTCCCATTTGTTCATTTTTGTTTTTGTTTCCCTTTCCCGAGGAGATATGTTCATGAAGAAGTTGCTCATGTTTATGTCCAAGAGATTTTTGCCTATAGTTTTTCTAAGAGTTTTATGGTTTCATGACTTAAATTCAGGTCTTTGATCCATTTTGAGTTTACTTTTGTGTATAGGGTTAGACAGTAATCCTGTTTCATTCTCTTACATGTAGCTGTCCAGTTTTGCTAACACCAGCTGTTGAAGAGGCTGTCATTTCCACATTGTATATCCATGGCTCCTTCATTGTATATTAATTGACCATATATGCTTGTGTTTATATATGGGCTCTCTATTCTGTTCTACTGGTCCATGGGTCTGTTCTTGTGCCAGTGCCGAATTGTCTTGATTACTGTGGCTTGGTAGTAGAGCTTGAAGTCAGGGAATGTAATTCCCCCTGCTTTATTCTTCCTTCTCAGGATTTCTTTGGCTATTCAGGGCGTTTTGTGGTTCCATATGGATTTTAAAACTATTTTCTCTAGTTCATTGAAGAATGCTGAGGGTATTTTCATAGGGATTGCATTGAATCTGTAGATTAAGCAGGATGGCCATTTTGACAATAGTAATTCTTCCAAGCCAAGAGCATGGGATGAATTTCCATTTATTAGTGTCCTCTTTAATTTCTCTTAAGAGTGTCTTTTTAATTTATCTAGGGGTTTATGTATTTTGTTTATTTTCTCAAAGAACGAGCTCCTGCTTTCATTGATTCTTTCTATTTTTTTATTCTTCTCAGTTTTATTTATTTCTGCTTTAATCTTTATTATGTCCCTCCTTCTACTGACTTTGGGCCTCATTTGTTCTTCCTTTTATAGTTTCATTAATTGTGAGTTTAGACTGTTCATTTGGGATTGTTCTTCTTTCCTGAGGTAGGCCTGTATTGCAGTATATTTCCCTCTTAGCATGGCCTTTGCTGTGTCCCACAGATTTTGTAGGGTTGAATTATTGTTGTTATTTGTCTCCACATATTGCTTGATTTCTATTTTTATTTGGTAATTGATCCATTGATTACTTAGGAGCATGTTATTAAGCCTCCATGTGTTTGTGGGCTTTTTTGTTTTCTTTGTGCAATTTTTTTCTAGTTTCATACCTTTGTGATCTGAGAAGCTGGTTGGTACAATTTCAATCTTTTTGAATTTACTGAGATTCTTTTTGTGCCCTAGTGTATTATCTATTCTTGAAAATGTTCCATGTGCACTTGAGAAAAATGTGTATCCTGTTGCTTTTGGATGGGGTGTTCTGTAGATGTCTGTCAGGTCCATCTGTTCTAATACATTGTTCAGTGCTTCTGTCTCTTTACTTATTTTCTGTCTGGATGATCTGTCCTTTGGAGTGAGTGGTGTGTGGATGTCTCCTAAAATGAATGCATGGAATTCTATTTCCTCCTTAATTCTGTTAGTATTTCTTTCACATATGTAGGTGCTCCTGTGTTGGGTGCATAGATATTTATAATAGTTATATCCTCTTGTTGGACTGACTCTTTTATTATTATGTAATGTCCTTGGTCTCGTGTGACTTTCTTTATTTTGAAGTCTATTTTGTCTGATACAAGTACTGCAACTCCTGCTTTTTTCTCACTATAACTTGCATGAAATATCTTTTTCCATCCCTTTACTTTCAGTCTGTGTATGTCTTTGGGTTTGAAGTGAGTCTCTTGTAGGCAGCATATAGATGGGTCTTGTTTTTTTTATCCATTCAGTAACTCTATGTCTTTTGATTGGTGCATTCAGACCATTTATATTTAGGGTGATTATTGATAGGTATGTACTTATTGCCATTGCAGGCTTTAGATTTGTGGTTACCAAAGGTTCAAGGGTAATTCCCTTACTATCTTACAGTCTAACTTAACTCACTTTGTATGCTATTACAAAAACAACATAAAGGTTCTTTTTTTTTCTTTTTCTTACTTCTCCATTCTTTGTATGTTATGAATCATATTCTGTACTCTTTGTCTATCCCTTGGGTGACATCTATTTAGCTTTAGGAATACTTCCAACTATAAGAGTCCCTCCAAAATGCACTGTAGGGTTGTTTTGTGGGATGTTCTCTCAGCCTTTGTTTATCTGAAAATTGTTTAATCCCTCATTCAAATTTAAATGATAACTTTGCCAGGTAGTGCATTCTTGGCTCAAGGCCCTTCTGCTTTATTGCATTAAATATATCATGCCATTCCCTTCTGGCCTGTAAGGTTTCTGTTAAGAAGTCTGATGATAGCCTGATGGGCTTTCCTTTGTATGTCATCTTTTTTCTCTTTCTAGCTGCTTTTAAAAGTCTGTCTTTATCCTTGATCTTTGCCATTTTAATTATTGTATGTCTTGATGTTGTCTTCCTTGGGTCCCTTGTGTTGGGAGATCTTTACACCTCCATGGCTTGAGATACTATGTCCTTCCCCAGATTGGGGAAGTTTTCAGCAATTACCTCCTCAATTACACTTTCTATCCCTTTTACTCTCTTCTTCCAGTTCCCCTATAATGTGAATATTGTTCCATTGGGATTGGTCAAACAGTTCTCTCAATATTCTTTCATTCTTAGAGATTCTTTTTTCTCTTTGTGACTCAGCTTCTTTGTATTCCTCTCCTCTAATTTCTATTCCATTTACTGTCTCTTCTACTACATTTATTCTGCTTTTAAATCCCTCCATTGTATGTTTCATTTCAGATATGGAATTTCTTAATGATTGAATCTCTGACTTAAATTCGTTCCTGAATTCTTGAATATTTTTTTCTACCTCCATATATATGTTTATAATTTTCATTTTGAACTCTTGTTCAGGAATATTGGTGTATTCAGTTTCATTTGGCCCTTTTTCTGGGGTCTGTGAGATTGTTGTCTGAACCATGTTCTTTTGATGTTTCATATTTCTGTGTCGTTCCCACTAGTGCACAGAAGGTCCAGTTTCTGGAGCTGCTCAGCCCCTAGAGTGAGGTTGGGGATCATAGGGGAGCAGAGCTGGTGCCTGGGGAGAGGAAAGATCTGTTTCCTGATTCCTGCCTTCGCTGCCTCTCTCCAGTGGGCCAAGAACACATTTGTGAACCTCTGTGCTTTACGTCTCTAGCTGTAGTAGGCAGGGCCTCCCTCTGGCTGGCCTGATGCCAGCACAGTGACTGCAAGTTTGCAGACCAGTGCCAGCAGGGTAGGATAAAAGTGCAGCAGGCTGCATGTCACCCCACTCATAATTTGACCTCTTCCATTGGACTTTTAAGTAAATACATTAGCAAGTAAACTAAATTTCTCCACCCCAGACCCTATTTCTTTAATATTATTTACAATTCACTCCACAGTCTATTCAAACGCAGTGACTGCTGTTAGTTCTCATATTTTAGCTATAAAATGCATACTTCTATTTCTTTGATATTCATGTTTTTCTCATAATAAATCTATCCAGTAAAGAGAACCATGTGTTCTACAAGAGAAAGGCTTGATTGTTTAGGTCAGATATTTATGCATTTTGTGGCCTTACATACTCCAATACAAACACATCTGCCCTGTTAAATGCCTAGGGTTTAAGCATAAATGGATTCTGTCTAATATTTTCCTTTAATGTTGGGAAATCTATTGTAAGACTCTAAGATCAGGTCCCAAGATGAAACTGTAAAAGCATTTACAAATCCAAAGGAATGTAGAATTAAGGACTTCAAATTCTTGGATAATTAATAACCAGTACCTCATTGAGCTCTTCTAGGACTTGTACCTTAGCAAGGAAAAAGGGTAGTAAAACATTTTTCAAGTAGAACTTCATGGCAATTATTTTTCTTAAAAGCACAGTTATTTATTTTCCCTGTCATACATTTTTTTCTGAAGATACAAACTTAAGGTTGAAGTAATAAAATGCCATCTGTCCACATACATCTTTCTATTCCTACCTACAATTTAAGATTTAATAAAATGCATCACACTTTTCTTCTAACTACATTAAAGAATGTAACAAATCAGCAAACAGTCTATCAATGTATTTGAGGTCTTATGTATTTTTTTATTATTTTATAGATATAATATTCAGAAAAAAATCATTGCATTCAATGAAAATATTCAGGATTATATAAAACAAGGTGATCATGGATAAGATTAAATAAACCAGATTTAAAAAAACAACAACAGAGCAAAGATTAATGCATGTCTAATTGTTTGCCATATTTATATTTCTATATTACAGTTCTATGAGTTAGGAAGAGGTTTCCTAAGGTTAAGTGGTTTTTCTTTCTAATTTAATGTGTAGTTGAATGATAAGACTATGTTTATTGTAACTGGAACTAGAGGAAAAGAAGAAGAGCCTCTGGTCTGAGTAACAAGGGAGCACTGCAACATTTTCGTTGAGAGGAAGAAGAGCCTTTGGCTATGTAGAATAAACTTGGGCATAAAGCAGGGATCTAGTCTGATAATTTTAGATTTGATTCTGTTTTGTATTTCCCTTCAATATCTTTGAATCTGTTTATTTAAGATTTGAATCTGAGCTCTACTCCAGACAGAAACAATTAGTTATTCTTTCAAAGTAATTTGGGAATCATATAAATTTTACTAAAGTTTTTCAGTATGATTGTGAAGGTTTAAATCATATTTTAAAATAAAACTAAACCAAATTAAAACAAGCAAACAAAAAAAGAACCTCATAAAATCCCAGTAGATATTTATTTCCTCTTCAAGTATCACCCTTAGCCACCTGTCACTGGGGTCACCTCTCTGGACTGATTTTCCCCACAAAGCAGCCACATTTTTCCTGGTCCCAGTCTTTAGGAACATGATCTCCCATTTGAGTCTGTCAGTATCTTTTGTTCTTTCTCTATGTTACACCTCTGAGCAAACCACAGACCTGCAACACAGATACATATTTCGGGGTGGGGCCTGGAGCCTACAAACATTATATTGTTGTTATATTTCGTTTGTTTGTTTGTTGAACACATAGTTTCGTATGTTGTGTTTTCTCTTGGAGAAAGTTACTGGCTTGAGGAAAGGATCTTTGTCTATTTTTTATCCTGTTTACTTTTTGTACATAATAGGCACTAAACAAACATTACATAAGTAAATAAGCTAATTAATAAGGGCAAAACTACACAATAACTCAAAACTTATGGATAAAAGTCAGTACAACAATTATTTCAAAAAAGGGAAACTGCTTATATTGACTGGCAGGAAGTCTCACTTTTCTTTGAGTGGTTGTAATACCGCTACTACTTTTCTAATTTCACACAGAAGGCCCGGAACAGGGGATTTGCTCAGATGCGGTAAACTGTACAGCTTCAAAGTTTCAGTTTTTCTAATAGGTAAATTTGTACATTGGGAACAATGGTCTCTTTAGAAAAGAACTACTAACATGCTAGATTGTAGGAAATATTCAAAACCAGATTTAAATTCAATAACAGCAGGGACTTCAGAATGAACATAATGTTATCACAGTATTATTGCAAAACAGAGATTGTCTGGTATTTTTCTAGCTCTAGGAATTTCTTTCATAATGAACTTTCAAATTCCCTTTGGTAACTCACGATTAGAGGTTATTTGCACCCATACAAGTTATTACATAATAATTCTCCAGCCTTTGTGCTAGTGTTTGTTTTGCTTAAATACCTGTTTGGGATTCTCTTAAAACAAATTATTGCCCAAATCTAAAAAAGACCAAAGTAATGATTACTTTTTCTGATTTGGGGGATTTATTAACTTAAAAATTCTTTTTTTGTCATTGGCATGAGTTTTCACTCTTTAGTGTTTATCAAAAAATCTACATAGGCTAAAATGCAATTAGACAATA
Source organism: Smutsia gigantea (assembly GCA_032199065.1). Taxonomy (NCBI): domain Eukaryota; kingdom Metazoa; phylum Chordata; class Mammalia; order Pholidota; family Manidae; genus Smutsia; species Smutsia gigantea. Next base: position 148,338 of record JAVSCE010006238.1, read on the forward strand.
AATGTTGTAATTTCCTTTGCTTACTTTATAATATATTCTAAGCATTTCCTCATGTAAGAGAACAAGTTACACAAGACAGTGGTGACTGGGCAATACACTATGCCTTTACCTCCACCATATATATATATTTTTTAAACCAGGAGTTTTAGTTAATTTTAGGAGCAGTTCAGTCCAACATATTGCAAAAAGTAGAAGTCAACTTACATCCTTTTCTAAACACTTATGTCATGTTATCTGCCTTCTCAAAAAGACTCTAAAGCTATTTTTAAATCTCAATACTCAATATAATTGTTTGAACTTTTATTTTTTCTTTCTTAGCAACCCCTCTCCTCCAACAGGTACAAGTCTGGCTTTCTCAAATGAACAATCTGAATTCATGTATTCCTCAATTTGAGCCCCATGAAATTCATCCTGAAAAGTCTTTTGGTGGCTTTACTGATCACTATCTATGTGACATTATACAAGCAAGTTAACCTATTGCTACTTCAGTTACCTCTTCAGTTAAATGAGTATAACAATTATACCTATCTAATAGGAGTTTTCAGAGATTAAACAAGATAAATATTTCCAAGACGTCAAACATGTGTCAGACGCTACTTAAAGCAGTAGGCCTGCATCCGTGAAGTAAACAGATGCAATAAATTCCTGACATTTTGGAGCTTTCTGTGTAGTTAAGAATAGAAAAGTAGTTATGTAGGTGAATGAGGTCTATGAGGATGATGACTTTCTTCAATTTGGAGGGATTGAAATATATATTGAAAAATAATAAGATCACCTTCTCAAGATCTGTGAGGTCTTTACTGTGAAAATGTTTTTACCCACTTCTGCATATTTATACTTAAAAATTGGAATTAAAGAATAGTCAATATTATTGAGTGTTCACTATATATATGTACAGTACTCAAACTTATGCATGTGTAATTTTACTTCATCTTTACAACACCATTAGTCTTCAAAAAGTAAAGTAACTTCAGTGAAAATTTCCCCAGTATTTCCAGAAAGATTTAAATGATTTCTTTCTCCATCCTAAAAATCAATTCAAGCTTATACAGCTTGTATAACATTTACATACATGACCAATTATAAATAAAAAGTATTCTAGACAGTGTTATGATGATAATTTTGAGATTAATGCCTTTATTTCCACCTGAACAATTTCCTATAGCTAATTTTACTTGTATTATAATACATAACTACAATGAATAAACATCTTTATTCCATGAAATAAATGTTTAACATGCAATTTCTGTTTATTTCTTAAATGAAATTCTATTTCTAATTAATAAATTTGTAATGAATATTTTTTACAGTAGAATAATAGAAGTTAACTCCAAAGTTAAATTTAGACTACATTTTAACTTTTAAGTTGCAAAGCTTTGTAAAACCCTATAAATATGCACTGGTATTTTGATATGTTAGGAACACTGTCAAACATAAAACAAAGAGCCAAAACACTCAGCAAAATATTGTATAAAAACAGGAATATTTTAACTAAAAAAAGAAAGTCCATTTAAATTGCACCCAATTCTAATAATTAAAAAAGCCTTAAAACAATATAACATACTGAGAGTTTCTACAATTCAATATGAAAAATAGAAACAACAAAAGTATCCTCAACATAAATCAAAGGAAATATAACCTAAATTATTGTGAATACTAAACTTACTTTTTTTCCAGTTTTAAGGCTAATGAGGAAAAGCTTCTAAAGGTGAGAACAAAGTAATACTAACTTTTAATGGCTAACTGTAGTTAAAAGAGAAAAACTCAATAAAGTATGCAACAAAAACAGTATAGAAATATACAAATGGAAAGTAAAATCCTGCTTAATATTCCTTATAACTTTATTATTCCTTTATATACTGTGTATGTAAAAAAATTACCATTTTAAAGGAAAAATTGTTATCCATAAGTATGAGGAATGTGATTTGCTGTCATCTGTAAAAAATACAGAAAAGATTATAAAATATTAATAGTAAGTATTTATTTTTCATAGGTTATATGATATCCTGCAATAATCATTTGGTAAAGACAATTCTTGTTATTAACTGTATTATGTATAAAGGAAAACTACTTTAAATAAAAGAATTTAATCAGAATAGTGTTAAGTATTTGATTTGAAGGGGATGCATGTAATGCTATGAAAATTGATAATCAGGACAGAGAATCTGATCTTTGTGAGAGACATGAAATGGATCCAGATATTCTTTTCTGAATAAGTGATGCTGTAGCTGGGTTAGAAGGACTGAAAAGAATTAACAAAGGCAAGCACAGCTTATTTCAGAGAATATTGAATGATTATGCTCTTCCTAAGAAGATCTTCACCACTGTATTATAACCCTTTCACAAAACATGGAGCATTTGATTTGTGTTTCCTACCTCTTTTTCAAGAGTTAAGCCACAGAACCATCACCTGAGGGAGGCCTATGTGAGTGGAACTGAAATTGAGCAAGAGTGGATATGATGATGAACAGGTAGAATACAGAAGAGGGAAATCATTCTTCCCTTTCCAGTTTTAATAAAGATTAAGCCAGAAGGTAGAAAGGTGAGAAGGTCCTTATGTCCCTGTAAGAATAAATACCACATTGTTGCAGAATCTTCTAGAGTCCTGATGTAAAGGTTTTAAATTAGCAAGAAGATAGGAAGTGACTGAACAAGTAGGGAGCGTACTATTTAATATAAGGGACAAATACAATAAAACATAATATTTTGCCTTATGGTACAGGTGTAGACATTCATGCCCTATAGAAATTACAAAAGACCTGAAAGATTTAGTATTTTTCATGTGAACTTGTTATCTGAAACAATGAGACTCGGTTTCCTCACTGAACAAGACGAAAGACTATCATAGGAGAATATGAGGACTGCAGTTTTCCATTTGCATGACTGTAGCCACTGCATTACCTTCATCCCTGTGCCCACTTCTTACAGCATTCTCTTGCCCTTGCCCTTAGTCCTGGACCTTGCCCTACTTCCCTCACCTTGCTAAACCTGAATTACCCAAACAACAAATGTTAAACTGGAAAAACAATTCCTTGCTCTTTAGAGAACCATTTCTGACCAACTATCTGGGAAACTCTCTGAACTTAGTCTGAGACCTCTGTCTGAAGCCCTATAAATACAGTGTCCTCTCTTGCACCCAATCAGAACAATCCTTTGGAGTCATTTTATGTTATAGCATTCTAAATAAAGCTTCATGCTTTACAATGCTCTGGTTGATTTTCTTCCACAAAATATATTTTTGTGCAAGCTGCACCACTAGGTCATACAATTATTGCTCATACACCTTATTTTACAACTAGAAAATCAGTATAAATAAGAAAGACGCCAACTCTATTCTCCTTTATCACCACCTTCTTTTTGTGGTTTTTGTGACTTTGGCTTCTAGACACTAAGAAATCAACAACACATTGTGAAAGAACATCCTTCCTGCCATTTTTTTGTGGGGGTTGCAATGTTGTAAATAATGTATCAATGTTAATTTTAATAGTCCTGAAAGGGGGTATGTTCTATTGACAATTACAGGCTTTCTTCTAATGTAAGGAGATAGGAATAATTTATGCCCATAAATTGCAAAAGTTCAGACAATATGAAATCATATTCAAAGTATTAAACATGTTAAAATGAACATTTATGATTTGAGTCACTTAAGATATGGCAATTAATATAAAAATATTTTCATTATCTGTAACTAGTATCCACAGAAGCTAGTTGTCAGTATTACCACAGACACTTTCTCATAGTATTGTGAATTCAAGCATTAGATTAGGGAATGTGGATGATGTGAATACTGGATGTCACTTAACCTCCTTTCAGCAATTCAATACAAGATGGATAAGTGGATTTCACAAACTAAAAAATGAAACCCTTTCCTTACTTTTTGTTTACTTTTAATTTGATTTTTAAAAAGATCAGGATAAAAATCTCAAATTACCTTTAAAGGTAATATTTTCTGGATTAGAATTATAGATAAATGAAATAACATTTTTCAATGGATATATTAATAAATTTAAATGATGTTAACCCTACTTATGGTTATTATAGAAGAGTAGATATATTTTATAATGAATTCAATATATTTCTTAATGACCATATTAACACAATGGTAAGGTCTTTTAAAACTACCCAAATATTAGTCTTTGTATTAAAGTTATAGGAAAACATTTTATTTTAATGGCCAAATAATTTAACATCCAACAATCTATATCAAACATTTTCTCACAGTCTATTTGCAGAACAAAACATTTCTCCATGCTTAGCATGGATACAGAGACCCAAATTGGAACAATGTCAGGTTCTATAGAAGGTCAGGTTTTCTAAGAAGGTCAATAAAAATTTGTAATAACCTTTGAAATTAAATGTACAAAAATCTCTGTTCTTTTAAGCCAAACAGAGCTATGAAGGAGAATGACATGGTACAGGGTGTCATGGATGGCCAATAATGTATAAGACTTACAAGCTTTTTGTTGGGAACTGAGTTGGGTATCAGGACTTGATTATCTTAGCACCATCCCTACCAATAGCTGACTGTATGGTGGTAAGTCTTCCCCTTACTTTCCTAATATGTAAAAAGAAACATGAAGTGATGTCAGCAAGAAAGTAGGGTAAGACGCTGCAGACCCTCCATCTCCCCACAAATACATTTATACAACAGTAACCGACAAATTCCCTTTGTGAGGAATAATAGATCAACTTCAATGCTCCTACCTCCTGGGATAATGCAAAACCAGACTCACCAAAGCCAACAAGGAGATAAGGGACATCCTCTTGCTGAGACCCTGCCTCTGGTACTGTGCTCATCTTATTAGGAAGAGACTCAGAGTATCAGATTCACCTGGGGAGGGAAGAAATGGGTTCACACCCAGTGACGACTTTCTGATAGGGTTCTGCGGAGGACCAGCTTCAGTCTGACCAGTCTTCACACTGTGAAGGGTCGTGAAGTCTAACTACCCAGGGAAGAATAAAGTTAATAACTTTGGCTGGTAAACACCATTGATCCTACCCCCCTGCTCAGCACAGAGCAAGCAGATGAGAAATCCCAGATCTGAGCTTCCCCCTGAGGAGTGAAAGCATTGATCTGTGCAACTAGTGCCACAACTTTTCCATGGAAGTTTCCCAAATCTAGTGTCTGTCTTGCCAGTGCTGGAGCTCTGATGGGTCTGTCACAGTCTAGTTGTCTGGGAGAGAATGAGGTAGTAGTTTGGACTATAGATGTCACAGCTGTATGTCCCAACCCTGCAGCTCAGCATAGAGCAAGCACACAAAAACCACAACTGCCAGCTTCTTCCTGAGGCCACTTATTGGTGGAGGCCCTCTCCTATATGAGGTTAGTCCATGAAGACTGGAGAGTAGCCTGCTTTGTCCAGTGCATAGACACCAAACCAGAGAGTCAAGGAAAATGAAGAATCAGGCAAAGATGTTTCAAAGAAAGGAGTAAGATAAATCTCAAGAAACTGCATCAAATGAACTACAGTTATAAGATGCATCTGAACAGAGAGTAAAAATTAACTTTCATAAATATGCTTATGAAGCCAAGAGAACAATGAATGAACAAAGTGAGAATTTCAACAAAAATACAGGAAAATTTAAAAAATAACAAAGAGAAATAACGGAGATGAAAACAGTAATTATACTGACAGTTCTACTAGAGCGGTTAAACAGCATACTAGATCAATCAGAATAAAGGATCAGCAAACTTTAAAACAAATCATTGGAAATCTGAGGATCAAAAAGAAAAGAATAAGAAAAATGAAGAAAGCTTAAGGAACTTAAGGTTTATCATCAAATAGAGTAATATTTATATTATGGAAGTTCCAGAGTTGAAGAGAGCTAATTCAAAGAAATAACAACTGTACTAGAAACTTACGCAAAGAAAAATTGGCCAAAACCTCCCCAACTATGCAGAAGGAAAGAGCCATTCAGATCTATATATGTAAAAGAATCTCAAAAAAGGGGGTAAACAAGTACAAACTTCCAGTTATACGATAAATAAGTATTGGGGATGTAATGTTAGTTAACACAGCTGTATGATACATATGAAAGTTAAGATAGTAAATTCTAAGAGTTTTCATCATAAAAATATTTTTTTCCTTTCTCTGAATTTTCTTTTTATGGTATCTATATGAGATTAAGGGTATTAATTACATTTATTGCAGTGATCATCTCACGATACATGTAAGTCAAGCTAGTAGGTTGTACACATATATACAGTGATTATGAGTCAATTATACTTCAATAAAACAGGGGAAAAAATTTCACAAAAGTGAAGAATTATAGTCCTAATTTAGATTTTGTGAAGATATTTTGTTTTGAAAAATCAGCTTAATATTTCCATAATTAAACCATTGAGTCCTTAGTAAGAACTACTTAGTTACAGGCTCACTGGTTGCTAAGGATTCAAATGCAGAAACAGCTACATCAGGGACATGGGGACACTCATTGACTAGAAAAGGAGAACACGGTTCCAAAGCACCATTTCCCAGGCCATGTGGTCTGCCATCTTGGAAGACAGATGCATGAAGCACAAGAGCCAAATATGACATCAGTTCTGCCTTGAGCAGAGCAAGCAGCTAGGAAAGCCCTTCCCAAAGAAGTGACATTTGAACTAATATGCCATACATACTGTTTTTAGACGATGATTACAATGAAATTATCAGACTGATTTCATATTATTACCTTCCTACAGATATTCAGAAAGCAAGAGAAATTCTTTTATAAAGGAACAATCCTGTTGCTGCTCTAGGACATTCTTTCAAAATTATCCTCCTTAGCATGAAAATACCAAACTTTCATAAAAATATATTTAGAAATGGATTCCTTCAATTTGGATTCTTCTCTGTTCCAGACGTCACTTGGAATTCTGAAATTTTCCTATCTTAGGTATTATGAATATACATGAATATAATGTACTATCTGTGCATCATCAGTACACCATAGTGTGTGTGAGGTTCAGGGTACAAACATACTGATTGTTCTGTGTTAAAATGTATGGGCATTCATAATTAATAGGTAGATGAATACTATTAACACATTAAAGACCTGTGTAATACAAACAAAAATGGTAACAGACATAAAGTCTAGCTACTTTTGGGCAAGGCCCATTTACACACATCTTTAATGTAAATAAACAAATAATGAATAAATAAATAACCATGGCTTTAGCTGTGACTTTTAGAAAAGTGTTCACTCTGAGGTTGAGGACAAGGATTCAAAACTGGGAACTCAGGGTCTGAAAATATGCAAATGCAACTGGTTGTATTAATGAACTCACCATTGTACATAAAGCATAATCAAATTTAGTTTCTGGATAAGGTTGAAAATAGTCATTAGGTAGAGTCAATATATGATTGATCTTAAAAAAAGGAAAGAGACCCTTCTTTAAGTTTATTATATAAAATCCAAAACAATCTATGAAATGCATAAGAGTATTAACTCTTCCTTAGCAGTCAAAAGTTTTGAAATGCAGAAATTTTTATTAAAAAGAAGTGTTTAAATTTTAACTGGGTCTTACCTTTACCCAGCTATATTTGTAAGTATGGTTAATGCGTGGTGCAGAGATGACACTTGTCACTTATTCATAGTACATTTGGGAGACTATACCCAAATCCTTGAAACCAACATCACAGAGTCACGAAAGAAAGCTAGAATTAACAAATAGTCCATGTGAAAAAAATCATCTATTTCATCTTGGCAACAATGATTCTAGAGACAAATCTTAGAATATAAGGGGAAGAAGGTTTAGTTGTCTGATTGCCTATGAGAATTTTGGGGGGCCTTTTCTAATTAAAAAGATTTTCTAAAGAAAACCAATGGAACTTTCTAAAACCAATTTAGATGAGTCAGCTGATTATGAATTTTAACAAGCCCTCTTCACTTCCTAGTTGTGTGATTTTTGATAATTTAATGTGTCTGACCTCAGTTTCCTCAGTCAATCTAACTAGAATAGACATCTCCACAATTTCCTCCCTGTGCACTGAGCAAATCTATAATTCTAGGATCATTTAGAAAAGTAACTATAAATGTAAGTAATTTAACACAGATCAGTGAATGTTGCAAGCTCTTTATGAATGACATATATTCTGTATTAATTTTATTAATAATTAGTAATTATGGAAATTATTCTCATATGCCAAATTTGGGTATATATTAGGTTTGACAGCTCTCATAATTTCACTAATATTCTCTCAGACCGTTAGCTGACTTCTGTTGCAGTTTTTCTTTGGGGATGAAGGACATTATAACATGCAACCAAACTAAAACAGCTCCCTTTGTGTTTTCCTGGATTTATATCCACAATTTCCCTCTCCCACTCTTCTCACAGGCAATGTTTCTTGAAATTGTGGTTTTCAAACTTTTTTGATCATAAGCCACAGTAAAAAGTTCACTCAGAGCACATCACAGTGCTCTCCCCCAACACACAATTATGTAAACAAACACAGTGTTCTTACAAAGATAAGCCCTCTCAAACTATTATTCAATTTTATTTTTCCTTAAGAAATACCTTCATTAATGTGTTGCTGCTGGAAGTTTAACAATCCACTGCTCTCAAAGAAATGAGTTGCTAAGTATAGTCCATAAAAACATTCAAATAAGAAATTATTACATTGAATCCTACTAGTAATAAGAAGAAATTCATGACTTTTGTACTATTTTCCAATTTGTTAGATGTGTTTGCCTCATTGTCTATCAATTTCGTTATCTTTAAAATAAAAGCTGTGATATTCCCATTCAATAAAACTTGCAAAATAGCAATTGCGCTGGATCGGTACTTGCTGAGTACAAGTTACATGTAAAATTATATAAAGGAACTAATTAAGAGTGACATGGCCCTAATTTAAAGCATTGTCCTTTTCTTTTTAACACTAGGTTAAAGAAGTAAAGAATTGATATTTTATTATAATATTAATTTTTTAATATAAGCAATAGTAATTATCTTTGTTAATCATTTACAAAGGGATTATCTATACTGAAATTGTGAAATTATTTGTGTAGAAGTAAAACATATCAACTGTAATTCTCCTTAGCCTGGGATAAGACTTCTTTTCCTAGTCTCACACCCAGTCAAACAGGGTACCATCAAGCAGTATATAGCTTCTGACATTTGGAGAAGATTTGCTATATATAAAATATGACTAAGGCTTCAAAGAGCAGAATGCCTAATGCCTCTTCTTCTTCAAACTACCTAGTAATTTTTCTGCAATGTCACATTGAAAAATTTAAATAACTGGTTAGCTGTAGAAAATAAATGTTATGGAAACAGATATAGATTATATTTTAAGACTATCTGAACAAAGATATCAAAATATCTATATATGAATTTTGGGTATTGGAGCATAGGCCTAATGATTTCCTCAAGGTCACAGGGTTCACCAGGGGTTCAGGCTTCATATTGAATATATCTGTCACTTTGTCCTAAGACCTGAAAATTTCCCCCTTATGATATAAACTATCTGCTCTGGAACAGAAAATACAGTTTTAATATGTAGGTTAAAGCTGGAAGAAATTGCCACTTTTTTTTCCTTTACATACTTTTTTTATTTTGCTATAATTAATGTACAATTACATGAGCAATATTATAGTTACTAGACTCCCCCTATTATCAAGTCCCCACCACATACCCCACTACAGTCACTGTCCATCAGCATAGTAAGATGTTATAGAATCACTACTTGTCTTCTCTGTGTTATATTGCCTTCCCCATATCCCCCACCACTAAGAAATTGACACTTTTTAATCCACCTTATTTTAAGCTTATCAATTCCTGTTCTACTTTATAATTATATGTAGTACACATAATTTATGTTTTAATTCCAATATTTTTTAGACATTGACAGTAAGCAGAGGATGCCAAAAACACTGTCATGTCCTGGACAATTATTTGCCTATAATAAAATGAGACCAGATACACTTCATAGAATTTAGCATCATGCTAGCTGAGTCTGTTTCCTATAGGATTTACATAAAGTACAGGCTTGTGGAGTTAACCTCAATAATCAAACTGAATGAAGATATTTTTATTTTATCCATCTTCATGAAATAAAATGAACCACAAAAGACTTAAATTATTTTTATATCTCTTCAAATCAAGTCCTTGCAAATTAAATAATATAAATGTATGAACTGAAACATTATGAGTCACTGAAAAGCAATGTTACTGTGTAAGACAGCAAAATTGTTCATCTACCTCACTGTAACATAATGATACAAATATGTTTTGATATGTGCATGCTTCATAGCTACAAAATAAGTAGCAAATCACTTCTCATCATTAATTTATGATTGCTAATCCATGAGATTTAACTGTCTCTGAAGACCCCAAAATTTCAATATTTGAATAGTTTCTGCATTGTTTGCTTTTGTAATTTCACTATGTTAGGTGTCTCCATGTATGCATAATTCACAAATAAATACTTCAAGAGTGAAGCTATTTTGTCTTCAGTATTCAGAAAATTAAGTAAAGATGGTTATGGCAATGTAGATGATCTAATATAAAGGCTTTATGTATTTCACAGTGTCTTTTAAAAAAAACTAAATTTCTAAAAGTGCTTAATTCAGCATTTGAATAAAAGATGAATTCAATCTTGCCACAGAAAGGAGCTGCACGAACCAATTGACTGTGTGCCAAATAAAACCCTTGTCTGAAAAGCCATGGACAGAATTTTTTTTCATGTGTTCTTACAGTAAAGCTTACCAGGGTATAGTAGGCAACTAGCCAGCAGCAAAAAGGCAGTGAAAGAGAAGAGAAGTGCAAGCGGAGTAAAAGTAATTCACTAAAACAAATTACTGGAAGTCTTTGGGCAGCCGCCAACCAGGATAAAGGCAAAGCAGAGGAACAAATTACATCAACATAATTTCAGCAATGGAAAACAGAGGTATGCCAAAGGTAACAACCTTTCCCAAAGGATTATTAAAAGAACATATTTTGGAATAAAGTATAGGCAGTCTCTAAAGGAAAAATTGGCTATGATGTTTTAAAATAGTTGATGATGATATTGAAAACCTGAAACATATTTTCCCATAAATGTAATAAATGGTGATTAGATCATCATTCCAAAAGCAAGTTCTATTTCAGCAATAGTGAATGCAAAGGCTATGACTGATGGTACAGCTGCCTCTGTGTGTAAGGACATATCCCAGGGATATGCATTCCCATGCCTGTCTCGAGAGACCAGATCCTCTTTCTTACTGCTGAAGAGTATAAGGAGGATTTCTGCTACCGGGGGAAATTTTCTTTGAAGAGCTGTCTTTAGGACATGAATCAGTTTCCTACCAGGTGGGACCTAGGAACAGAAGAGGAGATACTGAGCATTCTTTGTGGTTTTCAGGGGTGAGGAAGGGCTTAATGCTGAACAGCACGAATGGAATAGTCAGCGTTTAGATAGAGGCCATTTCCATCTTTTTATTTATTTATTTTTGTCGGTCACAATAATCAGTTGCTTGTTTTATTTTTCACAATTTCACTACTTCTTTGCTAAAACTATAGTATAGTTTTCTTCAAATTTTTGTGGAAAATTAGACAGCATTCCTTCCTTCCTCTATCCCGGTCAAGTATGCAGACATTTCTACATACTTGTAAAAAGAATTAAATAGGTGATTAGTAATATTACATCCTGTTAGAGACTTCTTCTCTTTTTTAAATTAGGAGCTTTAAATAAAGGTAACTTTGGAACATAAGTATTACATGAATGATTAATGTTAGTTACTTACGAGAAAAAGTACTTTTTAAACTTTGTTTCATAATTTTTGAAAAATGGCAAGTGGAGAAGAGGGTAAAATATGGTAAGGTTTCTTGGAACCTTACTGGTAGGAGTGAAAATGGTTGTTTAGTAAGTAACCAATAGGATATACATTTATTCTTTTTCATCTTCCCAGACTTCTCTCTGGAAAGACAGGACAGGAATTCAAGGCAAAACAAACTGGCTTCAAATGAAAGGTCAAGAATAAAGAAATTCAAAGTGCAGGGGATAAAAAACTTCCTTTTATACTTTAAGGCTCTCTGGCTGGGCTAAGAACAAAGCTGTCATTTTTCTGAAAATAGTTTTATCAGTTAATGAATGTGTAAGTATACAAGGATTAGAAGGCTCTAAATTGGTAACTTATCTCAGTGTACCGTAGTTGTGATAGTGGGACAGTCTTATAGGAAGCTTGTTCTGTGTGAGTGAGAACCGTTCCTTTTTGCAAATTTCAGTATTCAGATTATACCAAGAATTTGATTTGGGGATGATAAAAAAGAGAAGCAGTGTGCATGTGTTTGTGTGTGTGTAATATTGCTCTATAATATCACAGCTTTAAAATTATGTAGTTCGTCTATTAAATTTATATTTCTAGTTTTGATTATGGTGATCACAGGATATGCACCTGAACTAAGTAGATATTGGATTCCTCCTACAGTTCTATCAGAATATACAATAGAAAAATATAAATTTTCTTTCTGTAGGAAATGGCATGCCAAATCTTAATCATAATTTTTTCATTACCCTTACATTTATTATTAAATAGCTGAAACACTTTATTTTTCAGTTTCACATCAAATAAAACTGCACTTCTAATAAAATTTTTACCATTAATTTATCTTGAAAAGCAGTTCAGGTCTAATTAGTCATTTTAATATCTTAAGCACCTTGATTTTTTTTCTGCAAAATATTTTGCATTTAATACATTGAAATAACTGATGCTTTTGTCCCCAGAAGAAAAAAATATATTAAACTATGATGACTCCAAGGACTTTTATTTTAAGCCAGACAATAGACACCTAAAATTTTACTTAATTCTGCTAAAGGCTGCACTTTATAATTTCTCTTATTGTATGATATTAAGTAATGATAGAAAGCACAGCATGCTCAGTGACATATATTACAACAGCAGTTGCAGAGGGACATAGGACATGTTAAAATTGTTTTCTAGGTTCTAAAATTTGAAATGGATAATGCATATGACCCTCTCAAGACAGCAGACTCACTATACCCAGAACGCACTTTCACTGGCTTGTTAATGTCTGTCTGAGTAGTAACCTGGGCACCAGTATAATAAAGATCAAGTTGGTTAAAGTATCTCTGGTCCTAGTTTAATGCATAAATACTAATGGCAACAAAGATAAAACCCCAAAATACCCAGAGGTATCTAAGCAACTGCAAAGTAAAGATAAAATTATTCAATGTAGTTGAATTGCTGAATTTAAGGTAATATAGAAATTTTATCAATGTACCCTGAAATAAATTGAAAAATGTAGTACTTCAAATAATGTACTGTAGAAGATGAAGTGCTTAATTTGCTGTTATGGGTGTAGCTGTCTGTGGACTTACTCCTATAATGCTCACTGAAAAGAGAAAGTGATGAATCTTTCAGACATATGACTGTAATTTTTCAAAAGTATCTTGAAAGTCACTCCTTACTGTGTATTCAATGTTAACAAATATTTCCAGCTATCAGAATATTAACCATTGTGCAAAGGTATAAATTTAGGCTTATGGAAATATAGAAGGGTTGTAAATACAGATGCCAATTTTCAGGTTTATTCTATGTAGAGCACCAGAGATTAAGAATGCAAAGTTAATTATTATCAGAAAGTAAATTGTTTAATCTTAACTTTATGAAATTGCCTAATCATTTTGTGGTAAATAAGTAATTGAGAAATCAGATATTTGTTCCATGCATCTAATTAAAATTATTTACTGGTAGCTTATTAATGTATCTTTTTCTATCACTTGAATTTAGTCAGGCATATAAGCCCATCATCCCAAGGCAACCATGTTTCTGTCAAACCTATTTATAATAATGATACTTTAGAGGTAAACAATTCCTGTTTTTTAAAAAATGTATTGTTTTTATAGTAATGTATATATTAAATACAGCTATCTAAAAAAATCTAGTTCTTATCATCCCCATTTTACAGAAGAGATTACATAAGGCAAGAAAAATGACTGAGATAGTCCCAGGTTCCCAGGCTACTGATATGACAAAAACTAAGAATCTTCCAATGATGCTGTACTTCGACCTAAGACTAACTAACTGGAAATAATTATTCATATAACAGTGTGCTTTCCTGTAAGGGGAAACTTATTTTCATTAAAATAATGGTTTAAAATCCTTAAATCATGCTAGTTTTCACTCTTTATAACTGTTCAAAGAATGTGAGACAGAATTATAGCCATCTTTTAACTGTGATTTAAAAATTCATTTGACAATTGAAAAGGCTATAAATAAACTAGCTTATTCTCTCCTTTGGGTTGTATTGTATATACATAATTATCTGAAGTCAGTGAGCTTTGCAAAACTGTGTTTACATACTGTGATGGATCTGAAACTACTACAAAACAAAGAGGGTCCAACTTTTCTCCAGAAGCTAATAAAAGAGGTAGGGGCACTGTCAGTGCTCTACAAAGATGCCTCAGATACCCTTTTTCTGCCAGTGTGCCACTCCTCTAACTTTGGTATGGACTGGCTTCCAGTCATGCCTGTGGCTCATCTTGGAGGACTGCGCATAAGCCTTTGGAGTGTGTAGCCCTTAGCCACAAATGAGAGCTAGAAGGTTCTGGGTGTTTCCATTTGGGTATGAAAGCCAGCTCCCTTAACTCAATACAGGACAATTCAAAACACAATTCCTTTGCTGAAATCACACTGAAACCAGACTTATCATGACCTTTTACTCTATCTTGGTTTCTCCCTTATCCTTGACAAAGTTCCCCTACTCTCTTGCCAGATTCTCATCATACGTTACTTGTACATGAGGCCCTATTTCAGGTTGTGGCACCAACCAAAGACAGTGGATGATTCACAACCACTTCAATATAGCTGTGGATCTCAGGATTTACAGATGAAGTAACTGAAACAAAGTATTTCATACTGTCAAAGGCTAAATAGTAGTAAGTAACCTGAAGAGGTCTTAAATACATGAACTTGAATTCTAAATTTCATGTTTCAAGGGTACTAAAATTCAAAAGGGATTATTTAAGCAAAAACCTAAAACAGATAAAGCAATTTTGCTTATAGTACCCAGATAACTGAGAGAAAAAACTAAGAGTTATATCCCCTTCTAAAACCATGACTAATTTTACATATGAAACAGGTAGTCATCTTGATAGTGACCTCAAGTGTATAGTCTTTAGCATATTATTAAGTGTTTATACTTAAGTATAGTACAAAGTCAAGCCTTCAACCCTCAGTGCTGTGAAGAACTGAATCTACATCATTACTAAAGCCTTTTCAAATTCTACTTCCCTGGAGATTTTTAAGGCACCAAGGCCATATTTAAAGACAAACTTTAGTAGGCCTATCAGGGTTCATTTGTTTACTGGTGTTACACACTAGAAGCTCATTGTTTCAACCTTTAGGGTGCGAGCAGGTGAAGGAATACAGCAACTAATGAGCCACACTAGGTGGCCAAGGAAATGCTGGCAAGACTTGAGGACAAATACCCACACAGCTTTTGACTAGGCATCTGCTCCCTCTGGTTTCTTGGTATCTCACCCACTTGACGGCACATAGTGAGCTTTACCACTGCTTTATGGACCTGTCAATGACATTAGTTTCCAAGGGTTACCACAACAAAATACCACACACTGGGTGGCTTAAAATGACAGAAATATCTCACAGTTCTTGGAGGCCAGAAATGTGAATCAAGATGTTGAAATGGCTGGTTCTTTCTGAAGGCTTAGTATCTGTTCCATGCCTCTTTTAGCTTCTGATGAAGGCTATCAATCCTTGGTGTTCCTTGGTTTGTAGACGAATCATTCTAATCTCTGCCTCTAGTTTCATAGGATGCTCTGCCTGTATGTCTCTTCCCTTATAAGAACACCAGTTATGAGTGTTATATTGGATTGGTACTGGATTAGGGCTGACTCCTAATGACCTTGTCTTAATTTGATTACATCTGTGAAGACCCTATTTCCAGGTAAGGCAGCATTCACAGATACTAGAAGTTAGGATTTCAACTTGTCTTTCTGAGCAACACAACTGAACCATAGCAACAACCTTCAGACCTAATCTCCATCTGATTAAACTTCCCCTATTCCTGTGCTCTAAGGCACTCCCTCTACATTCCCACTTCCCCTCAAAGGACACTTGTATGATTATTTTGTTAAGCTCAGCTTTCCTACACACACACACACACATACACACACAGAGTATACAGAAGGAGTAACTAATTTAGACTTGGGTAATGAGGATAAGAAAGGAAATTTGGGGACTTCTGGGAAGATGGTGGTGTGAGCAGGGCAGTGGAAATCTCCTCCCAAACCATATGTATCTGTGAAAATACAAAAAATACAACTATTCCTAAAAGAGAGACCAGAAGATACAGTACAACAGCCAGGCTACAGCTACGTCTGCAAGAACTCAGTGCCTCATAAAGCGAGTAAGATACAAAGCTGAGACCCTGCAGAACCCGAGGACTCCCCCCACCCCAGTGCACTGGCAGGAGGAAAAGAATCAGAGTGGGGAGGGAGTGGAAGCACAGGCATGCCAAATAACCAGACCTGGTAATCTGCACTGGGAGCCCAGACACACATCGCATGGTGTATCAGAGATTAGAGAAACATAAGGGCAGGATCTGAGATGGAGACTGCAAGCAGGTCCCCTCAGCCAGCTCCCCAGGACAAAAGAAAAATGGGCACTTTTTAAAAAAGTCTTAAAGAGACAAGGGTCCAACAGCAGAACAAAATCGTCCCAGTACACTCAGCCCAGCAGGCTGGGAGTCTTGGGAATTTCGGATCCCCTGGCTGGTGGCCAGGCAAAGCAGCCGTGCCAAGGCTTCCCACAGAGATCAGCAGCCTGCCATTCATTCACCTCCAGCCGGCGCCGCAAAGGGTCCAGAGGTTCCGCCACAGCTGTGGAATGGCAGAGGAACGGCCCCGCCCACAGTAACCTCACAGAATCTACTCCCAGCTGGTGTGCAGCTAAGCAGGAAGGGACCCAGAACCCAGAACAAGGTCTGAAAGGCACCAAGGGGACCAGGACACACACAGTGAGACTGCAAACCCCCGCAATGCTATAGGCTAGGCTGAGGCATCCCTGCACACAGGTAGATCAGGGAATTATCCCAGAGACTGCCTCCCAGTGTGCGGGAAACCAGCTCAGGACATGGAGAAGGGCAAGGAGAACAACAAGCCGGAAGGGACTTTGTTCTCCCAGCTGACACACATGGCACCCACCAGCGACCACTTCTATCGCCATGAAGACAGAGGAATATGGTCCAGACAAGGATCACACAGACAACCCCAGAGAGACTGACTGATGGGATAGATTTAAACAATCTTCCTGAAAAAGAATTCAGAATAAAAGTCATAACCATGCTGATGGATCTACAGAGAAATATGGAAGAGCTAAGGGAGGAAGTGTGGAGAGATATTACAGAAATGAAACAGTTGATTGACGGGCTGAAGAGCAGACTGGATGAGGTGAAAGAGACTGTTAATGGAATAGAAATCAGAGAACACGAATACAGAGAAGCTGAGGCAAAGAGAGATAAAAGGATCTCTAGAAATGAAAGATTACTAAGAGAACAGTGTGACCAATCAAAACAGAACAATATTCCCATTATAGGAGTACCAGAGGAAGAAGAGAGAGAAAAAGGGATAGAAAGTGTCTTTGAAGAAATAATTGCTGAAAAATTCCCCAAGCTGGGGAAGGAAATAGTCTCTCAGACCATGGAAGCCCACACATCTCCCAACACAAGGGACCCAAGGAAGACAACACCAAGACACATAATAATTAAAATGGCAAAGATCAAAGACAAGGACAGAGTATTAAAGGCAGCTAGAGACAGAAAAAAAATCACCTACAAAGGAAATCCCATCAGACTTCTCAACAGCAACCTTACCGCCAGAAGAGAATGGCATGATATATTTAACGTAATGAAACAGAAGGGGCTTGACCCAACAATACTATATCCAGCATGACTATCACTTAAATTTGAGGGAGGGATTAAACAGTTCCCAGACAAGCGAAAGCTGAGGGAATTTGCCTCCAACAAACCACCTCTACAGGATAACTTAAAAGGACTGCTCCAGATGGAAGCACTCCTAAGGCTAAAAAGATGTCACCAGAGAAAATAAAATGATAGCCAAGAAAGCAGACCATCCAAATACTAACTGAAGGCAAAAAGTAAAATCAACTATCCAAAAAAATAGTCAAAGGAAGTGTAAAAGAGAAAAGAATAAAACACCTAGTATATAAAGAATGGAGGAGTAAGAATAAGAATGGAGAGAAAGAATCATCAGACTGTGTTTATAATAGCTTAACAAGAGAGTTAAGGTAGACTGTTAGAAAGTAAAGAAGCTACCCTTGAACCTTTGGTAACCACAAATCTAAAGCTGGCAATGGCAATAAGTACATATCTACTGATAATCATCCTAAATGTAAAAGGACTGAATGAACCAATCAAAATACACAGAGTAATAGAATTGATAAAAACGCAAATGCAAGACCCATCTCTATGCTGCTTACAAGGGACTCACTTCAAACCCAAAGATATACACAGACTAAAGGTGAAGGAATGGAAAAATATGTTTCATGCAAACAACAGAGAAAAAAGCAGGTGTTGCAGTACTTGTATCAGACTAAATAGACTTAAAAACAAAGAAAGTAGCAAGAGATAAAGAAGGACATTTCATAATGACAAAGGGGTCATAACAACAAGAGGATATAACCATTATAAATATATATGCACCCAACGCAGGAGCGTTGACATATGTGAAACAAATACTAACAGAATTAAAGGAGGAAATAGAAAGCAATGCATTCATTTTAGGAGACTTCAACACACCACTCACTCCAAAGGACAGATCAACAAGACAGAAAATAAGTAAAGACACAGAGGCACTGAACAACACACTAGAACAGATGGACCTAACAGACATCTACAGAACTCTACACCCAAAAGCAGCAGGATACACATTTTTCTCAAGTGCACATGGAACATTTTCCAGAATAGACCACATACTAGGCCACAAAAAGACAACAGTAAAATAAAGAAAATTCTGAAATTCTACCAACCAACTTCTCAGATCACAAAGGTATAAAACTACAAGTAAATTGTACAAAGAAAACAAAAAGGCTCACAAATACATGGAGGCTTAACAACATGCTCCTAAATAATCAATGGATCATAGACCAAATTAAAACAGATACCAAACAATATATGGAGACAAATGACAAGAACAACACAAAGCTGCAACTTCTGTGGGACGCAGCAATGGCAGTTCTAAGAGGAAAGTGTATTGCAATCCAGGCCTATTTAAAGAAAGAAGAACAATCCCAAATTAATAGTCTAAAGACACAGTTATTGAAATTGGAAAAAGAACAAATGAGGCCCAAAGTAACCAGAAGGAGGGACATAATAAAGATCAAAGAAGAAATAAATAAAATTGAGAAGAATAAAACAATAGAAAAAATCAATGAAACCAAGAGCTGGTTCATTGAATAACTAAACAAAACAGATAAAACCCTAGCCAGACTTATTAAGAGAAAAAGAGAATCTACATACATAAACAGAATCAGAAATGAGAAAGGAAAAATAATGATGGACCCCACAGAAATACAAAGAATTATAAGAGAATATTATGAAAATCTATATGCTGACAAGCTGGAAAACCTAGAAGAAATGGACAACTTCTTAGAAAAATACAACCTTCCAAGACTGACCAAGCAAGAAACAGAAAACCTAAACAGACAAATTGCCAGCAACAAAATTGAATTTATAATCAAAATACTACCCTAAAACAAAACCCCCAGGCCAGATGGATTCACCTCAGAATTTTACCAGACATATAGAGAAGAAATAACACCTTTTCTCGTTGAAGTTTTCCAAAAAATAGAAGAGGAGGGAATACTTCCAAACTCATTCTATGAAGCCAGCATCACTCTGATACCAAAATGACGCAAAGACCTTACCAAAAAAGAAAATTACAGACCAATATCACTGATGAACGTAGATTCAAAAATATTCAACAAAATATTAGCAAACTGAATTCAAAAATACATCAAGAGGATCATACACCATGATCAAGTGGGATTCATCTCAGGGATGCAAGGATGGTACAACATTCGAAAATCCATAAACATCATCCACCACATCAACAAAAAGAAGGACAAAAACCACATGATCGTCTCCATAGATGCTGATAAAGCATTTGACAAAATTCAACATCCATTCATGATAAAAACTCTCAACAAAATGGGTATAGCGGGCAAGTGCCACAACATAGTAAAGGCCATATATGACAAACCCACAGCCAACATCATACTTAACAGTGAGAGGCTGAAAGCTTTTCATCTAAGATCGGGAACAAGACAAAGATGCCCACTCTCTCCACTGTTATTCAGCATAGTACTGGAGGTCCTAGCCACGGCAATCAGACAAAACAAAGACATACAAGGCATCCAGATTGGTAAAGAAGCAGTCAAACTGTCACTATTTGCAGATAACATGATACTGTACATAAAAAACCCTAAAGACTGCACTCCAAAACTTGTAGAACTAATATCTGAATTCAGCAAGTTGCAGGAAAGAAAATTAACACAGAGAAATTTGTTGCTTTCTTATACACTAACGATGAACTAACAGAAAGAGAAATCAGAAAAACAATTCCATTCACAATTGCCTCAGAAAGAATAAAATACCTAGGAATAAACCTAACGAAGGAACTGAAAGACCTATACTCTGAAAACTACAAGACACTCCTAAGAGAAATTAAAGAGGACACTAACAAATGGAAATGCATCGCATGCTCTTGGCTAGGAAGAATAAATATTCTCAAAATGGCTATATTACCTAAAGTAATCTACAGATTCAATGCAATCCCTAGCAAAATACCAACAGCATTCTTCACTGATCTGGAACAAATAGTTCTAAAATTCATATGGAACCACAAAAGACCCCGAATAGCCAAAGCAATCCTGAAAAGGAGGAATAAAACAGGGGGAATTATGCTCCCAGACTTCAAGCTCTACTACAAAGCCACAATAATCAAGACAATTTGGCACAAGAACAGACCCAAAGACCAGTAGAACAGAATAGAAAATCCAAACATTAACCCAAACATATACAGTCAATTAATATATGATAAAGGAGCCTTGGATATACAATGGGGAGATGACAGCCTCTTCAGCAGCTTGTGTAGGCAATACTGGACAGTTACATGTAAGAGAATGAAACTGGACTACTGTCTAATCCCATACACAGAAGTAAACTCAAAATGGATCAAAGACTTGAATGTAAGTCATGAAACCATAAAACTCTTAGAAAAAAACATAGGCAAAAATCTCTTGGACATAAACATGAGCGACTTCTTCATGAACATATCTGCCCGGGTAAGGGAAACAAAAGCAAAAATTAACAAGTGGGACTCTATCAAGCTGAAAAGCTTCTGTACAGCAAAGGACACCATCAGTAGAACAAAAAGACATCCTACAGTATGGGAGAATATATTCATAAATGACGTATCCGATAAGGGGTTAAAATCCAAAATATGTAAAGAACTCATGTACTTCAACAAACAAAAAGCTAATAATCCAATTAAAATATGGGCAGAGGATATGAATAGACACTTCTCCAAAGAAGAAATTCTTATGGCCAACAGGCACATGAAAAGATGCTCCACATTGCTAATCATCAGAGAAATGCAAATTAAAACCACAATGAGATATCACCTCACACCAGTAAGGATGGCCAATATCCAAAACACAAATAACAACAAATGTTGGCAAGGATATAGAGAAAGGGGAACCATCCTACACTGCTGATAGGAATGCATATTAGTTCAACCATTGTGGAAAGCAGTATGGAGGTTCCTCAAAAAACTCAAACTAGAAATACCATTTGACCCAGGAATCCCATTTCTTGGAATTTACCCTAAGAATGCAGCAGCCCAGTTTTAAAAAGACAGATGCACCCCTATGTTTATCGCAGCACTATTTACAATAGCCAAGAAATGGAAGCAACCTAAGTGTCCATCAGTAGATGAATGGATAAAGAAGAAGTGGTACATATACACAATGGAATATTATTTAGATAAGAAGAAAGCAAATCCTACCATTTGCAACAATATGGATGGAGCTAGAGGGTATTATGATCAGTGAAATAAGCCAAGCGGAAAAAGACAAGTATCAAATGATTTCACTCATATGTGGAGCATAAGAATAAAGAAAAAAACTGAAGGAACAAAACAGCAGCAGACTCACAGAACCCAAGAATGGAGTAACAGTTACCAAATGGAAAGGGACTGGGGAGGATTGTTGGGAAGGGAGGGACAAGGGGG
>JAVSCE010006240.1:0-126013 GCA_032199065.1 Smutsia gigantea
AAAGAGAGCTGAAGCACCATACTCTCTGTAAAGGCACTTCTGGTTACATCTTGACAACTGAATGGTTTGCCCACCTCTGAGGAATGACAACCCCTCCCTCTAGGGTGGTTGCCCAAGGGCATTCTGAAGAAATCAGTATCCAAGAACTGGGAGTTACATGCTGGGAGGCTTTTCCATGCAGAGTTGAGGGCAGATATCTCAGAGGTTGGCGGGACTGCTTGCAGAGCCCACCAGAGATTGAGAATGTGAATTGGAGCTGAGTCCAGTAATTGAAAGGGGTAGTCCATCTGAGAGTATCGTCTCTAAAATTCTTTTGCAAAACTGCAGGGTCCTGGTGCATTTTTTCAAGATGGCAGCAGTTGCCTGTCTGGGAAGGTGCAGGGAGCCACCTCCATTCACCCCCAGGGTGTTGGCTGTTGTGGGGCTGTGGGGAAAGATTTTGATTGCCCCAGAGTCAGGGCACCACATCCAAACACCCCATAGGTGTATCCATTGTCAAAAACTGGCTATAGAACCCCATTTGCATTAGAACCATGCCCCTCTGGCTGGAAACATAACTACTTTGAAGTAGAAAAAAGCAAAAACCATGGTAACCATCTAGTCAAAAAATTTCACCTCAAAGTGTCTCAATTTCATAGTGGCCACACTAATGGGCAAAAACATTCAAGAGAGAGAGGGTCCATGGGAGGTCAATACCATGTACCAGCACAGCTTGAAATCAGCAGCTGCTCCTGGTTGAAGAAAGGCTCTTGGTGAGACTTGATCTTGTCCAAGCTTATCTGCACCTGTTTGTCAATGATACTCTAACATGGACCCATCACTCACCAAGGGCCATTTTGCATTAAGCATCTTTAGTTGGGAATATTTATGAGCCATGGATTTTTCCAAGGCTTCACAGAGAATTTCAGGAGAGGGCTTAAATTCCAATAAAATCCTGCCTTAGGATTCACCAGATAAACATGCAGAAATGCTTGGGAAAGTTTGACTGTATTGGGTACCACTGAAGAAAAGAACACATGAAGTTGGAACTCCATATGTAGTGTTCAGGGGCTGCTCTATCCATGTGGGACAAAGTTGGTTTCTCACAGCTTAATTATAAGTTGTGTAATATTGCACAAAATCAAATTAAATGAGGTGATAGATATGAAGTCCTTACACCAGTTCTCGGGACAGAATAAGTGATACATAATAGTAATAATAATTCCTGTATTATTTTTATCACTATTGCCACTACACCTAATAGTACTTCTCCTACAATTACTACTTCACTTCAAGTCTGTATTTGCTTTGACTATCCTCGTCTAAATTCAGTGAGACCTTAAACAACTAATAAGGCTGTGCCTTGAATGTTACTTCATGATTTATAAAATGTCATTCTAGATGGCTCTCTTGATATTTAAGAATGAAGGAGATGCAAATAAGTACTCTCCAACTGTAAAAAAGAATGAGGTATGTTTCCATATACTGTGACCCAATAATATTTCTCCACTGTATGTGTGTGTGTATGTGTGTGTGTGTGTGTGTATTTACTTATCTCCTCTCTCTCTGTATATATATATATATATATGCATATATATATATGTATGTATAGTTTTTTGAAACAAAGCAAGACAGAAAAATTCATAAGGTATGCTATTATTTATTTAAGAAAAGGGACACAATATATATTAAATAAGTGAAGTTATAAGCCATAGATATGTAAAGGGAAGAAGGATGAAAGGGGGAGAAAGAGAAGCTAAATTTGTCTGAATATACAATTATTTATCAAACACAATTAATTTAAAATAAAAGAGCAATTCTTAAAAATCAAGAGCAAATTGAAACAAATGAAACTGAATGTGTGAAGTTGGCTAATATAATCTACAGAAAGAATTTACTTTAGGTGAATTTAAAATGAAGTTCTTAGTGGGTTATATCCTAATGACAAAAAAAATAAAACAACTGCAAACATTGTTTTCAATGTCATATTATTAGTGATAACACTGGTGTTATTCTGAAACTCTCCCTCTTATGTAGGTATTAGGAAAAACCAATGAAGGAATTATGTTAATGTTATTAGAATATTATTAACATAAGAAAAATATGTAAATATAAAATAAAAATTAAAAGCTATTGGCATTGAAAATTTCAATTTGAATTTGTAATGTATTTTTCTCTTGGGAAGAAGAGTTATTTCCTATTTGTTCACTGAAAGGGCCTGCATGCAGTGATAACCCCAGTAGTACTAAGAATCTCTACCACTAGACTGTGGTCTCTAATTACCATTTTCCACCAAACTGGCTGATTAGAGATTTATTGTACAGGGTAAGAACTGTACAAGATGGTCCTAGAACATCTTGTCATACAAAAGAGCAAGAAAGCTGTCAAAGATGAGTGGAGTCATGTTAAAAGGACATAGGAACCAATCTGAGGCTTCCACCAGCTAGAAATGTGACAAGTTCTAATGACCAGGGAGTGTTCATATGAAGGCTAAATGCAGTGGATTGAAACACAACGAACTTATTAAAATCCGTTACTTCAGAGTGTTACTTAAAAAGTCAAATTTAAAGGCTTAAAAAGACCACCTTTGGAAGCCACACAATCCACTCCTTATTCTGAAAACTGGTAAATAAAGAGAAAGAATACAGCATTAATTTCCCTTCCCTTTAGGAACTGTACCTCAGGGTAACCAAATAGTTGATAAGAGAAAATGACTTTTTATAGAAGTATTGCAACGAATAAAGGAAGAAGGAATGCTAGAATTTCCAGTCCCTAAAGAAAATGGATTCAGGTGTGATTTTTAATGGTCCCTACCACTGCAAGAAGAGACAGGGGTCACTGAGTACTTCCTGACAGAAGTACACAGGGCCAACTGTGAAACGGTCATGTCCATAACAAAACAAAAACAAAAAAGCCTGAATCATAACCAGCTTCTAGATCTAAATGCCAGTTTATGAGAAATACAGGGAATAGGGAAACATGTTAGAGGACACAATGGAGATTCACTCAGCAAAATCCAGCATAAAATAAAGTGTTAGGACAAATGACATTGTTTTTTCAACAAATAAAAATATAGGGAGAAAACAATAGCAGGGATTTAGAGAGTAAAGGTTGACTAAACAAATTATAAACAAGGAAATACATAAATAAAATCCTCCTACTGTTTCAAAACTTACTGGATATTTGGTGATATCAAGAAATTATCATTTTCTAAGGTGAGGATGTTTTTTAGGAATATAAAGTGAAATATTTATTGATTAAAGGATGTGATACCTTGGATTTGTGTGTGTCACCTTGATGGTGGTGTTAAGCGGTGTAAATAGGAAGGCAATAGACGAAACAAGACAGGCCATGATAGTAATTGTTGGAATTGAGTGCTGTGTGAATTGAATATCATTATATTACTTTCTTTTATCACATATGTGTTGAAAATGTCCATAATACGAATTAAAAAGAAAAAGTGTGTTATGTGATGTCTTATTTTTCACACACCTGTTGAGTATTTATATTTTGTCTGGTACCGTGCCAAGCTGGAAGATGGCTCTGACCTGGTCCTGTCCTCTAGGAACTTGCTGCAGGCGTGGAGGCAAGCTTTGGGTGGAGGGAGGCCTGGGTGTGCTGGGAGCATGGAAGAGCGAGCTGCTGCTCTCCTGGAAGCATGCTCCCCAGGGTGATCTGACGCCAGTAGAAGCCAGTTCTCTGGAGTCCTTTGCCTCCTGACCACTCAGCAGAGTCACAGAAATAAGGGAGCTGGAATTCTCCCTTTGTGATGGGAACACTCCCAGTTTAATGGCCCTCCTTACCAGGTGTACTCCTTCCTGGCTATTGAAAATGTATGTTGTGGAGTCAGTTTATACCCAGTGTACTGTAAGCTCCTGGTTCACTTGGAACCCTGTATTTCATGGGGGGACTGTGAAATCCTGAATGTGGAGGCCTGTTAAACACCTTAGAGTAAGCAAAGACCATGTACAGAGTGGAACACACAGTGATGTTGAATCAACTTCTTTATTGAGTCTCAGGAGACCAAGGCTATCTGATTCTACAGGGGGACCAGGTTGGGAGAGCAGAATATAATTTAACCCTTTCAGGGTGCTGGTTATAATCCTGGTTCAGGGAGGTGTGTCTTGACACAGGAAAGTTAAAAATCACTGCATCTGGTAACTGGGGTGGGCTGTCATGTATGCCAGGAGACACTGTTGCAGGGGAGGAAAAATAATTTTCCCTGTGCCCTTCTAAGTTCTTGACTGGGAACCCCCACCCCCACCCCGAATCACCCCCATTACAAAAGACAGATTAGCAAGAGATAAAGAAACAGAAATTTATTAGCATGTATACCTCATGAATACATGGGAGATACCCAGGGAAAATGAATAATTCTCAGCCATGGCTTAGAACTCAGGATTCAATACTGTCTTCAGCTGCAGATGAAAGAAAGGTGTCAGGGAGGCCGGTAATGGGGAGGGGACCAGGGAAAGCAAAGGTGCCTTCTCCATTGATAAGGGTCTAAAGCTGTCTCCAAGTGTTCACCTTTGTCCTTCCTCGTAGAAAGAGGAGGAGGAACACCTTTGTAAATTTGTGTCTTGCTTTTAGATAAATAGCAAGATAATTCTTATGCCCAAGTGGGATATTTTGAGGTGAGCATATTCTGTAATCCAACTGAAGCATTTGTAGTTCTTTGTCCCAATGTGCACTTAGAGCCTCAGGCTGCTGTTAAAGACTTTCTCCCCTCCCCTGATACCTAGGAGAAACCCACAATTCATAACCTGTATCAAGGGGACAAATCCACACATGGTGAAATGACAGGCAGCTAGGGGGAAAAGCAAGCGACAGCACAGCCCTTGGTCTTCATTGTGAAGGGGACAGTGCGATTCACAGCAGGTTCTTGGAAATGGTGATGTGGTTTTGTGCCCAACAGCACGTGCAGCACCATGCTACGGTGCATCCATTGTGTTCCCGCCCATCGGCTTTGCCAGCAACCGTTTGGTGGCTCTGGAAGCATAAGGTGGTCATCTTTCCTATTTCCTCTTGCTACGAGTCCTGGCTAATGAATTTCAGTGATTAGTAAAAAGCCATGTGCTTATGTTGCTTTTTGGTTTTCAAGGACAGTCTTTTTCTTTAAAGCACATATGCTATTAGAGGGGTCCCCACCAGGAAGAGGGAAAGAAAACACCCTGTAAACAAGAGCTTCTGCAGAAGCCCAGCATGTTCCTTTGCACAGTGAGGGACTTAGATTCTATTATCTCTAAATGGTTTCCTTAAACTAGAGCCTGTCCTCCAGCAATAAAAGGGCTCCTCTGTCTTTGGGGCCCACCCCACACCCACCAAGGACTTGGTACAGAAAGCAGGTGAGTAGTGAGTATAGTGGTGGGACATCCAGTTATGCCAGTGGAATGGTCCCAACCCCTGGGGATGTAGAATGCTGAGCTGGCCTCCACCAAGAACAGCTTGGGATTATATGGAGCAGATCAGGGAAGTGGACCTTTGAAAAAGGGGAAAGGAGAACAGAAGGCAGAAGCAGGAGCTCTTCCAGGAATTATCCAAAAATGTTGAGGGGAGAATGGGTTCATACAGGGCATTTGAGAGCAGCTGTCGTTTGAGTACATGGACAGTTTCTGCCTCACTTTGTGCTACAACCGTGACAGCATGAACCCTTGCACCCTAGAGCCAGCCTTGCCCATGGTATTATAGGAGTGGGTTTGGTTTTACGTAACAGATGTTTGATAAGGAAAATCATTAAGGGAGCATCAGAAACTAGGGAGCCTGGGAGAGTCTGGGTTCTCTAGTCTTTGTCTTCTTTACCGTCATCTTCTTGGACTAGTTAAAGAAAGAAGGAATAACTGGACAACATGAAAGTGGGAGCCTATTCTTGAACATTAATAAAAAATCTTTGATTCAAGTTCCCATTTGCTCATCATGCAAGTACCTTTCCACAGACAAAGAGATTTCTTGGGGATTTTATATGCTACACTTGTCACTTCCATACATGAGTCACAGTAAGTCCTCTAGCTTTTTCTTACTGCCATATTCAAAGATATTGCAGGTCATCATTAACAATTTTAATATCTTCTAAGGACATACAGCTGTTTATGTGAAAAGGCCAAACAAGTGTGCTGGAGCGAACATTGTCGCTATAGCTGCTATGTAGAACACAGCAGATTATTTGGAATACAGAAAAATGTGGGCGTGCATATGTGTGTGTGTATGTGTGTGCAGAGTGAACATATTTCATGCTCAAGGAAGACCCTAAGATGTGAAATTTTTATGTGGGATTTCAACACTTTCATGTCTTGCCTTAAAAGCTATATAGTTTGATCATCTGTGTGTATGTGATGCAGAATGCACCTAAAACCCCTTTGACTAAAAGCTTCATGGTATAGCTGCCTTAATTTGGCTTTAAAACACAGAGACATGGGAGCCTCTCTAATATCAAATTCCAGAATTATCGGCAAATTTTAGAATATGCTTGAATTTTGCCTTCTTGAAGATATGTAGTTAGGAAACAATATGAAAAATCCACTTAATCATGATGAGATTAAAGGATTTTTAAAAGCTGAATTGCAGCCGCATTTACATTCCTTGATAATTTCTTAATTTTTTTTCAAATCACCTTTTATCTTCATAAAATGAACTGTAAAAATCCTTCTGAATTCCATAATGTGCCAAGAAAAATGGGGAAAAAATTAAGGAGGCCCCTACCTTTTAATCATTCTGTTCATAAAGTGCTTTAACTGCACGCCAGGAAAAAAATGGAGGCTCTGGTGTCTGAGGTATTCTGTGCCATAAACTCCCATAATAGAAACAGATGGTGAAACTGCCTTGGAAGTGAAGAAACTAGTGTACACGCAGCTCACCCTAACATATGAAGAGATTCAGGGCTGACACATGAAGGAATGCATATGGCACTGTGCCAGTGATACACTCTGATTCAGCCGCGAGTGCTCAAGCTTGAGATGGGAGGCCCACAATTTCAGGATCTGGAACGCCAGGAACCCCAGGATTTAGAACTCTCTGGAAGGTTCCTAGGGTCTTTCTGTACTGCCCAAGGAGGCCAGTGTTCTCAGTTGTAAGCCCCAGAAGAGAGCCCATTCTGGCTTTTCTAAATGGTTCATAAAAACAATAGTGGAGAATTGCCAGCTTTGCTGGAGCTCCCTTTAACGAAGTTGGGATTTGCTTTTTACCTAGAGCTGCCACCAGTGTCTGCTGAAAGAAGGGAAAATCTTTAATACAAAGAGACGTCAGTGAAAATGATCCTAGATAGGAGTGGAGGGACACCAGGAACTGGTCTTTTGGGTGACTCTTCTTGACCAGATGCACAATACATGCAAAAGTATCTCTCTTGGGTAGCATATTTTCCAAAGTAAAGCCTACCACAATTTCCATGATCATATTCCAGTGATGTTAATACATGCATATCCTGACTTGCTGAATTTGTTAGGATGGGCTAGAATTCTGTTATGAACAGACCCCAAAATGTAATAACACACACACAATAGGAGTTTATATTTTATGTATAGAGCAGTCTAGGGTGTCCAGGTGGTGGGAGGCTGCCCTCCATGTATCCACATGGGGACCCAGCCTCTGTCCACCTCTTGGCTCCACCACCTAACGGGGTCTTGTCATCTCCCGCCTCCATGGCGGAGGCCCACTGCTGTCCTCAAAGCTGTGTTCCACAGGAGACACATATTCCCTTCACTCATATTCCATTAGCCAAAAGAACTTGGTTGCCGTGTGCCCAGGATGTGGAGAGAGGGCTTTCAGTTGTCACTTGTAGTGTGGCACTGTTGTAAGATCCCGAGGCATTCCCAGGAGTGTCTTGTGCATATTTCCACTATTCGGGCCCATCTGACATTTCTGTGGTACCCTCTGCTCTTTCTTCCCTGCTGAGAACTGTGGTTCTTGCAGATCTGCCAAGCCTGGAGGTGCATGGTGGGAGTGTTTCTCCCTTCAGCCAGTGACCTGAATTCTGATAAAAAATAAGAAGAATGCCATCCCTCCCCAGGGCTCAGCCCCGATGCCATGATGGGGTGGGCCAGTCCTGATGGAAGTCTCATCATTTGTTTTCTCTCAGCTCTGACCCTAGGCACTGAGGTCCAGACCAGTCTCCTCCTGGTCTCTTTACCTGTATAGAAATCACTCAGATAGTTAGAGGCCTCTGTTGGGAGATGCAGTTTGATACAACCTCTACTAGCCCATCTCACTTTAGACTCAGCCTGGACCATCCATGCGTCTTGAGGAATTCTCCTTCCCAGCACTGGCAAACGCTCTTTGTTTCCCAGATCCAGGCCACGTGCAGGGTGCAGATGATATTTCCACTCAGAACAGAGCCTTCTGATAAGCACTACTTGCCTCCTGCCATTAGCATTTCATGGCCCCAAAAGGAGGCAGTTCTCGTCTCTGCAAGGCCTGGTCCTACGGTGTCTGCATTAGGATCTGGGAGAGGAAGGAGCAGGCAGGGCAATTCTGATGTCATTCTGTGATGCCCCAAGCGCCCCGGCTGTACTTTGACCAGGAGCATTGTGAACCTGGAGGGAGGGAGGCTGGGGGACCCTGGAAATCAGTCTCCTGGCTTAGCCTTGCCAGTGGCTGGGTTGGAAGAAATCCAGGTTTGGGGGACCTGAAGCTTTAATGGTTTGGGGAGCTCTTTAAGGAAAAGGACACAAAATTATGAATACAAAATTGCTAGATTCCTTCCAGGCTTGTGCCTGTGTGAGGTGTGATGCTTGAGTTTCATTAAATCTCCCTGTGCAGGGGAGCCAGGGATGGGGGGCAGACAGGCTGCCTGTCTGTGTGGCATACACCAGCCAGTTAGTGTGGCTGGTAGCAGGCGGTAGGGAAGGGTGTGGGGACAAAAGCCTTTTTGAGAGCAATTGAAGGAGGTAGAGAAAGGCCTTTCGAGAAGAGAGGCCCCTCCTGTTCTGTGATAGGGCTAAAAGCCTGACTGCATAGATTCTACACTCCTTCAAAGCTAATTCGGCACTCAGAGCTACTCGAAGAGATGGGGGGAGGTACCCTGTGTTCCTTCTGCTTCTCCCACAACTTTCTCTGACTGGCCATTCCCTACCCTGGTCAACCCTGAGCCACAAGACCCCTTTCAATGGGATTTTTAATAGGCTTTCTGTGGAGCTTTTGGTTTTCACCAGACTATGAATTTTCAAGAGAAAATGGCATTCTTTTCCCAGGAAGTTCTCCCACTCCCTGTACTTGGAATGGTGTGAGGAACAGCCTGTGCACAGTAAAAACTGGGATGGAGGCTGGTTGGACATGTGGAATATGAATAGGTAGAAATCCTTAGAAGATTCTTCCTTAGTGGGAGGATAAGACCCTGCCTTACAGTTTCCCTGTGTTTGTTTTTTCCCTCTTGGAGAGTCTTTCATGCAAATAGATTGCAACCCCCCAGGGATCAGGCTATGAGCTGCCTCATTATTGTTTACCCCTCAGTGCCAGACAGAGGGCGAACTCCGCAGGCTGCTGAAGACGCTTCTCTGGTATTGGGAAAGTGATAAACTCTCTACCCACAAGGAGAAGGTGGGCTTACAGGAGGTGGCACTGATGGCCATGGAAAGACTGGGGGTGTGCGCCAGCCATCTTGGTGGGCACCAGGCAGGGGAGGACTGAGAAACCTCCCCTGCTACCACTTTCCGATCCTCTCATCCTGTCTAGACCAAGATCCTCTGAAAGCTTTATTCCAGCCCCAGAAGGCTCAGCCAACCTTTGGCTAAGTACCCTTAGGAGTGGAGGGGTCAGGGGCCAAGTAAGCTCAGCATACCGAGGCTCTGGACCCTAACAAGATGTTTCCCAACTGGGTTTTCTAGGGCCACAAACAGATGGGTTGTCTGAGGGCCCCTTGCTCTGTGTCTGGGGGAAGGAAATACCCAGGCCTGGTTGAATTCCAGTGAGAATGTTGCCGGCAATGATTTGTGGTTTGACAGTCAAAAATAATCCAAGCATTGCTTTGCATGTGATTTATACAAGTGTCTTAATTGGCATCTTGATTATATGATTGCGTGAAGTGCTGTTTTCAAGAAGGTGTATCTCTAAATAGAAAAAAGAAGAAATATACAGCTGTGAAATGTACATGAAGCTCCCTGTGATTTATGCCTTCCCCCTGCTTTTTTTGCAGCAACACCACATTTTCCAGTCTCTGCC
Organism: Smutsia gigantea; assembly: GCA_032199065.1. Taxonomy (NCBI): domain Eukaryota; kingdom Metazoa; phylum Chordata; class Mammalia; order Pholidota; family Manidae; genus Smutsia; species Smutsia gigantea. Next base: position 10,126 of record JAVSCE010006240.1, read on the forward strand.
ACTGAGCTGGACCTTCAGGGGGAAGCATGGCCCCCGGCTTGCATGTCTTCCCTGCAGACGCGGCACTGGGAGTGTTGTTTCTTTCTGGGTCTGTTGCATTTTTCTCTGCTGCACAAACTCAGAGATTTGGCCTCTCTTAGCCTGATTACAGCTAATTATTTTAGAAATACATTTTAAAGGCAAGTTATCTTAACTTTATGGCTAACCCGATGAGGAAGATCTAAGAAAAACCTGAAAATCGTAAAACGTTCCAGAACATTATATTTTATGCAGTCCAGAATGTGACACATGGGGTCTTTAATAATTCACTGCTTGTTAACATTAAACAACTGTTAACATGCTCAAATAATTAGTTATGCTTGCTTGACATGTTTGCATCTTTAATAATTGATGCATTTATCTTAATTACTAACAGTATTATGGTTGTAATATGCATCTTTTTTCTATCTTAAAATTTTAACAAAAACTGACTTTTTGCCAAAAATGATTATGCTCTAAGTTTTAATTACTCACTGTAATTAAATTGCAAGCTGCAGTATTTTACTAAAATATCTTCCACAAAAATATTTAATGGAAAAGAGGTGATTTGTTGTTTATGCAGCCAAGTTAGTAAATATTTCATAAGTTTGATATTACCCTTTCAGGGTGGATATAAAATAACATAGCTTTCAAGATACGAGTCAATTTAAAAGTCCTCCATAGCTGAGATTTTTCTGCCAATTCTACACAACATCTTATCTCCACCCCCAACCCTAAGCCTGTATCACTCTTCGGGTGTGAAGGAAAGTTTTCTTTAAACAGTTCAGATTTAACTGAATCTGAATATTTGTTAGGAGGCTATACTAATTGGAAATCAATGGAAAAGCAATGTCTACTTTTTCCATTTCCTTCCCTGAGCCCTGATTTGTGAGGGACCCTTGGAACCCACATGCTGGGGTAAAGATTTTATTAAAGTGTTCCCATGTGGGGAGGGAGACACACTTCCCATTGATGAGGCTTTATCAAGCTTCTGCATACATGGCTAGAAGGTTACTGACTGACTCGGAAATACCCACCTCTGTAGAGAGCATTAGCCCCAAGAAAGACCTGGAAAATGATGAGAAACAAGCACCTCATTTTGCCAGTGATGAAACTGGGGCTTGCAGGGCTTTGGCCCAAGTTCACATAGTGATCAAGGTAGGAAAGAACTTAGATCTTCAGGTGGTGAGTCCAGACCTCTGTGCATCCCACCTGGGGACATTGCCTTTCACTGCGGGGATGCCCTTTAGTATTCATTAAGACTCCTACTCTAGGCAAAATCACTGTCATCACAACTGCCCAATTCCACGGAAAGCAGGGTTAGGGCCAGGAGAGGGAATTCCTTGAGTTTCAGGGAATTTTCTGGGCCCTTTACCTGGGGTCCTATGCATCTGGGCTAGACCTGTATTTCCTCTGCCTTGGGGCTCATCTAAGCTGGAGCACAGAGACATAGAGTGGTTGGGATTTGGGAGAAGCCCCAACATGGTCCCTTGGTTGATCAGTCACAGTTGTAAGTCATTAGAGGTTTTCAAGATGCAAATCAAGCAATTATGAGGCTGTTTGGAAATGACAAGCAGACCCAGAGAAAATCTAAGCTCCGGCAGAGGGAGGCCTGGCCAGCTGAGGATCCGGAGCTCATTCTACGTCCCTCAGGATGGTGAATGCATGAGATTTTTTTCTTTGTCCGTGCAATGCCTGATATTTTGGAGACCTCACAGGGGCACAGGGCCAGGGGATTTCTACCTGGCTAGCTTGTATAGAGCGATGTCTCCTCCTCACCATCTAATTCACCAGTTAAGTTACACTTAGTTGTGAGTGGCAGAAAATCTTGACTAACGCTGGCTTTGACATGTGGAAATACATTAGTTCATAGAACTGGTTCCAGAGCTGCAGGGGTTGGGGGTGGGACCCTCTATTCACCCTATAGTAACCTCATCAAGGACACTGGTTCTTTCTATCTCCCTGCTCTGCTACCCTCACGACTTACTTCATCACATCCCTGGGGCCCCTTGGGTCACATGATGGCTGCAGCTATTCAGTGATTACGTCCAGACCCAAGAGGCAGAGGAAGAAGGATGGGTCCATCTCTCTCTCTGTGCCTTGCTCTTAGGAATGAGCAACCCTTCCCAGAGGGCACAGCAAATTTCCCCCAATATCTGTTGGAAAAGAGACAAGGCCCAAAATACAGTCACTTATGCTAAGTCCACATCAGCAAACCAAGACTTAATACTTAACTTAATTACAACTTCAACCTCTCCCAGGATTAGAATGTTAAATCAGCCAATCTGACATTACCTGGTTAATGCTAAGTGAGGTAATCTTCCTGACAGACCCCATCTGCCCCCAAGGGTAGGTGTCCTTGCCTGAAACAGTTTACTCTTTGCTAGTAATTTCCTTGTTCACCCCTTTTTACCTGTAAAAGTCTTCCATTTTGTACAGTTCTTTGGAGCTTCTTTCTATCTGCTAGATGGGTTGCCACCCGATTCATAAGTTGCTGAATAAAGCCAATAAGATATTTAAAATTGATTCAGTTGAATGTATTTTTTTAACAGATGTGGTGGTATTGATGGGATCTGAAGGAAATTTCTGACAGTTTTAGGGACAACAAGAAGCAAAGGCATAGTACCCAGGAACCATTTTAGTTCTCTGTCTTCCTCACTGTTTCTGAGGATTGAGGGTAAGTTTCTTTCAGTTTTGAGGTCCTCTGTCTTTGTGTCAAGCTCCCAAAGTGATTGGCCTTCCAGTCCAGAGCTTAACAGGTCAGCTGGAGCTAGCAGATGATTCCATCTGGAACCCAAGTCCCAAGCCGTTGGTTCAGTCTGCAGTTCCCCATTTGATTGGAATCTCTAGTTTCACCTTGGGAACTGCTGGTAGTTCAGTCCACAATTCCCCTTTTGATGAGAATCCCCAGCTCTTGGTTCAGTCTCTAGATTCCACCTTGGGAACTGCTGGTGGTTCTGTCCACAGTTCCCCGTTTGTTTGTAATCCCAATCTATAATCTCCATTCTTTGGGGTCTCGTGGTTCAGTCCTTCTTCCAGTCTCCTGTTTCACATTGGGAATTGCTGGGGGTGTGTACAAACCTTCTGTTGGCTAGTCCACAGTAATATCACTTTGGTTACTGCTGGTATGTTAATATGCATCTGTTTGTGTAACTCTGGGGGGAAGATATATTCCCAGCCCAAGGCAAATAAACCTTTGAAGCTGAAATCAGTCAAAGGGAGAAATAAAGGAGGAGAAACCTGTTTACTGCTTACAAGCGATCATCTACTTCTGCTTGCCTGTCTCTTGCAACCCAGCTGCAAAAAGACCCCACCAAACCTCTCTGGTCCAGGTACACACTCACTCTCCACCCACTCTGTAATCACCTGGTGATATGGAGATGGACTACTTCTCTCCACCCCTTGGAAACACCTACTAATACCGAGATGCACTGAGGCCAGGTGAGAGATTGTGGAAATATTACAGTTTTGCCCACAGTCTGTTTGTCTTGTTTTGTGTCAATAAAGGCTGTTGCTAATGGGAATCTCAGAAGCCAAAAGAATTGTTGCGCACAGGTTGAGCGCTTAAAAGCTATTAGAGAATTACCACCAACTCTGAGACTCCCATGTTAAGATAAGTTGGTCATAGAATAGGTTAGGTTAATACTAGGTTGCCTGTAAACTTCAAGAAAATTTCTGTTCAATAAAATACGCTATAAAACACCACACAATCCCCAATGCAGTGGCACATCCCTCTTAGGAATTAATTTGGTCCTGAGAGACCAAAGCTTTGCTTAAAAGAAAAAAACCTTAAATTCTAAAGAGTTGAGTGCATGGCCTTCCAGCACAGCTGCTTATTGTATGTCTAAGAACAATTGTCCTGGAAGCTATAAACATCCACCAAAATGGCATAATCTTACTGTAAACAACTTAGAATTACAGTAACTGTTATGAGGGATGTCCAATTACATAAGGTCATTGTTTTGTGTGTTGAGAATTTGGCTGGGTAACCATCAGGTTGGGAGCCCAAAATATCGCTAGCTAGAAATGTGAGTCGCACCCCATTTGTGGCTAGTTACGGCTGGACAGGTATGTGGGTTGAACTCCTTTGCGGCTAGGGTCCTACCAAACTGCTCCCAGCCCTCCGAGGAATTCACTTAAGAAGTGCACTTGAAAGCAAGTGTACTCAAATCAAACAGAGAATGGGATAACTATTTTAATTAGCACACAGAAGTCTCCAAAAGACTTCAAAATTCCAAAATAGCTTCATTGAAAGATTCATTGCAAAAGGCTAATGACAAATTAAAGACACAAGATGCACCTTTAAAAAAAAAACAACTATGACTGACATGACTCCTGCTACTCCCTTTTATGCTGCTTGAACTGAATCTACTAATCCTCTCTCTGAATTATTTTTCAACTCTGAAGAGACTAAAAAACTGTAAACAAAAGCCTGCCAGTTAATGATCTTACAGTTACCCCCATATCTACCTTCAAAAGAGGACCTCCATGTCAGCTCCTACCAGGATTAGTGGGACTGTGAGGGATTTTATAGTAAACTGCCATGTTTTTCCCTTAAATAGCCAAGAGAAACTAAAATTAAAATTAATAGAAAAACTTGCCAAATTTTGGTAGATACCAGAGTCTGCAGATGGGATCCTGGGAAAACTGGCAGAAACCAGCAAAGGGTGAGAATTCTTACCAGAATCAGCTCTCCTGAATCTCTGCCCTAGTGCTCAGTGGAAAGAGGAAAATAAAATTTCATGATGTCCTTTCTTTCCAAATTCAGGCCCATTCGTTACTAATCCTTTCTTTCTAGGGCCAGCCATTATCTTCTTGTTTGTCTTCTCTGCCTTTTGGCTATCTTTGGAAAGAGCTCTAAATCTTGGGAGGATATCTTGTACACCCTTTTTTGGGATGCCTCTTGGGTCCAAGGTGTCATTCAACACTGCAAGAAATTCTTATTTTTTGTCCCAGCTGAAAACTGACAAGATATTTGAAAGGACTTTTTTTTCAAAGTATCTCCATTGTCAGAACTTGGAAATTGACATTCAGAGCCTGACAGGAACGTTTTTAAGACCTTCTCCCCTTAGCTAAAATGACTTCTCTCCTAAGCTAAAATGACACAATGTACCCAGAGGGAAAGACAGATCACCTGAAGCCTTCATGGAAAGATTAACTAAAATATTCCAAAGACAAACCGCTCTAAATCCAGAATATGGAAATCTCTTGATTTCCATTTTAGATGATCTTCTCCCTGATATAAGGAAATTGAAGATAAGGTTTTGATGTCATTTAGGCTATAACCCAATTCTTTGAAGAATTAAAAATAGCTGTCTTTATGTTATAAATCTTTGTAAAACCAGAAATGCACCTATGGAAACAACTCAAAGTCTACCTACCTTTACCATTCCCAATTCCTAAGACTGAGGAAAAACAAGAGAGAGAAAAGGCCTCCTAGTGAGTTTTGTGTTATTGTACCTGATTCACGGCTAACTTTTAGAACAGAAGCTATAAGATCTCCATTTGCATTTGTATGTTTATTTACCTCTAGATTGTATTGACTAATTTAATTTGTAAAAGAACTCAATTTAATTGACTTAAAGAAAACTAAGCACCATAGGAATTATGTATTCCTAAAACTCTCAGAGATAGGAATAATTCAATAGGAAGTAATTCAAATATTTTTCAAGTTCATATAATCTGAGAAAATATTTGGAAATTAAAAGCTAGTTTAAATTTGTTCATTTAATTAAAGTAGGCATGTCTTCAGCATTATCAGCATTAAAAATAATGCAGACATACAACTTTTATTCTACCTGGGTTTACTAGTCAAATAAATACAAGATTTTGTCACAAAATTTGTCAGTAAGAAAAATAGCTTGGAATGATGGCTGGTTGTCTAATGTTTCATGAAGTTTTTGTGGGTAGTATATAAATAATTGTTGGGAGTAAGTGATTTAGATAGATGGAAGTGGGATAAGTGTCTGTAAATGAATTTTTCAACAATAATTTCAATACTAATTGTGCTTTATGGTATATATACTTAAAAATAGTTTCCAAAATGTTTTTGGTTACTTGAAACCTTAAAGTTATACTGAGAAAAATGAATGATAGATATTCATTGACTATTAAGATCATTTCCATATAGAATAAAGTACAGATACATTAATTATTAAACATAGGTTTATCTACTTTTGGGTTCTTTTTATAAAAGATTAAATATATTTGGGTCTATTAGTAAACACATTTTTTGCCACATTAAAAATTTTACAGGAAGGAAGAATATACTTCAAGCACTTATGAAATTAACTATAAGTCTGTTAATCCACAGAATAAATAAAAGACAGTCTATAAGTGCTTACTTCATCATTTTCACTAGAAATTAAGATTTTAAGGGTTAAGAATTCTAATATATAATGAAAGCTACTAGAACTAATCAGGGAAACATCTCTATATGCAAGGAAAGTAGGGTATATGTTTTCAGTAAGAGATATGGGGAATGGAGATGCGTTTTTTTTGAGGGAAAATAAAATAATTTTGTCGTACAGTGAGGCTAGATATTTCAAAATGATAAAGAGAAAAAAAACCAAGAAAAAGTTGTAGAAGGTTTATTGTAAAGAAATCTTTGGGAAGAAACTTTGTGTGGTCAAGCTGGTTTAGATTAGAATAAATGAAATTAAGTTTATTTAAAAAAGAATGAATTTTACTATTAAAAGTAAGCTGTTACAAAATTAGAATTTGCTTTTCTGTTGAAAGGACAATGTTTTCTTTGACTATTGGTCTGTTTTTTGTAAGAAATTGTAAAAGTTTTTTCTTTTCCTTTTAAGTAATCTTCCTAGAGAACAAACTTTGTGTCTTATCAAAATAATTTCCTGAGTTTCTTGTGTTTGTCCATCTTTGATTACTTAAGAAAACTGGGTCTTCTCTATTAAAAGAGCTAGAGTTGTTTTTCTGTTTTTTTTTTAACAACTGAGTAACTTTCTGTTTTCCTGTGAAGTCTTTAATTGTCACTTTAGTTAAATGGATAACTTGTATCACCAGTGACCTGTGATCTTATCTGAACCATGTTTAAAATTGTTTTTGATATTTTTGACAAACTTCTCAAAAATCAAATTCTAAGTGAAATGTTTTTGACCTGGAAGGAACTTTGGGATTTTCCAGAGGGTCCTGTAAATTCACAAAATATTTGTTCTCTTTTCTTATGAAAAGAGAAATGATAAACTTGTTAAGCTTATATATGTTAAATTACATGGGAAACATTGTTAAATAAGAAGCAATACTAAGCCTTCTTTATATTGTATTTGTGTAGGTGTATGTTATAAGCATTCTAGAAATTGTATGACATTCCTAGAAATTTGAAATGTTCTGTAACCAAATTTCCTTGTCAATTCTATTATAATGAACTTTCATCAGACCTTTAACCACAGGCATTTTTAAGTCTTCTGTCATTTACAAAAAGTAGTTTTTTACTCTAATGCTTTCACAGAAGTATTTCTCTAAAAGTGATTCATGGGAAGGACTTTGACAAATACAGTTTCCTGAGAACTTTAAGATCATAAAACAAAGTGGGTAAGAATTTCTAGATCTAATGGAAACACCAGATTCAAGTGGAACAAGTATTAACTACATGGAACTGAATGAACTGAAGAGGAGGATTATACATTTTTATTTTTTGTTTGACACATTACTGTTTTCTTAATGTTTTGTTTTCCCACATTTTAGGAAACATTTTCTTTTAAGCCATCTATCACTTAACAATAATTTGGTAATGTAAACATATAAACAAACATGTACATTTGGTAATGCACCTTTGTAAACAAAGATGAAACCTTTACTTTTGCTTTTTACCTGAGCCCTCCAGAATTTGGAAGTTCTTGAGTATTCTTTTCACGGCAATAGTGTTAATTATTTGCATAATTTCAAAAAGAGTCTGTTCAACTTAGAAACTAACTGGAAAAACTGGCTATATTACCAATTCTTTGAGTGGAATGTCATATTTGAAAGAGATATGTATAGGCTCAGATTTGACCAGACAGCTTTAAGAAACTGCTTGGAAAAATTTGGCCTGGTACCTTGCTCATAGGGTTCCTGGCAGCCTACCAGGTTAGTAAGGAAGGTCATTTACTGTTAAGCCCAGGAATTTCAGGATATTTTGGGGGACCTTGAGAAGAAAGGAATTCACTTGAACTATAGATATTGCAGGCAAAATCTGTTGGTGAATCCTTGGCTTGGCTTCCTGGCCTCAGAGGCTTGTAAAAAATAACATATTTTATTATATTACATATTCTTGCTGTACTTGTGTAAATAAGGAGGCTAAGTTTCATGCAAACAGATTAGTTTTACTGTGATTATCTTTGGTTAAAAAGTGGGGGTGGTTATAGAGAGAAAAATTGTGTTTGTGCCTTTGTAGGTACAAAGGTTCTAGACATGTTAATTGTTTTTGAGTTTTTGTTTTATACTTGTGTACTGGACTGGGTCCTAGATTATTCTGATTTCCTCAAACATCTGGTTGTGATTCTCCAAACTAAAATTTCCAGTTTTCTTCCACCTTTCTGATTTGGAATCACTAGGAGCAAAGGCTGCCCTTGAGTCTCCTTGGAAGCGATATACCACCCCGTCCTGACTACCCAGATGACAGACAACTTCAAGAACTTGAAACTTGGGACCACATCTCCCAATTTAAAAAGGCTCCTTCAGATTCTAGGAATTGCACACCTGCCAAAGACCTCCCAATCAAACTGACTGTGAAGAGAAGTAGCCAACATCAGTTAGACGGCTTCCTCCCAAGATGCTGGATCAAGAATGTTTCTTTCCATTCCTCCTTGCCCCTCTGACCAGACTTTTCCTAATTCTTTCACTATGAAGGTGTTGATACATTTTTTGGTCTACCTTTTGCCTTGCCCTGGCCTGGAAAGAGTGGTATCTCAGGGCCTTGCAAAGGCAGGGGAGTGACCCAGCCTACAAATGACTGCTGGATTCGCCATGGTGCTGGTCGTCCTGTGGTTCTGCTCATGAAGAGTTTCTCCTATTTCCATTCCCTCAGTTTCTCTGGAACAGACTCTTTTATGTCAGACTCTCTAACCCTGAGGGTCTGTTTTCCTCTTTCTGGTAATAACCTCAAACCCAGGGAATCTTGCCTCCCAGCTCTGAACAAAAAAATAGACACAAGGTAACCAGAATAAGATTGCCTGTGTGGTCTACAAACCCCTAAAATTTCCTGGCCTCCATGACTGTCACCTTTCCAGTCTTTAGCCACAGACTCAAATGGGAATTACCAAGAAATATTCATGATTTAAAATAAGCTTCCTTTGGTAGATCACTGCTCCCCCGTCTAGTAGTAAGTACAAATGAAAATATGATCAGGAACCTCTTTTTAACTCTTGAATCTTAACTCCAATGCTGAAGATACTATAGAATCTGCTGCTAAAAAAAATAGATGCCCAAGAAAAATACCTAGAATCTCTGGGCAAAGTTTTTTTTTTTTTCCGTGATAGGATAACACATGATGATCTTTTAGCTGAGCAACTGGATGTCTGTGCTGTGGCCAACACCACTTGGTGCACCTGGATTAACAGTTCTTGGAAAGCTGAAATTTAACTGTGTAAGTTCACTGAGCAAGCCCCTTGGCTTAATAAAGCAATCCCTTCAATGGGATCTTTCTTTCACTTATTTGATTTTGATTTGTCTGGATCTTGGGGACCATGGATCTAAAGTGCACTCCAGGCATAGTGAATTATCCTGTTTATAATATTCATAGTAGTCTCTCTTATGTGATGTATTCTATCAAAAGATTTAAAAGCATGTTCACAACTAGTGATCACCAAGCACATGATCTTCCTAAGACGGGACCATCAAAAAAGGAATAAAGAGATTAGCCATCTTAAATGTGAACCTGAAGTCGTGACCTGTGACTACTACAGAGAATCAGCAAAACACATCATGACCTGTGAATACCACACAGATAATCAGCAAAAACTCCAAAAACTTCAGAATAGTGGCTGGGTATGGCAAAAATGCCTTAAATTTTGATATCTCTCAGTTAAGTTGAGAGTCTGCCAAAAGGGTAACTTGTTACAAAAGCAGACAACAAGTAAAAAAAGGAGTCACTTATGCTAAGTCCGCATCACCAAACCAAGACTCACTACCAAACTTAATTACAGTTTCAACCTCACCAAGAAGTGAGATCTTAAACCAGCCAATCTGGAATTACCTGGTCAGCCCTTAGGGAAGTAATCTGCCTGACAGGCCCCTGATGTCCCCCAAAGGAAGGTGACCTTGCCTGAAATAATCTACTCTTTGCTAATACCTTCCTTGTCCCGCCCTCTTCTGCCTATAAAAGTTTTTCATTTTATACAGCCCTTTGGAACTTCTTTCTATCTGCTAGATGTCAGGTTGATGCTTGATTCATGCTGTTGAATAAATCCAGTAAGGTCTTTAAAATTTATTTGGCTGAATTTTATTTTTTCACATGCCTCATCGGTCAGTCTGAGGTCTCATGCTTCCTCCTGAACGAGTCACTGATAAGTGGGATCAAATGACCGGGATTGCCTTAGACTTGTTATCTGGAGGTGGACTTGGCACTGGGAAGTCAACCATTGTATCCAATAGGCTCCCCCAGGTCAATATCTCTTTATTCAGCAGTCATTTGCTAGTACATTCTCCATGCTTGGTAGTGTAAAGCCTTCCAGAGAAGATAAAATGAATAGACACAGACTCTGCCCTAAGAGGGTTTTAGATAATGGGAAAATGAGACATGTTCATAGAAAAAAAAATAAATAAATGGAAGCCAAGTACAATTGCTTAGAAGAATAACTAACAAATACTTGGCTCAGCACGATTCACAAGGAATTTTCTAAACATCTTCTCTGTGCATAGATATAGTTTGGGTATTATTGAGGAGACAAAAGAACATAAAAATGCATTCTTCCTGTTAAAGGGCTGGTTAAGGAGACAGAATATGCACAAGGGGACTGCCTTTGTCTTCCCTTACTCCAGACAGAGGTAAGGATGGCCCCTGGCTAGTTTAAAGGAGTATTTATGGGCAGTAATTTCAGAGTTTCTGCTGGGCCTTTGCATAGCTAAGAGAGAGGCCATTAAGAAGTGTCCATCAGTTGAGAAAGCTTTTCACTCTAAGTAACAGAGAACCAGATTAACTCTGCTTGAACATCATGGACATTTATTTTAAGAAGTCTCGAGGTTTGCAGTCAGCTCAGCAATATACTTAAGGTTTCGGGATTTTTCCATTTTTCCATTGTCTCACCTTTAGCTTGTAGGATTTTCCTACATATTTTTGCCTCATGATGGCAAAATGGCCATTGCAGCTCCAGGAGTCAAATCTGCATTTGAAGCAGGAAGAATTAAGGAAAGCATCCCACAGACACATTCTCCTTTTTATCAGGAAGTAAAGCATCATTCTCAGAAATCTATCATCAAATCTCCCTCATATCTTACTCATCAGAACTGGGCCTCCTGGGCATCCCTATGTGCAGAAGAGCCGGGAAGTCTACAGTGAGAGATGAAAACGGAAAGGGTGTTGGCAAAGGCTGGACTTTTGACAATCAACAATGCTTACTGTGAGGGGTGCAGCTCAGCAGTGTGTTTTCTTATTACTGGCGGGAAGACCAGAGGGAACCCAAAGTGAGAGCAGAAAAATTAAAGAAGGGACCCACAGTGCTATCCAAGGTATTGTGAGGCACTGATTTCATTGCAAGAGTTTCTTTGCAAATTATGGAGGAGTTGGGTACAATATTCCTCCTTACAGTTTGGACTGCCCTGTCTTAAAAATGGATGTCGGTTTTGGTTAGTCGTCCATGTGTGTGTATTTGTGTGTTCAAAACAAAACAGAATAAACCAACAAACACCCTCAACTCCGGGTGCTGGGGCGAGATCTTTACATGACAGCTTTGGTGAAATCTGATGCAGTGCCTTCCTATCTCCATCCTTCTCCTTGCTGCAGGTGTAGGAAAAAGCATGGGATGGTGAGAAACAGCTAGGGGAGGGGTGATTAAGGCAGGGTGGGTCATAAGCCAGAGCCTTCTCTTTCACAATATGTGGTAGGGAAAACTGGACCTTGGCCTAGAATAAAGCTGATGCTCAGATCACACAAATGGCAAAGACCAAACAATAAAAGGTTTTCGTGCCTACACTGCCTTCACAGTGGTACTTTCACTACCGGGACAAAGCCCACACATTTACCGTGCACTCAAATCCCCCATGATCTCAGATAGCAGAGATAGTCCCCATCTCTACACTGCCCTCACTCCAGGTGGCTGTGTGCCTCTGACACCTGCCCTTACTCATGCCACTCCATGTTCAGAGCTCTCTTCTGCTTTCCCTGAACTACGTAAACTCAGCTCATCTCCCAGAACCCCACTGGACCCTCTCTTTCCACTGAGCAGTCTGGGCCTTGGGGTCTGGGTCTCCTGGCACCCCTCACTTAGCATAGCCACATTTAGTATTTATGTTACTGTAAGTATTAAGTGAGTGCATTTGTAAAATGCTTAGAACAGGGTCTGGCATATAGTCAGGAATATGTAATATTGTACAAGCAGTTGTGTCAGCTTGGGGAGAAACTTTTGTCATATCTTCTTTATCTTGCAGTGAATTTCTTGAATTATGGCATGAGCAGGAAGCCTGATACCTCCCTCTTGAGGCTCTTTCACTCTGTTAAATGACCCAGGAGTTGCAGTTTCACTCTAGCTCCCGCAGGTCATGAAGGGTTTGGAATGTCCCACGGGTTCCCAGCAGCATCATTTCTACCTGCTTCCTGCACCATTGGCCTCTGCTGGCCTCCACTGCCAGGGGCAAAGAGGCAGGGAGGGAAGCCTTCTCCGACCAGGTCTCTGGGTAGTACTCCACATCTCTGCTCCCCTGTTCTCAGATGAGCTTGGCCGCTGCTCTCTGGTGTGCAATGCCGTGTCAGAAGGCCTGGCTCGGACAGGCCTCCTGCCTCCGTCTCCCCTTGGTCTAGAGACAGGTCTCCATGCTGAGCTTGCTTCACACCCTCTCCTCACATTTCTGGTGCCTCTCTTTGGGGACCTGGATGTCCCTTTTACCACAGGTACCCTTGGCCCCCTGATAGGCTTCCCTGACAGCAATGCTCAGGGTGAAGACTGTTTCTTCCTCTGAAAATGAGTACATTACACTTGGCCAGTGGTTTTGCAAAATTATTTGCATCACCTTCAGAAAGGATTTACAGACAATCCCATAATGTAGGCTGCATGTCAGCAGAGCTGCTCTGGGTGAAGCAGGGCAGGTGTTGGCAAATGAGCAGGGGGAAGACATCTGCTTCCCAGCCTCTCCTCCCACTGGCCTGCTGGGAGGATTGCTTAGGAAGGGTCTCAGAAGCAGACCCTGAGCCCAGGGTTTGTGTGTGTACATTTGGTACGGCAGTGCTTCCAGGGGAACTGGGAAGGCAGTAGGAGAGGCGGAAAAGGGAAGAGGAGGCCAGGAAAGTTAACTGCCAGGCAGTCACACAAGCCACAGGGCACTCTGGAGTGTGGGTTAAGATGCAGGATCTTTCAATCCTTGGCAAAGGGGCTGTAGTTTTTCCTGCTGTGGACTTGGGTTAGGGATGAATCCTTCCTCCACCCTGTCTGGAGAGGTGAGGAATTCCAGATGTTTCACATTCAAAGGGGCCAAAGCAAAGCTCCTGCCTCCCCAGGGCAGCCCTCCCCAAATGAGCTGTTGGCACCAGCAGCCCCAACTTGGTGACACACAGAAAATGATAAAATAGTATTAGTGAGATCTGGGCAGAGCAATGTCATCCTTGTGGGAAATGCAGCTGAGACTGGGAGAGAAGGACCCAGGAGGGAGAGAAGTCCTGGGGAGCCCACCACTGTCCTTCCTGGGGTCTCATCCCAGGGACATGCAGAGAAACGGGAAGCCAGCCGGTGAGGGAGGGAGGGGCGGGAGAACAGAGTCGTTGCCCCTGCAGAGCACTTTTCCGTGGATGTGTTTTTCTTTCAGACTTTATAGTTAATTTATTTATCTGACCACTCGGGAAGGGGAGAAAAGTACCATTTTACGAGTCCAGGACAAAATCAAAAACAATAGCACATTTAGGTGCCTTAATTTTTCTGTTCGCAGAGATTTATTTCATTTTATTATATTTGACAGCAGTCAACAAACAACAAATAGGCGGCCGAGTGCCGCGCTCTCAGCACATAATGGTTTGAATTCTCTGGGCACAGGGCAGGGATCTTTTTACCGCATACATCATTTGGAACTTGCTGCATTGATCCCAAAAAGTAACGTACATAACTTCATTTTCCTCGTACAAGCCAGAAAATCACGTCCAGTGGATGGATGCGGGCGTGGCCACTGAGCGGTTGGGACTCACCACGGGAAAAGAGAGTGGTGAGTTCAGCAATGTGCAAGGACCTGATGGGGGTGTTTCAGGGCTTGGGCTGGTAGACGTGTTTGTGGGGATGCTGTGTGGGTGAATGTGTAGCCCGGCCGTGAGGTTGCATGCGGTGGGTGCCGCGGGCAGTGAGGTGCATTAACGTTTCTACAAGGCTCTGGAGAAGGCGTGGCCTTGGAGAGTCCTTGTTTTAACTTGGATTTGGGCCAAGTACCTTGAACCTGGTAAAGCCTACATCAGTGTCGCACAAGGGTTCTTGGTCTTAGGCGATTGGTGGCTGGCGTCATAATTTGGACAAGTCTTATGTCCCAGGTGGTGGGCCTGGAAATTGCATGGAGGCCTTATCTACATTCACATTTTAATTCCCCCTCTTGGCAGACCCACATCAGCTCATGCTGGGATTCCAGCCCTCACCTTACATTCACTCTCCCTTGCTTATGTCAGTGAGTTGCCAGGGTGCTAGCATTTCTCATGAGTTGCTACACTCACCAGTATGTACTGCTATTGTTGTCTGGCTCCATACAGATGATGTCGACTCTGTCCATTCACTCCACTGGAAGCCCAGAGATCACCCACCTTCCAGAGCTAACGCTGTGCTGGCCACCAGGTAGGAGAGGGGAATAGGCTCTTTCATGAATAACCTTCCACACAGTGGAGACTAGGCTGGAGATATGGCAAGACTTTATTGAATGCTTAGGGTAGCACTGCGAAATGGAGACTTAGCAGTTGCTGTAGCTGCCACACGCTGGGGCCCAGCCTTGCAAGTTGTACCTAAGGCCTGGTGCAGGCTGCCAACTCCCTGCCAGCATGCCTCCACATACCTGGGTTGGCTCATCTGCAGCAACGGCGGGTCCACACTCATTCCTCCATTGCTCCAGAGTCCAGATCCGGCTGGGAAAGAAGTCAGAGAAGAAAACTGTCTGAAGTCTAAGATAAGTCTTTTTAGATTCTCTTCCTTGACTTGCATCCCTCTGTCTGTGATACTGATAGTGAGTCCAGCTCTTTCAGGGGTAACTGTCCTATTTATACTCTCCTTGAATTTTGGTCACAGGAGATCAATTTCAAGAGAGTGGCAGAGTCAACCCAAGAGGATGCGTTGTTTGGAGTGAACTTTCCCATTCTGAGTCACCGGTAGCAAAGAGCAGGTTTGTCCTGCCCTACCTGGTCAGGGGCAGGAGGGGAACCTCTTTGCCTTTCTCCTTCCTGTAGTTGGAGGGTGCTCATCTATGACCTACCAGTTACTGCTCATCTTAGCACTCAGTCATTTATAAGTCCTTTCCGTTTAAATCCAAAAAAATATATAAGCTGCACTCTCTCCCCAGAGCAACACCACCATCTAAGATCCGGTGCTGGACCTACCTCATAGACCAGTTTTCTTCTCCTGACCAAGCCCCGAGCTCCTGTCTTCAGGACAACCCTGAATCCTGCTTTTCCTGAGGACATTGGGAGAGTGAGTGTTTTACATTCACACCCTGCAGGTCCTTTCAGGTAGGTTTACCGGAAAGATGGACTGGTGTTCTCCAAAGACATTTTCAAATTTCCACCTCCTTGAGAGAGACAAGTTGTAAGAGACATTATTCCAACATTTCCTAGACAGGGAAATAAATTCACATATTTCATTTTGCCTAATGTTGAAACCCCAAGAAACAGAGTCCCTCACCTCTCAGGCTCCTTGTCTTTGTTTCATCAGAGCACCTGATGCAGAAAGGGGTCTGAGGGTAGGGCTGTCTATGACTGGTGTCTCTGTGGGTGCTATGGAGAGAAGAGGCTGAGCCTGGGCTCAAGGTGGGTGTCAGGCCCAAGCCGAATACTGCTACCACCCAATCTCGACCTGCACCCCTGGGGCTTCAGTCAGAGGAGAAAAATCCTGGATTAGGGTCTCAGAGCACAGACTAGGCAAGCTTCCAAGCAAGACCACTGGGCCTCGTATCCCCACGGAGAAGCCAAAGACTGAAGAGACCTTTATTCCAAATGTCTTAGTTTCAAACAGCCCAGGCAAAATGGTGCAGTTTGTCCGGCAGCTGAGAAATCACCTTTCTGTCCTGAGCTGCCTCAGGGATCCAGCACGCTGGGGACAGTCTCCGACTCGGGAGCCCCAGTGGGCCTAGGCCCAAAGGGACACATGGGAGGAGCGTCTCGTGAGGTGGGGACATACAAAGTGGCGTCCTCAAGCTAGCGTGGGGCAGCTGTGATATTCAGAGGTCACCCTGGGCCCTTACCTGGCTCCCCTCGCAAACCTGCCTGGAAAGAGGATCCCAGCCAGGAAGGAAGAAGAGGCATATTCTCCCACGGTCCTCAGGGCTCCTGGCCTGATGATTCAGGATCTCTGAAGCTTGGGCATGAGAAGGAATGCAGCCTGGGCCGGTGGTCCTGGGGGTCGAGCTCATATCAGGAAGGGAAGCTTCCGGGAAAAAACATCAGCTTTTTTCAGCAAAGACTCCGAAGGCTGTGCCCCGAGGACCGCCGGCAGTACCGGCTTTCAGATCTGTGCTGGGTCTGGCATTCCTGACGCCTGAACCACTGAAGATGTGACTTTAATGGTCTCCACTAATTCATGGTCTGCCTTTATGCACTTTAAAAGAGAACCCTTCCTTCTCATGACACCTCCATTTATTCAGAATTAGCATGTAAAACCCTAAATTAGGCATTCTGCACTCGGGTTCTGACAGAGCCATTACTTTTTATGCCGAGAGAGTTGAGTTAATTTTAAATTATTGAGGTCCGGCACCTGAGTGAAGCAAACATCTTCAAACAGATCGGGTGTCTGTGGGCTTTGCTAATGTAGGAACACAAACTGGATTAAAATCCATTTCTCCTCTGCTGGCCAGATGCAGATATACGATGGAGCTGAGAGAGACCTGGTCTTGTCGTTAATTTTGCCAGAACGGATTTTCGGCAGAAACAGGCCAGGCTCTGTCCCTCAGGCAACCAGAAGGCTGGCTTCCAGCTGAAATCTGTCCGAACGATGCACTTAAAGGAGTGGGAGGCCTCCCGTGGCCTTGTCCCTCTGCCTTTGCCCGCCACAGTGTCTGGCACTGAGGCTGTGACCGCAAGGAGTCACGAGTGGCAGAGACGTGCAAGACAAATGAAAATTAAGTTACAGTGAAATGGGAGAAAAGAGCCCAGGCTCATTTTTCCAGCTCCTGGTGCTTCCTGACTGCGCTCCCACCCACCTGAGGGCAATTTGCCACCAGTGTCTGAGAGTGGCTTCCAGGATCCGCTGGCCCTTCCTTCCCATTGTGCGTGGCCGCTGTCCTCTCAAAGGTGGTTCCTTGCACGTGTCTCCTATGATCTACAGTGTGAACAACCCCCATCACCCTGGGGTGCCAGAAGTCCCCTCACTAGATTGCTTTAAGATCAAACTTTCAACTGTTGGATAGGAATTGGTACAAGAATCCGCCAACTGGAGCAGGTGAGCTGCCCCCCCCACCTGCCAGGAGTGGCCTCTCTGAATATGGGGCACATTCCCTGACCACTCACACTCTGCTGGGCATTTATGCTCCTGAGAGATCCCTTTCCTCTCCCAGGAGCCCATGTTTTCCCAGGAAACCCTTATTCTCCTTGATCCCCTATCCTTACCCCCAATGCCCCCCACCACTACCCCACTGACAGAGTGGCAGCACCCCTAGTAACCCGCCCACATATCCCCAGTGTCATTTAAGGTGGCATGTACAACCCCTCTGACCAGGTGCTTATAGTTCCAAATTTGCAAATAGTCATGCTACTGTCTGCAGAAATTTGAGTTGCTCTCCATGCAAATCTAACAAATACGTTGATGATATCCATCAGGGCTGCCAAAGTGTCACTGGAGGTTTGCTTGTAGGCCATTTTAAGTCTTCTGTAGGTCCTATCCTCTCTTAACCAGGGCTCCTCTGGCAAAGGTGGAGAGGTCAGGGCTTGACCACTTATGCCATGGATAGGAGTGGTGTTTGCCTTTGAGAACTGGGAACTTTTGGATGGGAGACCTGGGATTACGGTCAGCTCCTAGAGTCCGGGAGAGCCCAGCTTGGGACCTGTGGGGTCAGCGGAGCTGTGTGCTAGGATCAGCATTCCACAGACTGCCTGGAGCTGTGCAGAGCCTCCTAGGAGCTGAACTTGCTTGAACAAAATCCAATAGAGATTGGGTTGGAGCAAGAGAAAGCTGGCTGCCTGGGCCTGTGGGCTGTAGCCACTGGGAGTGGTGAGCCAGGAACCTTGAGAGGCAAACCCAGTCTCACCCCGGGTGAAATGCAAAACTGACAGCCCACTGCAAAGACGCCCCTGTGGATCTCTGCTTCTGACCTTGGTGACGGGAAGAATCCAGGGTTCTCACTGGGCTTGTTCCAGGACGAGCACATCCCAGCTCAGCACAGACTCCAGAGGCTGCCTGGCCGCCCTATGCTGCAAAGGGCTCACATTCATCTGCCGGGAAACAGGCGGCGGCACCAAGGAGTGTCGTGTTCAGTTTTAAAATGCCACAAATAACAGATTTATAGATTTTTCTAAATACATTATTTTAGCTTGACAGCATTAATCATTCATGCTTCCTTCTTTCATTTTTCTACCTGCAATGGATTATTGAAACAGAAAATAACAACGAGAAAGGCTAGCAGCAGTATCAAAATGTCAAGTTTGTACTTACAGTTGTATGGGCCCAGACAGGGTCAAGAGCCCCAATTATTTGTGTATGTACACAGTGGTACGACACGAAAGGTTATGTCACCTGCAGCTATTTTCCTGCAGATTTAAATAGGACTGATATTCAGCTGTACAGTGAGCTGCTGACATGGAACAGAGAATTGTAAAATACTGCAAAGTCTGGTGTCAAAACCTAAAATATGAATGGGGTGATTGTAAGGTATAGCTCTGGGCAACGCCGCATGTCGTGGTGCAAATCCACTCAATTTCTTTGGGTTATTCCTGATCTGCTCTTTTTATTTAAACATAAAGCAAAGAGTAAAATCACAGTACTACACTGGGATAAAACGTCAGACCTGTCTACTTTCCCAGACACCTTCTGGAGACCAAGATAGTGCACACAACCAAGCCTGAGAAGCAGATAGATACATACGTGAATCTGCAAAGGTGTCTTGGCTGTTGAAGTTGGAAGGATGGGATAAGGAAGACCCGCTACACATTTTCTATAAGTTATAGTTCCCTTTTAGAATATAACCATTACATAGCTAGAGTTGTAGGAACAATTGCCATTTGGTGAAAAAATGCAGTTTTTTTTCCTTCCTGTTAGTGAATCATAATCCCATGTTTTGCCTATAAGTATTCAATAAATATTTGAGATCAATAGGTGAATGAGATTGTACATGGGAATAACAGCAGTTTCTGCAAAGTCCTTTCACAGAAGACTCAGCCTCTCATTTGATCCCTGCTACCACCCAGCGAGGTATGTTCTGGCCAAAACAAACAATTTAAAAAAGCACAGGGTGAGGCCCAGAGGTGAAGCAATTGTTAGAAGTCACTCAGCTACTAATTAGCAGAGAGTGTTCAACCCCACTATGCAGATTTCTTTATCACATGAGCTGTGGGTAAATTGTGAGGCTGAGTCTCCTGACCACCTCAAGGGGCAGTGAACTTGAGTAGGTGAAATAGCGGTGGGGTCAGCCGACACTCTGTCCCTCGTTTTCCCACCCTGTGGGGCTTTGGGAAGCAATTGGCTGGCTTAGGTCAAGGTTTTACGGCCCTGCTTTCCAATGGGGGTGGAGGAGAACTCAGAAGACAATTACTCCTAATGCCAACATATGTTGTAATGCCACAGAAATGCCACCTCTAGGCAGAAATACAGAGATGGTGATTTTTTAAACCGCAGCTTGTCTAGTAATTCCTTACCTAGCACCATCCTCTCTCTCCACATTTATTACCCTCTTGCTAAACTTCCCAGGTTCCAGACAAGCTGTTCTCCTCCAGTGTGGGGGGACATGTCCAACATCTCTGCTAGTTCTACTCCTACCACCCTAGATGGTTTCCTTCTCCGTTCTACTCCTTCCTTTCCTACTATCAAATTTTGCCCCCATTCCTAACCCCGTTCAAGGATCTACCTTACCCAGGAATCATTACCAGGCAATTTCTCCTGTACTAGTTAGGACTAAGGCAAGAAACCAAGGTTGATTCCTGTGGAACCAAGGAAACAGGAGAACTTACAGAGGATGAAAAGGATGCATAGTTATCCCCAGGAGCCAAAGGGAAGGATGTATCCAGGCTTCAAAATTTGGGGGAATGATTGAGTAAACCAGGTTTTATCTCTGTACAAGGAATGAAGAGTGATACATGCTACAACCTGGGTGGACCCCGAAAACAGTATGTTGAGTGAAAGAAGCCAGTCGCCAAAGGCTGCACATTATGTGATTCCACTTACAGGAAATATCCAGAGTAGGCAAATCCACAGGGACACGAAGGCTGGAGGAAGAAGGGCATGGGGAGTGCTGCTAATGAGTATACATTTTCTTTTGGAGGTGATGGAAATCGTCTGAGGTTAGTGGTGATTGTTAAACAACTTTGAATAGACTAAAAACCCCTGAACTGTATGCTTTAAAAGGGTATGTTTCATGATATGTGAATTATAGATTAAACAAAGAAGAATGCGAGCCAGGGCCAAGATGCTCGCAGGAGCATTTCCTCTTCCCGTCTTCTCTGCCTTCCTGCTGGCTCAACAGCTTGCTGGCTTGCTTTGCTCCCCGACCCACATGGAAGAAAATGGGCCCCCATGGCTCCTGAATTTATATTTTCTTTGCACAGGAGACCAATCAGAAAGAGATTAGGATCTCCTAGTCCCAATTCCAAATTTCTGGAAGGGTGCTAATTGGCCCAGGTTGGGTCAAGTTCCCACTCCTGGACCATTTACCTAAGACTGGGGATAGGAGGGAGGAGGGTTGGGCCATCTGTCTCCTCTGTAGTAACAGAGTGAGAGGATAAGCAGCTCCCATAACAAGGATGAAGGACGGGCTGACCATCCAATATATGGACCATCCACCACCCATATTGATCTTCCAATTTAGGGCTGAGGTATTCAAACCTGTTACACAGATAAGCAGAGACATAGACATGGCATGTGGGTAGATAGTCATCTCAACTCCTTTGGCTACACTTTTCTATCTGGCCTTTCTTGACTCTATCTTTCCTTGATTTTTTTGCTGGAAGTCTGATCTTCTCAATTATATTAAAATTTTATTAGTACAAGGGCCATCATCTTCTTTTATCCCTCCCTTTGTCTTTTTTTTTTTGCTATTATTAATGTACAGTTACATGAGCAATATTATGGTTACTAGACTCCCCCTATAGTCCCCCCACATACCCCATTACAGTCGCTGTCCATCAGCGTAGTAAGATGCTATAGAATCACTATTTTTCTTCCTCCTCCATTCTTTGTATGTTATGAATCATATTCAGTACTCTTTGTCTATCCCTTGGGTGACATCTATTTAGTCTTAGGAATATTTCCATCTATAGGAGTCCCTCCAAAATGCACTGTAGAGTTGGTTTGTGGGAGGTAAATTCTCTCAGTTTTTGCTTATCTGAGAATTGTTTAACCCCTCCTTCAAATTTAAATGATAACCTTGCCAGATAGAGTATTCTTGGTTCGAAGCCCTTCTGCTTCATTGCATTAAATACATCATGCTGCTCCCTTCTGGCCTGTAAGGTTTCTGCTGAGAAGTCTGATGCTAGCCTGATGGGCTTTCCTTTGTATGTGGTCTTATTTCTCTCTCTGCCTGCTTTTAAGAGTCTGTCCTTATCCTTGATCTTTTCCACTTTAATTACTATATGTCTTGGTGTCGTCTTCCTTGGGTCCCTTGTGTTGGGAGATCTGTGCACCTCCATGGCCTGAGAGACTATCTCCTTCCCCAGATTGGGGAACTTTTCAGCAATTACCTCCTCAGTGACACTTTCTATCCCTTTTTCTCTCTCTTCTTCTTCTGGCACCCCTATTATGTGAATATTGTTCCATTTGGATTGGTCACACAGTTCTCTCAATATTCTTTCATTCTTAGAGATTCTTTTTTCTTTCTGAGCCTCAGCTTCTTTGTATTCCTCTTCTCTAATTTCTATTCCATTTACCATCTCTTCTACTACATCTAATCTGCTTTTAAATCCCTCCATTGTATCTTTCATTTCAGATATGTAATTTCTTAATGATTGAATCTCCATCTTAAATCCGTTCCTGTGTTCTTGAATATTTTTCTGTACCTCCGTAAGCATGTTTATGATTTTTATTTTGAACTCTCTTTCAGGAAGATTGGTGAGTTCAGTTTCATTTGGCCCTTTTTCTGGAGTTTGTGGGATTTTGGTCTGTACCAAGTTCTTTTGACATTTCTGTGTGGTGCCCAACCCTCCTCCCTCCTATCCCCAGTCTTAGGTAAATGGTCCAGGAGTGGGAACTTGACCCAACCTGGGCCAATTAGCACCCTTCCAGAAATTTGGAATTGGGACTAGGAGATCCTAATCTCTTTCTGATTGGTCTCCTGTGCAAAGAAAATATAAATTCAGGAGCCATGGGGGCCCATTTTCTTCCATGTGGGTCGGGGAGCAAAGCAAGCCAGCAAGCTGTTGAGCCAGCAGGAAGGCAGAGAAGACGGGAAGAGGAAATGCTCCTGCGAGCATCTTGGCCCTGGCTCGCATTCTTCTTTGTTTAATCTATAATTCACATATCATGAAACATACCCTTTTAAAGCATACAGTTCAGGGGTTTTTAGTCTATTCAAAGTTGTTTAACAATCACCACTAACCTCAGACGATTTCCATCACCTCCAAAAGAAAATGTATACTCATTAGCAGCACTCCCAGCTGGGGTAGGGGAAGGGCTTGTGTCCCACCGGATTAAGGCTTTCCTACGTTACCCTGTTTTGTGAAGTCTGCTCTCTTCGTGAGGTCTGTATGCAGTCTGGTGCAGCCTTCTTTCCTGTTGCTGTTTTAGGGTTAGTTGTATTAACTATATTTTCACACTATCTGTGGTTTTGGGAGGAGTTCTCTGTCTCACCTCTCACACCACCATCTTGAATCTCCCTTGTCAATATCCCCCTCCCTTTATCTTTTATATCACCATAGCATCAAATACAGCCCTGGAAACTTACACCAGAATTCCGTGTGGGGAGTAGGGCTCTAGTTGGGTATGGATCCAGATTTTATACAAGCTTTTATAGTTTTGAAAGCCTCCCATAAGAATACCTTATGCATAGAAAATTTGGATTAGAAATAAATATTTACTTAGAAGGAGAAAAGAAATCACCAAAAAATACATTGAAAAAGCTGATAAATTTCATAAATGTCTCAGAGAATAGCCTTTTTTTTACTAATCAATCAATATTGTATTAGTTAAAATTCTGACACAATTTTACAGTACATTTTTTCCTACCATTTTTTGACTGCATTCTCTTTGGTCAACACTTTCATAATGTCACCTTCTATAGTGGGAATAGAAGGTTCCTTCCACTAGCATGCATAAAACATGCCAATTCACACTCAGACGAATTTGCTGAGTGATGTAATGTTATAGATTTTTGCCTTACAATCATGAATTCTCATACACTCTGATTTTCTTATTCTTCCTGAAAAGGAAAAAGAAGTCTACTGTACTTATTATATTTTGTTTTACATTATCTATTACATATGTTCCTGATAGGAAAGGACTTCCATTTTGATGGCATCAGTAAGAACTGATCCTACGTCAACAATTCTGCATGCCTGATAATTAGAAGAATTTCCACAGGCGTGCTCCTGGCTCTGTACACCTCAAACCTTGTTAATCCTCCACAATGCGCACAGATGCACCATGTGCCATCAGACATATGCAGATATCAGTGGACCCTGTGGCCCTGCAGTTCCATAGCTTGTGTAGATATGGAATAGAGGGCAGGAACCCTATTCCTGCAAGCCTCAGTGTATCAAGCATATGGCTACACACGGAAGTACTATACAAGTATAACACATCCCACCAATCCCAAAATGAATGTATTCACACTCAAATTCCTCTTAGCCAGATCCCAGAAATGCTCATGACCACTCCAGTTCAAACCTACATAAGAGGATTATGGTGGAGGGGAAGTTAAAATGGAAAGACACTGTGTTCTCTGTTCTCAACCAAATGTGGTTAAAACCTTTAAAATCTTCAAAAACACGTGACCACATTATCACATTCCCAAGACCCATCTGGGGGCTTTGGAAGGAGCTTGGGTAGGTAAGGGGTCCCGAAGATCAAGTGGTATCAGTTTCAAGGTAAAATCTCCTGTCTACAGTGTGTTTTTGTGTATCAGGGAAGAGGGAGATGGGTACATTTGTTGGATGGATTGTAAAGGGGCACACCTTTATTTTCTTCTCAAATGAGGTAGGAATTGGAGATTGGAATCTAACAGCCATTGATCTTAGCCCACTGTCTTGAAGTGCAGTGTTCCAAATAATGGAAGAGGGGATCCATGTCTCCTGGATCTCAACACAACTCTGTCTCTCCCACGCCTCAGGCCTACTACCTAGTAGGCCCCCAGCAAATATCTATTCAGTGAACTGGTGGATGGCTTCATGGATGAGGGCCATGGCTCTTGCTATGAGGATGAAATAAATATAATGGATACAAAGTGTTCTGTAAATAGGAAGTTGCTGTACCAAAAATAGGTCTAACAAGAGAGTTCAATTTGCTTAAGACATTCCACTGATGGAAGATAATCTTTAATATTTTGGAATGACATTCTTTTCACCCACCAGATCAATTAGAAGGAGGCACTTATTTTAAAGGGAGTCTAAAGACTTTTGCTGACTTATGTTGTCCTTTGTCATTAGAAGTATGTGAAGAATGGGAAGGAAAAATCCCTCAAACCGTAGCCTAGGTTTTATATAATATTAATATTTTCAGAAGCATACCTGCCATGAACTGAAAATGCATTTTGGATGTTTAATAATAAGCAGGTATTAACCTCCAGATGCTTCATTTTGAAGTGATACTAATCTTCCTTGCCCCACTACCAACCCTTTGTCACCCTAAGACCTTTATTCTGGCCAAGATTTTTATTTGTTTAAGGGTGACTTAGTAAAATAACTCTGTTGAAGTAATGAGTCAGTCAAGCATGGGAACTGTTTTATTAGGTACTTTTCAAATAACCAAAGACACTTTACAGAGAGGCTTAAGTTAAAAAAGACAATATTCTTATTGGATTTTATAAGTGAAATCTTGAGAGTTAGGTGGTTTCAGACACAACCAGATTTAGGGATGCAGGGGACATCACCAGGACCTGGTCTCTGTCCCAGCTCAGCCCCGCTCCTCATGGTGGTGAAGTAGTTGCTAAAAGCTCCATATCTTCTTCTTACTGGGTTTGAGTCCACTAGAAAACTTCATTCTCAAGAGTCCAGTGAAGTTATTATGGCTTTTAAGGTCTGGTAAGGTCTAGACCCATCCCTGAACCAATGGCTGTGGCCAGTTATCTGTGATAATTTAACTGGTCAGGGCTGAGACTTGAGCCCACCTTGGTGGTGGGAGGAGGGTAAGCCCCACTCTGATGACATGGGCTGAGTAGGGAAAGGGTGGTGCTTCAAACAACAGACACTTAGTAGGGGCCCAGTCGACCACCGGCCTCACTTTGAAACCATTGCTTGGAGATGGAAACCTAGAAGGACCAGGCTCCAAGCACCCATTCATTGTCCTCTGGGGAGGTCAGCTCGTGAGAGCAGGAATCACTCCCAACACAGGTTTGCCCTGATGATCCATCTACCTAAGTAAAGAGGATTGCCCCATGCCCCCAGATCCGTGGCGTATGTGTGCATATGTAAAATGTAGTTATTCACAGACAGCTGTTATGATTCTTCAGAAAGGTGGTATAAACAGATCGCTGCCAGTTGAAAGTTTTAATTAGATTTATTAATTCTAGAATGCAGTTGAAATGTGGAGAATATTGATTGTAATGGCCTCTGTTTTAAATATAATTAATTCATGATCTACATAATTGCTCATTACCTGTACCTTAATTATGGGGCATAAAACATTGTTTATCACTAGCATAGTACTAATGGGAAGACAGGCTCTGTCTGATGTCTTAGGATCCTTGATATTTTTGTTGAAGAGAGCAATGAGACATTTCATTTTTTCTAGAGGGAGAGAGAGAAAAAAAAGAAAGCTGTGTCTCCAATGTAGACCAGTATGCAGAGACAGCCTGATAAACACAGGGCATTTATGATTCTTTTATGACTACATTTTCTGACAAGATAAAGTAAATAGTCTTTTGTGGGACTTTACAACGGCACAAGGCTAAAGCTACTGTCCAAAGAAACTGAAAAATTTGAGTATAAATACACTGTGTCTGAGGCTGGCTCATGGGCAATGAGGATATCCCAGCAGTTTGACAATTTTCATATAATACCATGAAGGATTTCACAGTTTCTCTTCATCTTACTGCTAGTACCAGCACCATACATTTTCTTAGAAAAAAAAATTATACAAATCTATGGTACTTTCTGCTTTTTCCCATACACCATACATCCTAAAGGTAGTTCATGTGCCTATTACTGTTAGCCTATTTTTTTTTTGAAGTCTAAGCAACAAAACCTGAAATACATACTCAAATATATCATATTGCCAGAAAATCTGAGTTAGGTGAAATTTTAGTGATTTTTGATTCTGTAGGATATTTCGGAAGTCCTTTTTCAAAGGCTGTGGTGAAAGACGGGGAACAGGAGTTGTGGTCTGTGACCCCTGTGTTGGCACCAGCTCAGGACTTTCCAGTGGGAGAGAGGTGCGTCCCGCTTTAGAGGTGTTTGTGGATGAAATCTACAGAAACTGAGTTCGTTGGTCTTACACGCAAAGCAAGGCTGCGGGGCCGCCAGGCAGTTATCCGGGTCACCTTTTGTGAATACCGCTAAACCTCCACGGGGAAATTTCTGGAAGAGAACTAGTTACCTCAGGCCGCAACTCTGTACCTAAATGGCCGAATGGAAGTTTGTCCCAGTTTTGCCAAAGAAAGAAACTCTTTACAACTAAATCTCTTACGAGTCCTCATCACTGATAAGGCATACTTGTCCCTGTCTTCGCCATGCACACATGCAGATCCCACACCCCATGACGTGCCCGCAGTCCTGAGGCCAGATGGCTGTTAAGTTGCCCGGACTTGGCCGTATAGTCACTGAAACAACCAAGGTGCATGGAGATGAGTGATTTATGCGATCTAAATTTCCAAGACCTCCGTAGGCCCCCAGGAAGCTCCAGAAATTGAAACACAAACACCGAAGAAAAAGTGAGCAATAGAGGGAAGGGGGAAATACTTTTTGTTGTTAAAAGACAGAAAAGAAATCATTAGACATTTTTAACAAAGTTCTTTAATTTCATCCATATGAGCTTCCTCTATCCTCAGGAAGTGTAAGAGAGGGTTTAATGACCTCCAGATTTGTGATGAAAAAAACAACAAAATAGACAATTCTAGACAAACGAAATGCTAGGTGCAAAGCAGGTATTACTTTATATTGATCATAAAAAAGAAAGAAGCCTACAAATTTTGTTCAACAGAAAAATCTCTTTCTGTCTGGCCCACTAAATACATCTGACAAATACTAAAAGGCTATGAGAAGGGGCCTGGGATCCCTGTGTTTTCTGTGTGGGTCCCCGTTCATGTGCAGGGGAACAGCTCAGCACCTTTGGGCATGGCTCTCTCCCTACATCTGAGATGGAAACTCTGTCTTACCAGACTCATGGGATAGTGTATCAGTTTGCACAGATGGCTGTAACAATGTACCACAGATGGAGTTGTTTAAACAACTGACACCTAGTGCCTCACAGTTCTGAAGGCTGGAGGTCTGAGATCAAAGTATCAGAAGGGTGATTTCTTGGGAGGCCTCTCTCCTCGGCTGGTGGCAGATGGCTGTCTGCAACACGGCTTCACATGGACTTTGCTCTGTGTGTGTCCATGTCCTAACGTCTTCCTCTTATAAGGACACCACTCATGCTGGATTAGGGTGCACCCCAAAGGCCACATTCTGACTTAACTACCTCTTTAAAGACCCACATATGGTCACATTGTGAGTTACTGAGGGTTAAGACTTCAACATATGAATTTGAGGGGTGTACGAATCAGCCCACAGTAAATAGTAATGTGAACAAGGTAAGCGGAGTTAAGAGAAATGGCTTGGCACATTATAAACTATTCTGTAAATACAAAAGAATGTCCCCTCGTGCCCACCCCAGTGAGGACACTGATGGATGCACGTGGAGCAGTGGCTCTCAGTGTGGGAGGGGAGGGATTTTGTCCCCAGGTGACATCAGGCAACATCTAGAGACAGTTTCAGTTGTCGCGGCTGGAGGGGAGTTGCTGTTGGCATCTAGTGGGTAGAGGTCAGAAATGCTGTTGACCACCCCAAATATAAAAACTGCTAAAGTAGAAAAGAAATTGATTTAGAGGGGTCTGTCCCTTTTCCTTTCTTTTCATTTAACTTGCCTACTTGGCAGAAGAGAGAGTAGAGTGAAAAAAAGGCCTTCTCTGGGCTGAGCTCTCTCTGCGGGCTGCTGTCCGCACTGGATGAGCATGTGTCTGACCTGCAAACCATTTGGCTGTGCCCAGGCTCCCAAGAAGGACTCCCTGAGATCGTTTTTCTGCAGTTAGAGAAAGTTCTGCTTCCCCCTTAGAATTATGATTACTGTACTCTTCAGTTTTTAGAAAGCTCCTTTAGTGTCCAAAAGGCTAATAACAAAATGGATGAATTTAAGTGGGGGCTACCTCTATGAAGGCCTCTAACAGCTGGGAAATAACTCTGCTGCCTGTGTCCTACAGCTCACAGATTAGGACAGCCTCATTTTTTCCCTCCCCTTCCATTTCCTCCCCTGCAGCCTCTAAATTTAGCCCTGTCCCCAGTGGCCCAGGGAAGATCAAAGTGCCCCTTATATCCCTGGGATGTGGCAATGGAGTGGGGTTGTGTCCTAACAGTCAGTAGGGCAGGGAGCTGGCAGCCAAGGCTGGGCAGGTGCATGGGGACTCCAGTGGTGGGCAGACCCCAGAGATCTTGCTTGAGACACAAGGACTCAGGGAGATGGAGGGAAGGTCTTGTTAAGTTCTGGGTCTCTGGAGGTGTTAGGGAATGGATGCCTCCTCCCAGCAGGCAGGGCACAGTTCAGCCCACCTGATGGGGCCACTCATGTCAGGCCCTTGTCTCAGGCCTTCTGCCTCCTGGTCCCTTTGTATGCACTCAGTCCCTTCATCCTGATGTGCTAATTCTAGGATAAGAAGCTTTTTGTCCTGCAGCTAGTATCCTGGAAGAGTGGAGAAAAGGAAGGCTTTATAGCCAAGCCTCTGTCTCAAGCTGGGTCCATTGGCACATCTCAGGTGGGGGGTTGCAGGCAGAGGTTAGGGGGCGAGAAGGTGCCAAGAGTGGGAGTGAGCTCAGGGGGAAGACAGCCTTCGTGCCTCACAGCTGAGACCTCAGCTGGCCCCACAGGAGGCTCTGGGCCTGGGAGGGACCTTCAGAGCTGCTCAAGTTGAGGCAAGGGGGCCAGACCTTTGTGTCCCACATTAATGGGTTGTTGCTGTGGGCTCTCCTCTGGAAAAGGAAGTGACTTGTGGAGGGAGCCAATCCCAGGGAGGGGCATGCTATGAGTTGGGCATGGGTCCCTGAAAACCACATCTGGGCAAAGCACCCCATTAGAGCCTCTGACAAATGCAGTAGCAAGTGAGAAACTTAGGTGGATGCAACCAGTTGACCCTCCTGTGGTCACCTTCCCAAATAATAAATAACCCTACCAGGACAGATACCAGTTTAGCTTGGACGTTATGCTGAGCAGTTCACTTTATCATCAAAGCATCCATGAGAAGCAAAGCAGCAAGAAGGAGGGAAATTACCATTAATCTCTTGGTACCTTAACTCCCCCATCTCTGCAGTGGAGCCCCGCTTCTTCTCTGAGTCACTCAGCGAGTGAGCTGCGGAGCTGGACTGTAGCCGAGGTGGGCTTCCGTAGCACCTGCAAGCTCGCCTGCTGGGCTGCCTTTGAAGGGATTATGTGGCATGAGGCTGAGAAGAGGCAGACGGCAGTGTTTGACCACCTCTGCTGTGCTCCTGGGGTCAGGGTCACCACATCCATGAATAGACACAGGACACTTTACAAGTAAGCCATCTTCTTTAAACCAGGAATCAGGCTTAGCTTAGGTAGCGTGCTCCAACTAGCTGTGGGGGAAAGGGCAGATGCCGGAGGGCCCTTTAGAGGAATCTATGCCGGCTCCTGCGGAGCACGGATGCTTGTAGTTCCCTTGGAAGTGAATGATCAAAGAACAAGTTTCTCTTGTAAAAATACTGTCCAGGAAAACAATATGCATTCACATCATAACATTCCAGAGTGGGAAGAGGCCTTGGAAAAATACTTGCCCCCTCCCCTCCCTTGCAGACCGGGGAACCGAGGTGCAGAGAGGGGGAAGTCACTTGCCTCAGGGTTCCAGCATTTCCACCCATGGTAATGGTCCTGTTTCTGAAGCAAACTGTTTTGGAGGGTGGGGAAAGAGGAGGGGATTGTTTGATTATCAGTGAAATCGATCAAGTCACCATTTAATTAAAAAATATATCAAAACCTTTCTTGATAATGATCGACCTGTTACACTGGAGCAATTAAAGTGGTGATTTTATTTACTGAGTTACTGCCAACTCCTATGATGTTTTTCTTTTTTTTTTTTAATACCCTTGTGATAACTCAATTGCAAATGTGTGGTGAGATGCAGTAATGCTAATGCCTCTTCTTGAGATAACGTGAGTCACAGCCAACCAGGGAGCACGGCTGATGGGTCCCTCATACCGCTGGGTTCCCCTTCGTGCCATTCTGTCTCCAAAGGCTCTGGAGGGACCTGTCAGGAGCTATAGAAGGGGATTGTCTTTGAACTGGTGAGATGCACACCCATATGTTCAACAGCTCTTTGACTGCTGCGCATTAGAGGTAATTAGAAATGGATGTTTTTAAGGTTTAAAAATATTAACTTTTTGAAATCGAATTTTCATCAAAGAATTCACAGACCAGAAAAACATCCCACCCCATCTCTGCCACCTCCACCCCTGTCCCGCTCTCTTGCCACATTCAAGGAGTGCAAACTTAGAGCTGTCCACGCAGACCGGTCCAGATGCTATTCGGTGGTGGTGGGAGCTGGTGTCCTGGCATACAAAGCTTATAGCCAGGAGGCTGCTAGGCTTTCAAAAATGGCCCTTCATTCATTGAAAATGTCAGCTGGTTCCCATTTCCCTAGTTATATGCCCCAGTACACTCATGTCTCAAAACATTTTGTTGGACACCCTGGGCGAGAAAGAATTCCATGATCAATTAAATTTGGGAAATGCCACACACTATTCTGCCCTCCTGGATTAACATACTAAAAGCTCTGAGATGTTCTGAATCAATAAGTCAGTTTAATTTTTGGTTCATCATTCCAATTTATCTGACCCCAGAACGCTGTCTTTATGTCATGCTTATGAAAAACTTGAAGAATCCGTTTTGAAAAACTACTAATTGGGCAGAACTAGACTGAAACTGATTATTAATCAAAGACGGCATGGCAATAGCTGGAACCATCTGCTAGGGATCAGGAGACCCAGATTCTGGTCTAGACTCTTTTATTAATTAGTTGTATGGCTTTGAGGGGAAGTCACATACCTCTAGAACTGAAGTTTACTTGCTTATAAAATAAGGGACTGAAGTTAGATAATTCCGACCTTTTTAGGTCTGATAGACAATGATTCTCAGACCAGCTAAGATTCACCTGGCGGTGGGCTGCCTGCTCTTACCACCTGCTGCAGATCATGCTGGCAGTCACAGGCTCTGTCCTGGAATCTGCCCAGGCCGGGTGAAGTGAGTCACGGTCCCGAGGCCCCTCGGATGGGACTGCTGCCTGTATGTGCCCAGCCCACCAGCACATGACGGCAGTGCCTGTCTGGGACTCACTCTCCACACGGAGTTCTGTGGTGAGCATTGCAGGACGGAGGAGGAAACCTGGCCCCTCTGTCCCAGGACTGTGAGATCTCGATGCAGAAGGAAACCAGGCCCACACATGGACACCCTTGCTCTGGAGTGTCCAGGCCAGTATTGCTGGTGCCCTTTTCTGGGAAAGGCAGTCTGGTTAGGGACCTCTTCAAAGGTTCTGTGGCCAAAAAGGCCCCAGGGCTCACAGACAGGGTGCCAGTTGTCCCCTGCCACTTCTACTACTCATGCCTGTGGCTACCCCAGGGGTGAAAAGGGCATCTAAGTCTCCAGCAGGGCCAGCATGTAATGAGGGGCCCTAGCCCTGCTCCACGGACTGCCCTTCCAGGCATGCCACCTCATCGGAAAGCACTGGTGGGTCGTGGAGCTCAGGTGCAGTGAGGGCTCTGGGGCAGCCCAGAGGGGATCCCTAGGACACCGGGATACTGGCTGCTGAGCCCAGGCCTGGGCAGCAGGCCTGCACCTCAAGACCAGGTTTTTGACATCATGTCTTAGTAGGGATGCTGTTACACGTAAGAGTCAAAGGATCAGAGGGTCTTGGAGCTCACTTTAGAGGCATCTGCTCCCTTCTCCGGCTTCATCCACCTGGGAGTCTGGACAGCCATTCTGCAGAGGCTGCAAGGACCCCCACATCAGGAGAGGCTTTCTCAGACACCCAACTTTGGTGTTTCTTCCTTTTTCATGGCATGCTGGGTTAGACACTCAAACTTCACCTTCACCATACCTATATCTCACCAGTTCTCTCCTCCAACTGTGCACTGAGGCTAACAGCCCTTCTGATATGTGTTAGCAGGGTCCTAGTCTGCTCACCCAAGTCTCAGAAACCTGTTTTGGAGGTTCCGGTAGATGTCAGGCAGATAGGCATGTGTACTGGTTACAATGCATTTGATTCCAAGTTAATAGGAACCCTAACTCAAATTAGTAAGAATGATAAAAGCAATTTATTTGGCTAATGTAACTGGGAAGTCCAAATGTAGGAAGGCTGTTTGGGTCAGGGTGATGCTTTCCTTTCTGCTTCTCCATTCTGCTGCTTGTGGCTTTGGCTTCAGCTTGTGGTTGTCTCCTGCCTTTGAAAGATGGCTGCCAACAAATCCTGGGGTTATGTGGATTCTTGCCCCAAACCCAGGGGAAAAGAGAAAGAAGAGGTCTTCTGTCCCAGAAGAGTGAGAAAGGTCCTTTTTACAGGAGCTCTAAGAAAATCTCTTTTCATGTCTCATTGGCCTGAAATGGTCCCCAAGACCCATCTTGAACCAACCACTGTAGCTGGGGCGCTGGGCTCTACCACTCGTCTTACCAATCAGCACTTCCCACCGCAAGCTGGGGGACTGGTCACTTCCTAGCTGCATGTGGGATACAGAGTGAGGGAGAGGCGGTTCTGCAGGGGAAAGCGGGAGGCGGGGTTTCAGTAAAAGAACATTAAACTGGATGTTGGGAAGGCAGTCAGGAACTGTCTACTTATCCCATGTGCAATACTGTCCAATCAACCACCATTTTCAAAGTACCACTTGCATATGTACCACCATAACTGGTCCCTTGTGTGTGTCCCTAGATCAGTTAGGTGCCCATGGCTGCAAATAAAGGAAATCCTGATTCCAGCTGTCTTAACCATCAGGGAATATATTATCTCACATCCAGAGGTAGGGCATGCCCTGGAGATGGCATAGTCCCCACAGCCCTGACTCGCATCCTTGGCACCCTCAGGCTGCTTCCCCTCACACCCGAGGTGGTGCAGCTCCGGGCATGATGGGTCAGAGGAACAAAAGACGCCACCTCTCGTGGTTCTCTCTGGGGAGAGATGACATTCTCCCCAAAACACCACTCTCACCAACAGACTCCACTCATGTTTCATTGGCCAGAATTAGAAGATGTATATGACTGGCTTAAAATAAAAAAAGTCATGGGTGGAATGGGTGTTGGGAAGGCAACGTCATGACCACCCACACCGTCTGGATAAAAGAATGAACTTTGTACCCACCTAAGATGAGAGGTGGGTCTGGGGAAAACCACGTGACATAGGAGTGTTTCTGTTCCGACAAACCTAGTCTCACATCCCAACTCCACTGCTCAGTGGTGGGTGGCCTAAGGCAGCATCTCTGAGTCTCATCTGTAATCAAAGGGATGATAATAGTTCTTGAATTATTGACATTGTGGCTATCGGTGGAGCGATGCCCCTGCACCACTCAACACCAGCCCTGGCACATAGCAGTTCCAAAAAATGAATAGCTTCTTTCTTGGCCTGGCCTGGCCTGGCCTGCCAGTAGATTGGGTCTGCATGCTCTGGCATTGAATGTCTTTGCTTATCTAGTGTTGAGTGTGAATCTTTCAGATGTTTACAGCCAAGATGAGTCAGAAAGTGGAAAGTTTGGTGGCTTCTTTCTTTTTTCTTGAACATTTTGATCAATTTTACCCTCAACAGCTCCTTTACTTCATAACACTAGGATGGTCACTTTGCTTTATTACCACTATCTTTGCAAAAAGGCTCTGATACACATTCTCCTGCCTGCAAAAGGAGTGTAGCAGCTTATGTGTCAGGACCTATTTTTAGTGCTTTACAAGTTAGATCTTCTCTCCTTGCCTCCTCCAGTCCCCCAGGACTTCTAGATTTACTATTTAAATATTTATAAACTGTTACAATTATTTATTAAAGGTTTATGTTGTTATTATATTTAGTATGGAATATGCATTTCTTCCTCCAAAAATAACAGGACTTTCCATTAAACGACATGCGTTAATGATGCAGTAAATTGTCTCTTAAAGCAAAAGAGAAAGTTTCCCTCTCCTTTGACAACACTAAGTACCCTTATTTAAAAGTAGGGGTCCTATCTCACTAGAAAATACATTGCTCCTGACTCCCCAAATGTTATTCTATGCAGATTTAGGAAATTCAGTCAAAATTAACCACCTCACTGCTGCACTGACACCAGCGTATTTAATGCCAACTGTTCCTACAAAGAAAACGGCAGACCTTTGGGATTGCCTACAGAAGGGGAGAGAAACTGTTACTAATACATCAGTTATTCAGTAGGTGCCCCAACTCTCTGAGTGGGAAAAATTGAGGGATATACTTCGTGGGTTAATATTAGTGCTTACACAGAGAAATTTTACCAGCTGAAATCATGGTGTAGTCAAAAAGAATAGGTTATTTTGTAGTTGGGAGCCCTTGCTTTTCTCCACAACTACTGTTGGTACGTGTGTTTGCAGGCAC
This sequence comes from Smutsia gigantea, assembly GCA_032199065.1. Lineage (NCBI taxonomy): Eukaryota > Metazoa > Chordata > Mammalia > Pholidota > Manidae > Smutsia > Smutsia gigantea. The sequence continues at coordinate 45,589 of JAVSCE010006240.1, forward strand.
AAATATGCATGTGCGCACACATGCTACCTGTGTGCATGTGCATATGCATGTGTCTTGGTTACATTTTAGATCCATTCACTGTATTTAATCTATTCTGTGCTAACACTGTACTACACCAAAGACAAAGAACTGAATGAAAACCACTCTTATTAAGTATATAATACATATGTAACAATTACATAAATAATTATTAAGCAGTGTAAAGGTGGGTATACAATGTGGTAATAACAAGGAGGAGCTGATTTTGTAAGGCAGTGGTTCTTTGGTATGCATGTAGATCTACATCTTATACACGAGGTTGAATTTAGGAGGAATTAACTGTCTCTTTTTCTTGGAATTAAATTTTACTTCCACCACTTGGTTGTTAGTTCACATAGCTGATTATACTGGCCAGACCATGATCTAGCTCAGTGGTTCTCACCCAGGGACAATTTTGCCTTCCAGAGACCTTTGGCAATTTCTGGAACCATTCTTTGATTGTTAGAACGGTGGAGAGGCTACTGTCATTTAGTGATGTTGGGACCAGGGATGCTGCTAAAAAGCTTGCAACAGACAAGACAACCCCACAACAAAGAATTATCAGGCCTTGCATCTCAATAGTGTCAAGGCTGAGATTGGGAACTCCTGATCTAGCTCAAAAGGCTGCTGAGTCAGGTCTGAGTCATTCGGAATTAGGCCAGGACACTGCCTTTAGTTACTTGTAGGGAGAGCCTCGTTTTGGCCCAGGAAGGCAGTGCAGGGCAGTGAAATGAACACTGGCCCTTCCTTGTGACCTGGTAATTTCACATCTAGATATTTGTCTCCAAGCAAATGGTCAAAGTGACTGATAACAAATTGTTTGCAGAGATGATCAAATCTGCAATAATAAGAATAGCAAAAACAACAAATTAAAAACCTAGATAGTTAACACTAATAGATTGGCCAAATAAATTATGACATATGATAGATTTTAAAGATGTCTGCAAGTAACTTTAGTGACTTATAAAATGTATGTGATTTTAAATTCAGTGAAAAAGAAGTCCCTCCTGCAAACTCTCTCTCCCTCTCTCCTACACACACACACACACACACACACACACACACACACAGAAACAAACCTATGGGTTAATATCAGTTGGTAGGCGGTAGGATTAGAAGCAGTATCCTTTTAAAAATTCACTTTATTTTTTTTGTATTCTCTAAGTTTTTGAAAATAAACATTAACAGAAAACATAATAAAAAATTATTACAAAAAAGTTTATTTGCATTTTTTAAAGCTATTTTTGCTGTGGGTTATTATTTTAAAGGCCCATGAGACTAGGAACCAAGCGACTAGGTAGGATCCTAGATCTGGCCTATCTACCAATAGATGCCATGACTTCAAGCAACCTGCATCTCTTTCTGGACCTGCTTTGAGGACACATGGGGACCTCAGTAACCTTTCCTTTCCTGTCTTTCAGAGTGGTTCTAAGAGGCCAATGAAATACCACTTGAGGAAATGGAGAGCTGTAGAAATAAAACATATCAATATCATCCTTCTGGCAGGAAGAATTTGATTAATGCGTAATGGACAAGAATCTAAGCTGGTTGTCCCCTCATTCCTGGAAGGTCCTGGGACACCCAAGAGCCACCAAGGGCCATGGCACTTCCTTCACAGGAGAGAAGGCAAGGCCCCTCTGGTTACTCAGTCACTGAGGATTTGAGGATTTGAAGCCTCAAGTGGATCCCACAGCCTGTTTTTGTTTGTGGCTGGAATTTGAGGGATATACTTCGTGGGCCATTAGCGGGAGCATTAGAGCATGCTTGCTAATAAAATCAGTCCAGGAAGAGAGTGGCTAGAATTTCCAACAAGGGGTCGTCTTTGCCTTTCCACCTACCCCCAGATGGAGGACCCCAAGCTACTGTCTGCCGCTCAGGGGCCTCCATCCCCTGCCCTCTGGCACATGTGTATTTCACTGGAGGCCAGGGAATCTTGTTTTACTGCCACTAGGAAACTAGCTCAGAAAAACAGCATCCCCGATGTCCCTGGGGCCTATGCCCACAGGCAGGAATCTATTTGTTTTTTTTCTGAAGGGTTTGCCTATAAAACCTGCCTGTGGCCCATCTAGATCCAGAAATTTCTGGGGTTCGGCTTAGAAAATCCAGAGGAACCTGGAAGGCAGAGTGATTTCCGCTCCGTGTGGCATCTGCAGGAGTCAGTGCACCTACCAGCCCATTTTTCCCACTCAGAGAGTCGGGGCACCTACTAAGTAATTGAAGTATTAGTAACAGTTTCTTTCCCCTTCTGTAGGCAATCCCAAAGGTCTGCCGTTTTCTTTGCAGGAACACTTGGCATTAAATACGCTGCGTGTCAGTGCAGGAGTGAGGTGGTTAATTTTGACTGAATATTATGCTATATAACCACTTGGCATTTAACTTGAAAAATGGCTTTCTGCTTCACCTGTCAGCATACCCAGTTCTCATCAAATAAGTGAGTGAGAAAAATTTTTAAATTTCAATTTCCTGATGCTATTAGACACTACTTCTTCCATACTTAAACAGTTTAGCAGTGCATGTACAGGTTTTGGTATTCAGACCATGCCTCCGACTACATGCTATTACAATAGCTTTTTTGTTTAAAGGGTAAAGAGATGCATGGATCTTTATCTTGAGGTTAGGAAAATGTATTGCAGGAACACGGCCAATCAGGTTCTGAATAACTTTGAGACATGGTACCGTCACCCCAATGCACTACAAGGAATTCCAGTCCCTACTGTAGAGGATTTGAGACTGTCAGAAGGAAGCCTTAGAAATGAAGTAAACGTGCAGAGTAATCCTGCGTGTACTTCAGGGGAAATTGATCACTCATGTTAGCATTAATCTATTTTTACTGTTTCTTTTGTCAATTATAATTCAGTAAACCATGCCAGAGACTTACATTCATGAACTCTCTATGTTTAAGATTAAAACCCCAGGCTCATCCACTTATGTGAATTAGAGATCTTCTGTTATTCCAAGTTCAAACATCTCGATTAGCATCACCTTATTTTGTTTATACATCCCTAAAATAAAAAGCAAGAGGAAGAAAGTGAAAATATTTGATTTTGATGTCTCAGAACCACCCTCTAATAACTCCTCAGTTTTAAGATGGGTATGCCTTCAACAGGGTAGGGAAATGGACCTTATTGGTTTCAGAAGGGGAAGGCAAAGAATGGCCGGTGGGCCCAATCCACTCCATGGCCAGCCTGACCTGTTTTGCTAAATAAATTATTGTCAGGACATACCACATCCATCCCTTTACGTACTGTCTCTGGCTTCTTTAGGTCTGTGGATTCAAGCAGTTGCAACAGAGACCCACAAAGCCTAACATATATATTATCTGGCCCTTTGTGAAAAAGTTTGCCCCCTTCCAATTCTGAATCTCATAATTTCATTCTCTCCCCTCTTTGTTCCTGGGACTAAATGTTTTGCTTAAGAAGTTACGTACTTATGAAGAAGTTATGTACTTGGTTAAGAGGTTTTATTTCTTTACTTGGGCCAAATGGAAAGGGTACAGAATTATCCCTCTTTTACAAGTGAGAAAACAGAGGCTTAATAGGGCTAAGTGACCTGCTGAAGACCACACAGCCAGTGACAGGGACTAGATGCATGAAATACATTTTGCATAGGAATGGTGGGCATTAAGTAAGGTAGTAAATGCGAGTTGAAAAAAATGTCCCCAGCATACAGAAAATCCTTGATTCTTATTAAATAGTATTTCCCCCTTATTTTTATTGTTCGGTGACCCTCACTGTGTACAAGGAGGCCAGGAAGAATGGATGCCTGCTTGCTGTTGGCCTGTTCCAGCAATACAAAGACCCAGGCTGTGTCTGCGTGAGGTTATTTGTCTCCTGTGGAAACGTGAACCACATTTCCCCATCATGGGCTCCACGTTCTGGCCGAGCAGCTTCTGCTGTCTGGCCAGTAGGGAAGCAGTGTCCTTCCTGCACAGTTCGGCATTAAGAATCTGTGACTCTGTCTCTCTGGAGGCCCACAGAACAAGAGGGAGGGACGCCTAGAAATCAATAGATGGATTGCACACCTTTGGGGCCCTACCATTTGTCATCTCTGACCTACACAGGTGCTCTGTGGCTTACGAGAACCCGCAGTATGTGTGTTTCCGCAGTCTCCCTTATCCTCCACTTTGACCCCTCAAAGTGTTGTTTTAAGTTCCAAGAGGCTGGGCGATGGGAGGAGAGGGAACAGAGAGGAAGGGAGGGAGGGAGCAGCAGAAAGCACAGGTGCCAATACCGTCCCCGCCCTCTGAGGTCAGCAAGGTGGCTGATACTCTTCACTGGCTCCCAGGCAAGGCAGGCTGCTGTTCCCAGAGGGGCCCTGTTCTACTTCCCTGAAGACCAGTGAGAAGGAAGGGGAGTGAATTAATCAGGACATCCAACATATGGTCTCCAGGGTGAAGTGCAGACTCAATGGAATGCCCTTTAAGGCCAGTTGTCTGCTCCAAATCTACCCTGTAAGTGCCGAGCGCTGTGCTGGGAGACGGAGAGCGGCACTGACAGCTGCTGCTGCCCCGAGGAGCTCCGCGCGGCCCGCGCCATCAGCCCAAGCACTAGTTCAGTGTGGGCAGAAGGGAGGAGGGTGATGGGAGAGTCAAGTGGACATGGCGAAGGAACCAGATATTGGCACTGCAGGAGGCCGCCCTCACCCCCAGGGCAGGAGGGTGAAGAGAAGGGTGACTGTTCCGGGCTGGGGACAGCTTCCACAAGCTGCTGACTTGGGGGAAGAGGCTGCCTGGGAGTGTGGAGCTGGGCCGGGGGGTGGTGGGGACTGACACAGCCACTGCGGGTGCCATCCCTCCACAAACCTGTGCCTCTTGGGACCCCTGCAGATGGTCATTTGGGATCACTCTCTGCAGCCCCTTCTTGCCAAGTGACAACCTGGAGAACTCAGGACAACAGGGTTCAGAGTGTGGGTGGCAAAAAGTCCAGCTAAGAATAAGTCCCCTGTGGCCTGGCTGGGGACTCTCAAGATGATGGGTGACTTCCCCAGGACTCAGGAGGGCAGCAGCTGGGCTTTCCTCCCAGGGCTGGCCTATCTGCCATACTGGACCTCAGCTTCCTCACCTGTGACATGGGGCAAGTGAGGAAGCTCCAGAATGTTACCCTTAGGTGACATCATTGCAAACAGTTTTAAAGATCACCATTAAGAAGAAAGAGCTTTAAGGAAAAAAAAAAAATGCATGCTGGCTCAGAAGGGTCATGGATAGGGCTTGATAGGGCCAGCTTCTGGCTCTGGGACACCCCAGAACTGAGGGCCTGAGTCTGGGATGCGAGGCGAGGGTATGTGTGAATGAAGCAGCGGTGAGATGTGGGAGTATATGTGCAGAGCTGGCAGGAAGCCCTGCTTCTGCAGGAAGCAAATGAGAATTCAAGATACTGAGGCTCACCATTGTAGGGGCTCCAGGCCACCAGGGCCCCCTTCCCAAGAAGGAAGTTTCCTTTGGTGATTTCCCACCAGCCTTGACGCAGGGCATGCCGTGCATCTCCACAGGCCCTCACCCACCCAGCCCGTTAAGAGCAGCTCAGAGCCCGAGCTGATTTGCGAATGAGCCGCAAGGTCTACCTGTGTCACTGCCCCCATGATTTATTGCTAACGCCACACCTCGCACTTTCTGTTGTACGCTTCTGTCCTGTCCTTCATATCTTTCTTTAATCATGAGAGAGTAATTGCAGATATTTAAACACTCGAGTTTCCTGCAAGAATTTCTATACTGGGTTTTATAGGCCTTTTATAACAGAACAAATCACAGTTTGCATGAAATTCTGGGAATTCTCTTGCAGGATAATCATGCTCGGATTGCTTCCCCACTGCTAGCTTAATGTGGCCGTCCAAGTTTGGGATTTAATGGTGAGCCGATTTGTTTTAAGAAATTAACAAAACCAATACCTAAGTACCACACTGAACATAAAGTTTTTATTCATTTTGGTGAAAGGGAAGAAAAGAAAGATACCCACCATTCTACTGCTCACAAAACAGCTCTTGAAAATCATTTTTATGAAATTGAATCTCTCTCCCCAAATGATTCCCTCATGCTAAGCGGGATGCAGCATGGCCTTAAAATAATCCCTCCCTTGTATTTGTCTGTTAACTGGCTCAAACTTTGCAGTCTTTGCCTGACCCAGAGGTCTCGTTGCACCATCTTCATACTTTTTTATTTTATTTATTTATGTTTTTACAGAAATGTAGGGAATCACACTGATGAGAGAATTCTCAAATGGGGAGAACCATACGCGTATTCTGAGAGTTTAGACACACAAATTGGCATCTGTGTCCCTTTCACCTTATACCCCGCACAAACACGGATTACAATTAAAACAAAAAAATGTGGCCTAGATATGAGAAAAGAAGAGGAAGAAGGACGTGCTCTCATAGAGTCGGATGTACAAAAACATCTTTGAAAAGTGACACTTCTTCATCTGTTACTGTGCAGGTCTGTTCCTCCTGGGTCCTGGGGCTTCTCTTCCCATCCCTCGCTCTTACCTCATGAGCCCTGGTTCTGCTCTGTGCTGAACGCCATTCTCTCTCTTCATCATGACAGCTGCTTGGGAAACAGACCATATTTAAAGCATCTCCTTTTTGTCTACCTAGAGCTGCTAAGCCAACACAGGGCTCTCTCCATGGAACTCCCTTTCAGTGTGTGGGGCCTGCAGGGGCCCCATCTTTATACCCAGGAAAGAGTCTTCTTATTGGACATTGACTGATGGGTGTCCTGCTCTAGGCCAGGTATGAGTAGACTGAGGGCCATAGGGAAGGATGCGGGATCCCATTGTTCCAGGGGTTTGGGGACTCTAAAGCACCTTCTTAGTCTGACTGCAGAGCAAGGAGCCACCATGTGATGCAGAGAGGCTGAAGGGCCAACAGGAAAATGTCCTTTGGGCAGCTCTCCCACACCAGCCCCAGGCAGGTATGCCCCATATGGCTGGGAACCGTGGAAGGAGCTTGCAGCCTATAGCCCTTGGCTAGGGCATTTGCGCAGAGAAGGGGCAGAAAGAAAGCAATCAACATATCCACCAGACAAATGCTCAGTGCATGTGCTGTGAGGGTACGGCATGGACCCGCTGGGGCGGCAGCCAAATATGCTTTGCACAATCCTAAGACCCTCATGGGTTCACGTGGTCTCTCTAGGCAAGGATGCTCTCTGAGATGGGTGTTACCTTCCAACCCAGCTTCCTGAATATGCAAGACAGAGGGTGCTAGGGAAAAAAGTTGCCACATCTCTCACAAGTTCCAGCCCCAAGGCACGGTGGGCCCCGTATTTGCCCCCACCTCACCCCCTGGCATCTAGTGTGTGCATGCACCCCACTGCACCTTCTGCTGCCCAGGACTCCCTGCCATGCCCACCGTGGCCGCAGGACTCCACTCAAGGAGATCCGGGCTCCTCATGCAGATTAGACCACTCACAATGGGATGCTCTTGAAGCCTGCATGTGGCCTATCAGACCTCGGGCCCAAGGCTGTGGCCCACTTCTGCATCCGTTACTATGCCTCTGGCCCCTGGGTCTAGTGCCTAGGGAGCCATTCTCAGCCCCAGGGTCTGGGTTAGAGGTTCGCTGGGCCCCTCTGGTGTGACACAGCTGATCTGAGTGGGCCTGGGGGCCCAGGACTTCCCCAGGTGTGCCAGGCCCACTGCTAGAACCTTGGGTATTTGGTGGCCTTCCCTGGAGTTCTGTCCTAGAACGTAGAACCTTGCACGCTTAAGATGTTCACATAGTGTAGAAATATGAGGCAAAGCAGCGATTTGCTCTGTTTGGGCACGTGGCCAGCTCCAGCCGGTACCTCAGTAAAGCGTTTCTCCCTCACACACCGGCCTCCTCAGTGCCCCCTGCTGGCGTATTTGCATACTTCCTGTGGCTTTGTGCTGCGTGGACCTGCAGGTTCTAGTCTAGCCCAAGGCTGCCCCTCTCCAGGGCAAGTCTCTCACCTGGCGCTGGCCCTGCCTCCAGGGGAAGTCTCTCCAGTTTCTCACCAAGGGTGAATTAAATACCGACTGTGTAACCTTCCCAAGGCTAAGGGCTGGGGTGCAAGCAGTCAAGACAAAGTCCTGGCTCTCTCGGATCACAAGCTCAGCGGAGGCGACAGACCATCCAGAAACGTGAATGAAATAAAACATGGACGTAGGGGTACAGGTGCCGACATTAGATGTTGTTGGGGGGCGTCTCTCTGAGGATGACACTTAAAAAGTGGCAACTAAGTGACGGGGGAGCTGCCACTCAGGACAAGGGGGAGGGCACTGCAGGCCGAGGAAACGGCGAGGGCAGAGGCCGGGAGGTGGGTCCGAGCACGGCCCGGGGGGCTGGGCACAGAGGATCGGGGCAGGAGCCTCCGAGGTGCTGCCTCAGAGGCAGGCAGGGGCTGGGTCACAGAGCAGAAAGGGGTCTGGGTTTAACTCAGTGCGTGAGGAGAGGCCCTGGGCAGGTTAAGCAGTTGTGACCCGCCCTGGGCTGCAGTGAACCCCATTGTGATGTGGAAACACACATTTGGCACAGGGATCTGGGGAATGTTGTTTTCTCGAAAGAATAAGATTTTAATTAACAGGTTTTATTTACTCTTGCTCACACAGCCCTGTTGAGGAGAATTTTAAATTATCAGCTTTTATTTATCACAAGGCAGGCTCTCTGGCAGGGGCTCCTCCCTGTCGTTCACGCTGGCCGAGCGAGCCCAGCAGGAGGGGCACCCAGAGCTCCGCCCAGCGTCCAGCTGTCCCCTGCAGGCCGGCCGCAGGTCCCAGTGAGAGACACAGCCTGAACCCAGACTTCCCTCGCAGGTGGCCACACACCATCTTCTCCCCTCCCCTTTCCTCGCTGCAGACAACGGGGCAGCAGACGGTCACCTTTTCGGATGTGGTCTGCCAAAGCAGTGTCTGAATTAAATCTCCCCGTTAAATCCTACCAGGGTGCCTCTGCTCGCGAGCTCTCGCTGGGACTGAGCAGGAAACATTGCGGGCTTGGGCGCCCTCACTAATTCCATTGTGTGGCTTTCAATGTCACTCTATTTAAATCCCTGTCAGAAAGCCCTTAAGGACAGCCAGTTTTATTTACTGTCCATATAACCGCTCCTCGGTTAATACCGGCCTAAACACCATCAGGGATGGAAGCACGGTGTCTCATAAACTGGACATCCGCCCTGCTGCAGGAACAAAGCCCGCTCCTGCCTCTCCTTGGCATATGTGCGTATTAAAAAATTTATTGAACCCATTTTAATATCCTTCGGCTAATGGGAGGATTTTAAGACCTTTCTAAGTATAGTCGTAGTAAAGCCTGGTTCATATTTCACCCACAGATACAAAACACAAATACTTTTTGATTGAGAGAGGAAAATCACCTGGCCCATACCTGGGGTTTTGGGCAGCTCGGTTCCAACATCGACAATAACAAAAAAACCATATTGTAGCCATCAGCCTCCGGACGAGCCTCTAACTCAGTTTCTACCTTATCCCAAAGGGATAGGGAAGAGCACAGCTTTAAAAAAAAAAAAAAAAAAAATCAAGAAAACATCATTTGCTCTAAAATGTCCCTAAAAGCAGGTCTCAATTGCCAATAAAGGCTAGGTAATTGTATCAGCATGGATCAGAAAGCATTTCTCAGGCCCGATGAAAGAGTTTGCAGGGCTGAAGAAGTAGAAAGCTACCACCGCACACTCACTCCTTGGGAAACAGCCCACTCCAGCCGGATGAAGAGAGAGGTTCTTAACACAATGCAATTTCCCTTTTAAAGCCAAACACCCCTCTCTCCCCCTCATTTTCTTCTAATTTGTGAAACTTAAATTTCTTCTAAGTTGTCTGTAAATGCAGGTTCAATCAGGGAGGCTCTCTGGCTGTTTGGTTTTGAGAAGCACACCTTTCTCGTTGTCCCTCTGAAGCCCCTGGTTCTGAATTACTTAATTATTTCTCTCTCCGCCCAGGTTACTGGCCTGTGGACTGGAAAAAGCAAAATGCATAGGTGGCTTGTCTTCTTAAGTGCACGACCAGCCTTACCCGCCACCTTAGAGTTCTATAATCACTTGACTAGCAAACACATATACAGTATAAATATTTAAGAAAAAGTAAATTCCATTAAGCTGCTGTGTGATAGATGCAGTGGTAGGTACTTATCTTTGAAATATTAAACCCTAGACATTTATATCCATACAAAAAAGAGTTTCCTGCCATTTGATGAGAATTATGTGCCTGGCACTAATAAAATATTAAACTCCAATTTAAAAGATAAGTATCTTATCCACTTTTTTCATAATAAAACACTTTACAGTGCTCAGGAAAGCCAATATGCATCAGAATTTCCATATAATACTGTATTTACAAACTTTCATAAAAGTTTTGTATCTGCATTTATCAGTGGCTGGTTTTACACTAGCATCCAGATTATTCTTCCTAATGACATGGTGCATCTCAATAATGCATGATGGAAGGTGTACAAACAGTCTCTGTTTTTGTATATGGTAATCCCATATTTTTGGTTAGTGGCTCTCACTGTCACTTAATTAAATGGAGGTGTCACTAAGACTGCATTATCTTTTTCAGTCCCCATTATATAAATTAATGTCAAACTGATGCAATGTTTCATGTTTAAAATAACAGATACAAGTGTTAAAAATTATAGCCTGCAGTTTTCCTATTTGACAATGCATTATTGTCAGCGGCAAATGCCAGTTTCTAACCCCTGCCAAGAATACTGTGGAGAGGGCAATGAGTAATAAGTGTTAGTTATCAAATTTAGTGTCTTTTGAAATTTTCCCAGTGTTACCAGGGTGGGGGTGGGAAAACCTTCAATGAGTGTATGTGAATTTATGGCGGCTTCTTTTCCAGAGCCCCGTGGGATAAGGAAGGCAACAGCAGTCAGTCTTCCCCCAGTAAGAGCTGCCTCAGAGCAGACACAGGGCACATACCCTAGGGGCCTGCCATGGGTGGGGTCCCAGCTCCTCCTCAGGTAAGGACCGTTTCAGAAATTGTAACACCTGGAACTTTGTGATGTTCCTGAAAGGTTAAGACATTTTCAGATGGCCTCACCTAATTTGACCTGGACTTTGTAATCCCTAGTCTTTCGTTCTAACATAAATCTCACCTTTGGCTTCGATGTTGCTGAGCTGGGCTTGGCCATTGACAAAACGTTCCTGACACCCTGAGACTATTTCATGTCCGACAGCGGAAGTCACATGCAGAAGCCTCCCCATCCCTGCAGAGATTGGCTTTGACAAAAGGATTTCTATTAGCAGCCTCCTCCTCTTCCCTCTTTGTTTTGATAGATGTCAAAAGATAGCTCTGCCTTATGAAATATAATTACTTAAGAGGATGAGTGGAGGTAAAAAGCCAGGAGAGGTAAATAGCCTGATGTTTTTAAATAAACAAAAATCACCACAGGGAGAAACCCCTATCCCTTTACCCACAGGTTTGGGGTTGAGAAATGAAATGTACATTCCCAAGCTGTGTCTGGGCCTGTGGGCAAGCCGACGATTTTAGCTAGGGTGATACGTTTAGCATAGGACTAGGGAAAAGTTTCCAATATCCACAGACGTTTGCAGGTTGCAGATTGACAATGGATACCCGGAAACTATGATCCTGCAGAAGAGACCTTTGCCCGTCGGGACCCCTAAGCCTTCAGCAGGAAGTATTACCCTTCAGAGGAGGGGGTGGGGATACCTGTCCCTGATGGACCCCGCTGATGCCTGGCCGGTGGCAGCCAAATTATCCTGTGACCATCACCAGCCCAACATCTGAGAGGAAAGCACTACCCAGTTCTAGCAGAGAGAGCGGAGGTGCTCTCTCAGATAGTCCAAGGGATTTAAAAATAATAGACATCTGGTAGCCAAAATGACAGCAGGTTTATAAGTCATCTCTCCATTGGTTGTGTGTCCCAGTGAAGTACACAAAACATGTTTTACTGTATGCTGAGAGCATTCATACAAGTGGCAGTTTTGCAGATGTGAGGGAGCGCTCATAAGAGTGACGAGTGACGGCTGCCTGTTTGGCTGCAGACATCAGCTAATTCTTGAACAGAAGCCCTCTCTCCCCTTCCCTTCCTGGAGATGAGCAGCGGTAGAGTTCCTTATTTCTGTAAATTACTGTAGAAACAATGGACTGCAATTATCATCACATTTGAAAAGCATCCACTAATTACACTCAGGATAAACTGCACTTAATACCTATGATATCTATTATGAGCAAATCACGGCAATGCCCTAGCATGCACTGATCCCTTTATCTTCCAATATTTGGAAGAAATAATTGGTCTGTAAAGAGTTCCTTAAAAGCTTGGCCTGCTGGGTTCTCTTTGGCAGCTGTTACACAGGCTGCAGTTTGAGCGAGATGTCATGACTTAGATTCCTTTACTTTGGGGACTGCAGCCCAGCAGGGATCTGTATCAGCTACTCACTACCTGTGTGATCTCAGGTGAATTTCCTGACCTCTCTGAGCTGATAATTCCTTCTCCATAAAATGGGGAAGAGAGTAGGACTTATTTTATAGGGTTATTATGAGAATTAGGTGTGTCAATACATTTAAAGCATTTAAATTGTTCTGGTGTGTAATTTAGAGGCTCTGGAAAGCTTGGTCCTGGGGCAGGGGTGGTGGGGATCTGGGGTCTGGTCATTCCCCCACGGTGGAGGTCTATCCACTCCCAGCTCACATTGCACCCTCTGGAGGACTTTGGCAGGTTTTGGGGTCTGAATCTTGGAGACTGAGGCCTGAATTCTGTCTCTAGCGGCTTCACACCTGCAATCTGTGAAGCTGGAATCAGCATGCTGCTTTCCTAACCTTACCAAGAGGCTCAAATTAAGCAAAACACATAAAAAATACTTTTGAAAAGTAAACTGCATGGAAAATGACATATTGATGACAAACAATACTATATTTAAAAGCATGGCCCTGATTTATTTACTTTTTGGAATCTACTTTATGCCTCTCTCTCCAGGTCACTGTCCCTGCCTTAGATGAAACCCTGCCCAGGCCCTGATCGGACCCTTCAGCTGCCTCTCATCTCACAGAGAACAGTCCTCCTAATACAACTGGCTACATAAACCCTTGCTTCTCTGTTGCTCTTGGCTGGAGCTCAGGCTCCTTGGCATGACTCCTTTCTCTGGCCCTGACTTACCTCTGCACTCATTCTTTCTTTTCACGCTCCGACCAGGTGGAAACTGATAATTCCTGGAAAATACCACATCTTCCCTTCACTCCTGTCTTTGCAGGGTGTTGAGTAGCTACAGGCAAGGACTCGAGAGCTCGATTCCTCCGATTCAAATCCCTGCCCATCATTGAGAAGCTGTCACTGAGAAGCTGTGTGGCCTTGACAAGTTACTTAAGTTCTCTGAGCATTCGTTTTCCCATCAATAATACAGAGTATCTATCTCACAGGGTTATAACGAGGATTGATTAGCTTAAATATAAAAAAATGCTAGGGGCCTCCAGTGACTTTTTCTTGTGAGATGTGTCTTAAGAAAGGGAAAGTTTTCAAGATTAATCTTCCGAGAAGAAGAGGCCTCTCACTCTCTTTTCTCTCTGTGGTCCCTCAAAGGTTTAGGTGTAAGCCTCCTTTTCCCAGGAAGCTTCTTCAGGTTTCTGTGCCACACCGGTCTCTCCCAGGCTCACATGCTTTAGCTTTGCATTATCAGTCTTTGGTCTCCCAGGATGGGATCCTAGTAGGACCTCAAAGCAGTAGAAGGACCAAAAGCCAGACAAGCACATGTAATTTCCTAATCTGGCCTTTGAAATCACTGATACACCATTGTTGTTTCTGTTCAGATAACCTGGTATGTGATTGTCGAGTTGCCTTGATGGCCATTCTAATCTTGGTCTAATGTCTTTTTTTGTCTGGAAAAAATATATAAAGCAGAGTGGAAGACTATAGTTTTCTATGATATGACTCTTAATTAAGAAAAGTTACCTAGAAGAAGATAAAGAGGAAGGGGGAGAGGACAAAGGAGGAGGAGGGGGAGGAGAGGGGGAGGCAGAGGGGGAGGGAAGAAAAGAAGGAGGAAGAGGGAGAAAAGGAAGCCAAGGAGGAAGAAAGTTGAGACCTTTAGACCAGCTCCCCTGGACCCAGCTCATTTTCTTCTAACTTGAAGCCGATCTATGAAAAATCTGGTCTCAAATCTGAATTATCTGTTCTGTGTGACAAGGACAGGGTGGGTGGCTCTGTCTACAATTTAAGGTAAAATTAACGCATATGCTTCTTCGATATTTTCACAGTATAAGACTTCCAGCCAAATGTGAGTGTTTCCACACACTTCCTTCTTGAGAAGACAGATTTGCATATGCATTAAGGCCATTTTATCAGAACGCACACATAGAGGAATGACACGTCTCATTGACAGCACCCGGGTGAAGGATAACTCCACACAAAACATACATTTGAGAGGAAAATAGGAGGGGGAATAGAATTAAGGGCCGCTATGTGAGCGGCATCGGGTTTTGCAGGAGGAACCACAGATTGGATTGCCTGACTCACTTCCAGGCTCTGGCTCTGCTTGAGTGAGTCAGGTGGCGACAGGTGCTCCCGGATCTACCTGCGCACCTGCTGGGGCTGCAGGACACGGGCATTTTGGGTATTGCATTGACTCATCGCTGAGCCACAGTGAGCCCCACCTGCCCTGACTGGTACCCACAGCCTGGCCCTGACTCCTTGCCATCTACCTCCTCCAGGTCTTCTCTCTCAGGTGCTTTGGCCACATGGGCAGGACCTCTGAACAAGCAGATCCCACCACCCAGAATTCTGTTCCTACCCACCATCACATGGAGTGTGCAGAGGAGAACTGACTGGGAATCCATGCCCCTAAAGCTTCAGGGCCGTTGACTAGCATGACGCTGTGAGTGCCAGGGGAGGTAGAGGGTCTCGTGGAGAGAGGAGGCCAGCTAGCAATCAGAGAGCAATTCAGGTGAAGAGCTAAACAGCTCTTGGAAGGGCCCCCCTCCAAGGCCCCAGTCCTTTACGGTGGTATCTTTTCTCATTCTCAATAAACCTTCACGTTCATATGAATATTTTTCTTAAAGAAAGCCCCCCAATTATAAAAGCCTCAGAATTCACAAATCATAGATCTGCAGGTCCCTTTTGTTAACTGAGATCTCAGTACAGACTTTGCCTTCTCAGAGAGGCCTTTTGTAATATTGCTCCCAACCCTAGTCACTCTACACTTCATCCTGGTTTGTAGAATGAATACTCTCAAACACTGCCCAATTCATTCATTCATTCATTCATCCATTCATTCATTCATGCTTTGTTTGTCTGTTCCACATTTTGACTGTCCATAAGCACAGGGCCTTGGCTTGGTCACCCACCTTCCTGTCCCTGTATCTACTGCCATGTACAGTAGTAAAGGTGGGCTGGTGAATGAACGGCTGCCTGGGCTCCCCATGACTCTCTCTGCCTTCTGGCTATGTCGATTACTTCTCTGTAACTGCAAACTTCTTTATGAACTATGAAGGGGTTGGCTAGGTTATTAGATTTTCCTATTCATGCCTTTCATGCCCCAGGAACTATGCTAGGTTGAAGGTCCGGCAAAGAATAAGGTAGGTGTCTTGATAGAGAGTGCAATTTGTAGAAGACACAGGCATTTAACAGAAAATCACACAACCTTTTAATGAGCCATGGTGGGTAATTTGAAGGCTCACATGAGGGTGACATCATCAACATTCTGGTGAGGAACAGGTGGGTGTTGCCAAGACCCTGCCCACATCTAGTATGTATTCCAGGTGCTGCTGGCTACCAGTCAGCGGGAGACTGGGTCCTGCCTCTGTGCCCTGGAGTGTGGGCACACTCAGAGGGGCACCATGCCCTCTGGCCTCTCTGAGGACCTCAGCCTCTCTCTTCCTAGGAGCTGGCATGGGGAGGAAGGGATTTCCTGCCACTCCCGTGCCTCCCCCAACTACACATATCTCCAAGTTCTACAATCCCTAGAATACCCCCACTTGGGAAGCCATATTAGCACATGAGACACCTTCCCTCATTTGTCAGCTAAGTGATTGTCTCCAGCGATTATGGAGAATGGGAGGTGAGAAGAACAGGGGATGGTCTGCTGCACAAGGTGGTGGATATAGACTGGAGTGTGCCAACTCAGAAAGAGTCCGCATGTTCTAATCACCTGGGAAAACCACATGGAAAAATTTAACATAGGTAAGAACCAAAGTTTTCCCTTTTTTTTACTAAATGTCTCTTTAATAAATACAGATAACAAATGTGTATTTATTTTCTCAAAAGAACTGGGTGAGCTGTATGGGCTGTCTTCCTTTGATGAGTCTGTGGACCTGGCTTCCTTGCAAAACCTCATGTCTAGATTCACCTCTTGTATTCCCTCAGAGCCACTGGTGACCTGGGTCTGGCCCACCTGCTAACGAAAGTGGCGGCTGGAAGCTTATGTCTACAGTAGATATTCAGTCAACTTTGGTGGATGTTGAAATGCTGCTGCAGGCATGCCCTGCATGTACTGTTGCTAGGTCCCTCTCTGTGGGAGCAAAAGATGTGATTTGGGGTGGGAAGCAACTTAGAAAATTATATACAATTGACCAAAATGGCCCTACATTTAATCTTTTTAATGTGCATTACTGACACACATGATCAATACCTTACCGATACTTTCTAGCTGTTTTTACAATGGAAATGCAGCCAGTCAGAGGCATGGGTCCAGGGACATAGGACTGTTTTAAACCCTGTGCCCATGTTGTTCTTCCAGTCAGCACTCAGCTGAAGCATGTAGCTTGAAGTGGAAGGACATGAGCCACCACAGATCACCAAGGATAATTTGTGACAGGGTGAGATAGCTGGATGCAATTAACCCTATTGTCAGTGGTTAAGATTCTTGCAGTGACAGACAGGTGTATCAGAAGTGCAAGATATCAGAGCTGTTTGTTGTAAAATTCCCAACCTAGATCTCTATTATTTTGCTAAGAAATTGCAGCAAACTCAAAAATTTTTCTATCAAGTGTCTCCCGGGTGCTAAGTCTATCACTGTTGCAATATATTATTATTTTTTTCCGTTGGAGACATTGATGATGGCTCACGTCTCCACTTTCCCTCTAACCTGGGAGCTTCCCTATGTCTTTAGGAGAGAATTTGTAATTGTTCGAATATTCTTGGCCATCCTTCATTTGGAATTTATGTGGTAATTTCAGCAGAACCGAGACCTTGTGCAGCAGTTTTCATCTTTTTCAAGGCTGCCTCTATTTCTTGAGATGCTGGAGGGTTTCCAATTATTCCTTCTGGTCTCTTTGGATGTGAATTGTAACAGATCAGCTGAGAGTCGCAGTTCAACATTGTTAAGCTTATCAATATAAATATAATGTTAAACCCCTTTTAGATAATTGGAACTATGTGTGAAAATGTGACCAATTTGTGCATAAATTGGTCCTACACTTCTTCCTGGCAAAGACAGAGGGAGAGGGAAAGAGAGACCAAGCATATGTGAGGCTGGTTTGCTTCTTCTCAAGGACTTCTTTACACCTTGAATCTTTAATCTGGTTTTGTGGCTGCTGACAGTTGGAAACCTGCATAGGTTATGCAAAACCGTAAGGTTCTTTGCCTTTTTGAACCAAATTCTTCCATCCTAGGGCCTATAAAGTGAATATCAACAAGACGGTTATACCTCACACCAATGGGAAAGTTGCAGACAGTCTTGAGAATTAAACGTCTCTGCTTGGACAGCTACCAAATTCAAACAACCAAATGGAGAGACTGACGCCCATGGAGAGGGGGTGGAGAGGGTGCTGAGGGAAATCCTGGAACTGACTCCTCCTGCTTGGAAACCATGCTGAAACTTTGGGATCCTGGAAGCTCATACTCTCTCTGCTCTGCAAGTTTTCTGTGAGGTGGGGGGTGGGAATGAGTCTGTTTTTCCAGCCGTGTGTCCTCTAGAGCGGGTTTGGAGGCATGAGATGTTTATTATAAAATTGCCCATAGCATATGATTAAGAAGAGTGCTTATTGATATAAATTCTCTGAACAATACTGAGCTAAGTATTCTTCTTCAAACTCCACAAATAGAGCAATTCAGGTTCTCAGAAGATTAAGACGAAACACAAAACAAAACAAAAACGGATGGTCGAGGATACTCAGAACAATGTCTAAGGTCCAACCCGTCGTGCTTTGTAAATTTTTAAGAAGTGTGTTTCTTTGCTTGTAACAAAGCTTCAATGGGAGTATAATGGGGGCAGAAACAGCCAAGCTTATGAAGTTTGTGGGGTTACTGGGCAGGTTTCTGGCTGGCCTGAGAGGGGTGGTGGCATCCTGTCTCCATGAGCTGACTGGCCAGGGTGTCCCAGCAGCTGGAGACGTTCAGGCGGGGTGGGGCCTCTACCCCTCTGGTCTTCAGAGTGTGTGGTGCCCTTTCAGGGCTCAGGACAACAGACCCACCCAGATATTACAGAGGTCCAGGGGAAATGCAGGCAGGATATCCAGAGGCTTTTCTACAACTGCTCTCAGATACAGAGGGGTCCACTCTTCCATGGCCACTGGACAGAGCTGAGCCTCACTGGACACAGACTTCTCAGCTCACTCAGAAAACACCGGGGCTTCCTGCAAGCCTTATAAAGTTGACCTCTGACTTTAGAGGATCTCATGTGATGAAAGGACACAGAATAGCCCCCCTGCCAAACAAAAAAAGGGCCCAGAGGCTTTTTTTCTAAGAAGTTGCTTTCTGAGAAAACCAAAGATGGCTGTTTAAACTGTGGTTACAATGCCAAATGGACCCCAAGATTTCATGATCACCAGTATTTCCTCAACTCCTCAGCTCTTTCCTCCAATCTTGGGAAAGGGAGCATTTACAAAGAGATTTTTTTTGGACATCAAACACTCCGTTAAAGCAGGAAGATGAGTGAAACAGACATGAATCAGAAACATATGGATCCAACTTTGGTTAAAAATTAATGGGAAAACACATTCTCATCAAACTCAAAACAATGAAAAATATTTTTTAAGCAGGCAAAAAATCCAAAATACAGCTGGGTTTGCCCTGCTCTGCACAGATTCCTTAACGCCCCTGGCTTCCTTCCTTGGTTTTCAGAAATAGCAAGATGAGCTGAGGGATGTGTGGAATAAATGAGAGCAACACAAGTTAGCCCCAGCAGGACGGGTCCCCCAGGATGAAGTCCTGCAAGGGCCCTGGCGATGGCCGGTGCTTTACCACCAGACCTTCTGGTGGCGGGACCCGACTAGGCAGGCCTGGGGGTAGACGGGCACCCCAGAGGTGATGGTGAAACAGACGCACACATGTCCATAATGGAAACATTAAGCTCATCTGTTCACCAAGAATCTCATAAAATAGAAAAGCAAAAACAAACCAAAAGGAAATGCGTCTTCTGTCCTCCATTGGGTGTGTCCTCACTTGGGGGAAAAATCCATCAGCGCAATTCCAAGCCAGTTGTCTCCATGGTGACTCTTCCTTTCTCCTTCCCACACTCCTCCAGCCACAGGTCTGCAAAGTCCTGGGACCTGAGCTGCCTCCTGAGGTGGCATTTCTGGACCAAAACTGTCCCTTTATGCTCAGCCAGCTCTGCTGAAGGATCAAGAATGAGGCAATCTGTTGGTGAAAATGACAGGCCAAGGGAGGGGAAGTCGGAATTGTCACCATCAATGGGTGTTCAGCCGGCCAGACTAGAGCCTCTAAATTCCCCACAGTCTTCCCAGATTTTGCTGGTCAACAACCACTCCTGGATTCCATCCTCCTCAAGCCCTTGAACGAGCTCCTCATCTTGCCCTTCCTTCTCAGCAGACGAGGGTTCTTCTTTAAGGACAAAGAAAAGCTGCCGACAGAACCACACCTGAAACCCTGTCACCACACCTTCTTCTTGCACCAAAACCCAGTCATTTGTCTTCCTTCCCACACCAGGGAGAGAAGGGCCCCTCTGTCCAGGCTATTCCTTCCAGCTGTATGCTGGGTCCCATCCTTTTGCCTCCTCTGGGGCCCTAGGAATATGCATTTTGTGCTCCATTGTACACTGCTCTCTTCCTCACAGGGTGTTTTCAGCATAGTGTTTAAATGCTCTATCTTGGACCCAGACTCCCCCCGGGCACTGTGATCTCCGGTATGGCACCCAGTCCCCCCTGAGCCTGGTGTCCTCATCTGCAAAATGGAGATACTAATAGTTCCTATCTAATGTGCTTGTTTGAAGATGAAAAGAGTTACTACACATAAAACACTTATAATAGTGGCTAGCCCATCATAAGCATACAATAAATGTAGGTCACCCTGCTTCCTTTCTGCCAGTATTTATACAAGCTCAAGTTGCTCACATTTAAGAAGGAATCCTTTCTCAACCTCCCATCTACCTCCAACTCTTGTCCTCGGTTCACCCTTGCTGTCAGAGTTCTTGCGTTGGTCCTCCCTTCTGAATCCTCAGCGGGCCAGTTGTCCTGCCTGCCTCCAGTGAAGCTGCTTGCACCATGCACTTCCCGTCACTAACCCAAGTGTCTCACGTGTCACCTCACCTCTGTGTGCCCCTGGCCTTGGTGATCAGTTTGTCCCCTTCCAATGCTGTTCCGTCAGCTTTCAGATCCCACCCAAGGGCAGGTCCTCCTTGACTCCTCTTCCTCTACCAATTACGTAAATAGTACATCCTTTAGGACCTTGACCCCACCTTCCCTGGCTGCTGACCCCTGCTTGCCCTCACGCCTGAGGTGTCTCTTCTGAGCCCCACTGGGAAAGAATCCTCAGAGGCCTCATGGTATTCAACTGCTTCTCCCCATTGTCCCCAAGCAGTTCCTCTCCAGAAGTCACTATATCCATGGAATGTATCGCCCCACACCGTGTAGTCCAAACCAGTGGCCGGAGCGTCCTTCTTAAGCCTTTCCTCTGCCTCACATTGGCCCCGTGTCCTAGCTACCTGTCAGATCTCCGGGCATCTCTCTAGCTCCACCCCCACTGCCCCAACAGACCGCTCCTGCCCCTCCCCGGGTTACTGCAGTTGCCTGCCAAGCGTCCAGCTTCCAGCCATCTCCCCTCCCGCCCATCCTCCACACCCAAGCGGGGAGGGCTGTCCTGGTGTTCTTGTCATTACCCCCACCACTGTCCCCGGCCCACTGAATGTCATTTATGGTTTCCCATCCCCCTGAGGACAAGGCCCAACCTCCTTAACCTGCTTTTCAGAGATCTCAACTTACTGATGTCTACTGAAACTGTCAGTGGGACGTCTCCATTTCTTCTTCCATATTCCATGTTTTAGCCACACAGACTTTGGTGGACACGTGTCATGTATCGGTTGCCCAGCATCCAGTTTGCTTTGATTTGGGGAACGTCCCCATGTGAATCTACATCCAAAGGGATGTCGATATTCCCTTTCCCTGCTCATTGGCCCCTTACATGAGATCAGGTGACTTAGACTGGCCAGGCCGGTGCTCGGTGATGGTGGCACTGGCGCCAGTGTCCTAACGAGGCCTTTCCCACAGAGTGAACTGCACTGCGTCCTTAGCGATGCAGCACCCTTTGACATACGCCTCATTCCTCAGCCTCCCTGTCCTTTGATAAGCTGTCTGTTATGCCTCTGATAGACTCATTTTCCTCTGAAGTTGTTCAGTCAGCATCTAGTGTTTGCAATCAGGAAATCTGAAGGTTATTCGGGATTTTTTGTAGAACCTCCAACCCAAGGCACGTGAGGTGTCCTCTGTATGTGCTTCACTTAGCTTATTACTCCCTATTCTTCAGACCTGAACTAAAAATCCCTTCTTTGTTCAGAGTCTCCCCCACCCTTCCTCACCTAGATCAGGTTAGATGGCCGCAGGGGATATGTTTCTGCAGCACGCTGTCTTTTCTCTGTCATGGCACTCAGCACCCTTACACGCGGTTGCTTGCTAAGTTGTCTCCATCACTGGATGCAAGATGTTCAAGCACCTCATCTGTCTGGCTTTCCAGCATAGCATCTATCACATAGCAGTTCTCACTAAATGTTGGCTCGATGAGTCGGTGCACTGTAGCCTCATTCCAGACCTGAAGCTGTGTTCTCTGAAATCCTCGTTTAGATTCACAAGTTCTTGGAGGTCCTAAGCTCCTGACTCTCCAGTGTGAACCATTTGCCAAACTCATCCCCAATTCCCGCCTCCTAGACCTCTCTCCGTACTCTCTTTGCAGAAGGCTACAGCTGTGACCACTCCCACAGGCCTGGATTCTTTCCTGGGACGAGCAGATCTGCGATACGCCGTTTGGTGGCTCCCATGTATATGGTGCCACAGAGGCCCTTGACCAAGAACCAGCTAGGGTGAAATGTCCTGCCAGAGACCCTGGGAGAAGTGCCATGTAGTGATGGCAGGAGCAAAAAGGCAGAAAGGGAGCAAAGGAAGGTGGCAGCCACCCCACAACCGTGTCATTTCCATGTGAACAGGGCCCTTCTTCTCAGGCTACAACCCCAGACTTAGAGTAGTGCTTAGCACATGATGGGGACTCAATACGAACTTTTTGATTAATCAGTGGATTGATTGATTGAATGAATGTATATTACTTACAGCAAAGCACCACACAGCATATGCAAGCATCTTCTTAATAATTCAAGGGTAGGAGATTCAAAAAATATTCCTGAGAGTAAAGCATGTAAATGGCATGGGATTGTCCCGCACCCCACTTCTATCACTGATTGAAGATGGGAAAGGTGTAATGGTCATGACTTTATTTTGACAATAACAAGAATACTTAACATAAAGACTTCCATGATGTTACTAAAGCCCTTGGTCTCCTAATTCCTTTCTCCTTATAATATCTTAATTGTGAATTCTCCTTATTGGGGTTTATGTTTCAAAAACATATTCCCCAGAGGACGGAAGGAGGTGCTGTCCTCACCTCCCTCTAGCTACAGCTCCTCTTCCCAGAGACCCTCTGCTGCTCCTCCTGGCCTACTCTTTTCCCATTGCTTTCCTCACTGCTCTACTCAGCTCCTACCTCATGGCCTCCTGCAAATCTGACATGCCCTGAGAAATCTTCCTAGATTGCTCCAGCCCATCGTCCCCGGCCTTCCTCTAACCATCTATGGATCCAGTTCTATATCGACTGGTTCTACTCTGTGGTTGTGTCATGTGTGAGTTAAGTTCAACAAAGACAAAACTAAGTCTGAAACAAAATTAACCATCTGTTTATTCATAAGTGTACAGAAAGAGAGCCCATCTGTGTCACTGCTGTGGGCAGGGGTTCAAGGGCGTTAGAAAAATGAGTGCATTTTATAGAGTAAAAGGAGGAAGTATGAAGACAGTCTCTGATTGGCAAATGCTCTGTGAAGATGGAGTTTTGGAAGCTGGGGAGACTCTCTAATTGGTCTTCAGGTACCTTTGGCAATCCCTGGGTGGCGCAGTTTGAGGGCTTTCCAAGAGTGGAAGGGCTGTTCAGTGTGATGGTGGCGGGTTTTCTGTCCCGGCCATTTCCTGGAACTAGTTGGGGCGGGGCTGCTGGCTGCCATGGCCGGCAGTCTCTCAAGTCTGATAGCACAGCTTATGGGCTGCCATGAGGCAGAAATCATGTCTCACACATTCCTTGTATGTGCTTCATTTCTTGGCATGCAGCCAGCATTCAGCCCTACTTCCAGATTTAACATTGAGACTTGTTGAATAGGCTTTGGGGAAGAAAGGTACTGTGTGGTTGCATACTCACCTATTACATTGTGCATAGGTGTGTTGTACGTGTGTGTGTGTGTGTGTGTGTGTGTGTGTGCAAATTCCCATATCTGGAAAATGTGAAGATTGATATGAGGAAGGTACATGCGTTGATACCGTTGATATGTACTGTACATCACTGGTCAATATCAGTATCCCCATCAAATAAATCCATTATTGGAAGTGTGTTCCCACTGCCAAGCTGGTTTTGAGGTGTCTGGTCAAATACTGAGGCAATGGGAAAGCAGCAGGTAGGAGATGGGTGATGTCCTGCAGAAGACCATCCTGGAGGAGCCTTTTCCAAGGTACAACTGAGCTGTGATGGCTGCATTTCTCAATGAGCCAGCCAATGTCCATCAGGTTGGAGATGCTCTGCCAGATGCAGGAGTTGCCTGGGAGCTTTGGCTCACTAGCAATAATGCATTAAAAGGGAATATTGCTATAGGGCTACATGCAGATGAAAATGGAAACTTCATATTAGGGTTTTGGAGCCTAATGTCCTACTGCTCCATTGGAAACATTAGCATGGAACAGAATTCAGTGGGTAAAAGCCATGGAAAATAGGACAACTTGGAAAAGCTTGATAAACATTTGTTGACTGATGGATGAAGGGATACGTTTAAAGGTGAGCAGATCACTACGCCCCAGCAGCTGTGTCCACTGCTGTTGGTGCCATTGTGCATTGTGACCATGCGCTGGGTATGGGTTGTGATAACAGCAGAGGGGTGAACAGTGCAATGAGACAATTGGTGGGAGGGGTATTTCCTGGACTCAGGTCACGTGAGCCAGCCTGGTGAGATGAGGAGCTAGCCATCTGGGAGACAAGGAAACATCTAGCGTAGCTAAACTGTTCTGCCTTTAATGATCAGGCACTTGGGGGTGGGGGAATGCCTCTAAGAGTGGATGGCACTGAACTCAGCTATCTCTGCAAAGAGAAGCCATGTCCAGTACAAAAGCTCTTCAGTTGCGGCCTCTGACTTTACATCTCTCTGCTGAACTTTTTTTCTCTTTAAAATTAAATGACAAAGTAATTGTGCACTTGGAGCTTCAATGGTATAAATGCAATGGTCAGTCTTTTGATAAATAGACTTTGAAATGTTCTACATATGCCTACAACAAGCTTTTATCCATTTGGCTAATTTTATTCTTTGTAAGCCACAAAAGACAGGGGAAAATGGCCCTGTGATTAGATCTGGCTCTGATAGTGGGAGAGGGAAGTGGAATTTGAGCTGCCCTGCAAAGTACGAGCAAAGCATCCTTTGTAGGAAAGGTGGAATCAGAGCATCACAGAATGTGGGGACTAGAAGGACCTTCCTGGCTTCCAGCCCTGCAACTCTCAAACAAACCCTGAAGCCTGGGGCTCAGAGTGGCCTGGGGAAGCTAAATATACCTGTTGAACCAAATGTATCAGAATCTCTGACAAGCAGTCCAGGCATTTATATTTTGAAAAGCACTCCCGGGGTTGGAGGTAGGTGGGAAGTAAAATAATAAAGTAAGCTCACTCCTACAAGATTGGGTTCAAATCTGGGCTCCCCCAGTGCTCTGTGCCTCTGTTGACTTTCTTACAAAAAGAGAGAAAATAGTGTATATCTCACAGGTTGTTGAGACTAGTACGTGTGATGCCCCACATCATGTTTTTAGAGCAGAATCTATCAATCAATGTCCACCATGGTGAAGTTCCAGGCGAGGAGGAAGTCTAGAATGGCAAAACTGATCTGCCCCAGCCGCACTCCCAGCCCAGAAGCGTCCTTTCAGTGTCTGTTGGGGGGGCACCTCTCCCTTCCTCCTCTGGACAGCCTGGCTATTGGAGGGTATGTCCTGATCTCATCTCGTGTACTCCTGCCTCTAGACACTGTTGCCAGCTTATCCTGGGCCTTACCCTCATGACATCTGCTGTGCAGGACCTGGGCTGTGCTGGGTTTGGCTCTCTAAAACTGTGAGAGCAGAAGGTCAGTCAGCCCTGAGGAGGGCAGTGTGTCACAGGAAGGCTCGGTAAGACTTCAGTGTGGAACTTTTGCAGCGTTCTTGGGTGTTAACCGGAAAGGGCTCCTCCCTACCCTGCTGTCTTATTCAAGTTTCCCCATCATCTCCTGGAACTCCCCTCAACCAACCCATGCATGCCCCATAGCCAGTGTGAATAAACACCTACTCTGAGATGGGAACGAACACCTGTCAGACTACAGCCCTTGAGCAGCAGTGCATGTTTGCTGAGGAACCATGACATGAAAACAAATACAGTGATTTCATTCGATGAGCCATTCCAGCATTTCACCAAATGTTAAATTTCTCAGGGTTGATCAGCTAGCAGTTAAAGTGCCCTTCCTGAGTGCAAGACACACAACTAGGCACCGAGGAAGGCCACGGTGATATGGCCAGGAGAGGGGCTCCAGCAGGGGTCTCCGTGGTGATGGTGCCGGGCAAAGGCTGATGGTGACATTCTTGCATGGATTGAGTGTAAACGGGTGAGATGCCATCAGGGCCAGCTTCGCAGACTTCACCCGTGCAGTCTCACCCTGGGCCCCGTACTCGGCAGGGCCCCACCCTGGGTGCATTATCTTTCTGTCACCATCTTGAGTCCTTAATCATCTTTGAACAGGGGACTCTTCATTTCCATTTTGTACTGGGTTCTGCAAATTATGTAGCTGATCCTGGATTGACTTATAGATACACATGGCCTACTGTCACCACCACTATCCTGTCCCACCTCCTACTCCTTCGAGCTACCACAGATATGGACCTCCCCTGGCTCTAGGGACAAGTTCACAAGGACACCTGAGCACCTCCACAACCCCTGCCCCTCATCCTTATTATCGCAGGAAATACTATTTTGCAGCAGTTGCACCAAAATTGCTCAGGAAGAGTCCCATACTCGCACATGTACACTCACACGCAAACACACACACACACGCACACTCACACACGCGCTCCAAAGTAAGTTGGCAAAGTAAGGCTCCTTGCTGCACTTCATACCTTGGCCAGAAGACTCAGCTTCTTCTGTGTCCTCAGCTGCCATGAGAGGTTCAGGAAGCATTGTTCTGCTCTGTGGGAGAAAGATGAGGATGAATCTGCTCTTTGCCCCCAGGCCCTGCCTCTCTGAAGTCTAGTTCAGCCTGGCTGCTGAGATGCAGCGTCAAGGAACAAGTGCATGATTCTGGGCACTGTTCATCACGAATTTCCACATGGTCTTCTCTTTGCTTTTAGGTGTCAGACAAGGAATTATGCCTATTTTATGGGGGAAGACACTGATCACAAGGGCCTAAGAAAGGTGCTTGTTTGCTATTCCTAGAGTGCTGTTTTGCTGAAGGTTGAGGGAAAGGAATGGAAATCACACCCACAATCTGTCACGGTGGCCATTGCAATGTCATCCTCAGGTAGACCCACCTTTGGAAGAACTGTCCCCTAATGTGAAGTAGAAATTTGCTCACTGCAAGGAGGGGGTGGGTTCTGGGAAAGACTGGAAGCAGTTACCTCCCTGCCAGGAATATCCACTGGAACATGAAGGAGAAACAGATCCTTAAAATATCCTCAGGTCTGGCTCACTGGGCTCGCCAACCCTTCCATCCTGCGGCAGCTCCTTACTGGCAAGAACATTCCCTGCGGTCCTTGCATCATTAACAGACAAAAGCAGCCACCAATGGGGACCCAGGAGATATACAGGGAGTTCCAACATCCCATTGTTGTAGGATATTAACAGGGTGATGCAGAAAACAGTCCAGGTCAGCTCTCTTATTGCACAGGGGGCCAGGTTGCAGCCTAGGAAGGCTCTCCCAGGATCTTTGGAAAGACCCCTTGGAAATTCTACTCCTCCCCGTCACTGAGGGCTCTACTGGGGATTATGGCTTGACTTCCAACTCAGGGTCCTGTAGTTTGGACCAGGAGCATGTGTCTAATGGTGAGCCTGCCACAGTCTTTCTCCTAAGAGTCTTGACATCTGGCTCTGAGGTCCTGGTTGAATGATGGGTGGCCCTGGAGCTCTCAGGCCATCCAGAGGGTGACACAACTCTCTACCTCCTTATGGATAAGGAAAGAGACAAAACCCACCAGTGAGGGAACATATGCAAGCTGAAGGGGGACTTGTCAGCCCTAGAGAGGCAGAGCCTCTTGCCCTCATGTCCCCTCTGCTTCTAAGCATGTCCTTCCACAAAAAGATGCCCATCCTGGACTGTCCTTCGGGCTGCCTGCCACAGTGTGCTGGCCCAGCCCTAGGGACCCAGGGGTGATGACTGCAGCGAGTTGCCTCCTCTGAGCTTTTCAGTCTTACCTGGAAGCTCCTTCGACTGTTTGGAAATGTGCCCAGTGGCTACCCTTCGTTTAATTTTCACAACAAATTATTCACTTCAATATTCTGTGCACTAAATCTCCTCAAATTATTTTGGAGAGGCAGTATGAATGTTCCTAATAACAGCACAAAGGCAAAAACATCATATGTTAATACTCTCATCTCTAAAAGAGATGTGGTCACTTCACTGAGTCCAACACAACTGCCGTCTTCCTCCGAAAGCTGTCACTACACTCTCACTCCCGAGTATTTGGTCACAAAAGGGTGGTGGTTGAGTGTCTTCCATGCTGTCTTATCTCCCAACATCTCAGCTCCTCAGTTTCACCTTCCCCACTGAGTTTTAGGGACTAATGTGAAAGCTGATGGCAGCGACCTTTTTGAGAGGAATCCCTCAGGTGGGGGGGACGCTCAGGCAGTTTTCACCCCAGAATCCCTGGTTGTGATGCAGTGAGGCCTGGAGTTCAGGCATGCTTTCCTCAAGGCTGCTATAAGGTGAGCACAGGAAGAAACCCAGCACCCCACCAAGACAGACTTACTGCAAGGCACCCAGCAGGCAGACATTTTGGTCATGCTCAGATGCACTTTTTGATAGTTTGACTGAGATACAACAACCATAAAATTTGCTTGTTTTAAATGTACAGTTTCATGAGTTTTTGTACAGGTATACAGTCATACAACTTCCCTAATAATCAAGACTTGTAAAACCTTCATCACCCGCAAATTTCCCTTGGGCATCTTTGTGATCCATACCACCCTCACCCCTAGCCCTAAATCACCACTGGTCCATTTTCTGCTGCTATAGAATTTCATGTAAATGAAATCAGACAGTATGCAGTGCTTTCTGCCTAACTTCTTTCACTTAGCATAATGCTAAGTCTGTCTTGGTATGTATGCCCTTATTATGTTTAAGTGATTTTTTCTATTTTTACTTTAAAGGTTTTCTTAGGAATGGCTAGTGAATTTTACCAAATACCTTTTTGCATCTCTAGACTTAATCGCACTGCACTCTTTGTTAGTGACTAGACTCACCCATGTGACAGCATATATCAGTATTTCTTCCTTTTTTATCTTTGCTTGAGTGTTATTCCATTGTATGATATACCACAATTTGTTTATCCATTCACATGTTGATGGATACTTGGATAATTGCCATGGCTAAAGCAGCTAAGAACACTTGCGCGCAAGTCTTTGCATGGGCATATGCTTTCATTTTTCTGGGGTAAGTAAACACCTAGGAGTGGGACTGAGCACATGTTTAAGTTTATAAGAAAATGCCAATTGTTTGCCTAGTGGCCATTTTGCATTCCTACCTTCACTAGGTGAGACTTAATCTTCCCCAATTTTTATTAACACTTGGTATTATCAGTCTTTGTATGTTGGATATTTTAATGGCTGTGCATCTCTTTGCTATTGAGCATCTTTTCACATGCTTATTTGTCTTCCTTAAATTCTCTTCATTGAAGTGTCTGTTGGAATCTTTTGCCCATTTTTAGTCAGGTTTTAAGTTTTCTTATCATTAAGCTATATTCTTGCCTTTTTATTTTCTTAATGATGTTTTTCAATGAGAAAAAGTTTTGCATTTTGATGAAGTCCAATTTACCTTTGTTTTTTCTTTTATGGTTTATGACTTTGGTGTCCTATCTAAGAAATCTTTGCCTAGCTCAAGGTCAGAATTTTTTTCTATTTTTCCTAGAAGTTTTGTAATTTTAGCGCTTAGATTTAAGTCTATGATCCATTTTGAAATGCTTTTTGTGTATGGAAAGAGGAAAGGGTCAAGGTTCAGTTTTTCCCCAATTGCTCTCCAGTTATTCCAGCACCATTTACTGAAAAGACTATCATTTCCCCCATTGAATTACTCTGACATCTTTGAACCTTCACTGGTAGTTGATTGAAGTGATCACAAAAGACCACCTTTCCCAACATCAATGGGCACCTGGAGAGAAGAGACGAGACTTTACTTCTGAAGTGAAGGCAGAGTGTCTATGATTTGGGCCTCAGGTTGCAAATGGTTAAGAGGGCCTTTGCTGAGAATGCTGTTTTTTATGGTATAATACTGTCTTTTAATATGGTGTGCATGCTTACCACCCTCCCACCTATCTTCCATCTCCTTTCTTTTTTCTGGGGAACCCTTGTTGTCATGGTTAGAAAGTGCAATAATTTGCAGGAGACCAGGTAGGAGAATTTAGCCTTTTCAAAATATCAAAGCTAGAAGGAATCAAGAATATAATAAAGCATACATCCTTCCTTTGTAAAATCAGGGGAGAGCTGCCCAGAAAGGTTAAGCAACTTGCCTGATGTCACACAGCAAGGAAATGGCAGAGATGAGGTCAGTTCCAGGTTTCCCATTTGCTTACTGGAATCTGACGCTCATTTTCCACACCACAGCATCCTTTCTAGAGACTTCTTTGAATATGAGTGGCTCACGATTTATTGGAACTTTACAAATCATCTAGAAGAGGAGTGTTCTCAGCAGAGTTTGACGTAGACCTGGTTGTAAAAGGCAAAAAGGCAAGAGGCTTTATTTAATGGCACCAACCCCTTTCCATAGGGGTCATCTGAAACTGTTCAGTTGCCTGCTAATTGCTCCCACACTGTCACATATTTCAGACCTTGGGGATTTCTCGTCATTTAGACTCCCACCAGCCTTAGACTCCTGTTCCCTCACATGTGGCTGGTGCCAGTTGTAGACAGAGTGTGTAACAGGTATGGACACACTGCAGCAGCAGTGGGAAGGATACTATCCCCACCATGTGGCTTTAAGGCCTTCTTGGCTGGAAAAGCAAGTGCCAGCCTGGGCTTGTGGAGCCACCCAGGATGATGGCGGCAGAGGAAGGGAGTGGACGGTCCAAGAGCACAGTACTGGAACACGAGCCCTGGCGGTGACACCACAGACCATTGCGTCTAACTCCATCTTTTGCAAACGGAGAGACTGAGTCCTACAGAGGACTGGACATGCTTCCAACCTCATACAGCAAAGTTGCATGGCATACACTTTAATGCACAGAAATTCAACTCTATACACCATTAATTCTTTTCTTCTGTTCGGCCAGGTTTAAAACAAAAGTAATGTTTTTATTTGTACTCTTTATTATTTACAATTGAATTGACATTTACACGGAGATATTCCTGAATAGTGTTATCTACAGAAATCCACATATACTGCACTTTGTGGGTGATTCACAGAACACACAGCCAAAATAACCCTTAAAATGTGACTTTCATCTTACCTAGTCTTAGATCCTAACCCTCTGTGAAGGATGTGATTCCATGTGTAGCTGCTTAATTTGGGGGAATGGAGAAGGATCCCGATTCCTAATTAAGTACTCTTTCCCTAGTCCCAAGCTGCCTTTATCTTCTAGAGAAATGTCCAATTTTTGTCTGTTTGCCACTCCCCAAGACAAAAGGTGGGGTGGTGGGGGATGCAGAATGGTGGTTTTGCCAGGAAGATTGCAGATGGGGGAAAATATAAATAGCAAATGTCCGTGAAATGGAGTTTCTAATGGACTCAACAATAAGGATTTAATTTGCAAAGCACCTCCCCCTCTCAAGTCGCAGCCCACTATAGCTGCAGATCAGCTTTGTGGGGCTGAGAGCAGCCTGTGCCATATCCCTTTAATGCTGGGTCTTCCTCTGGGTTCTTCGTCTCCCTGGGAAGTGACTGTGCACAGGGAGAGGGTAATTGGCAGGCTGTGACACTCCTGTCTGCAAGTGTCTCTCTAAGTGGAGCGCATTTCAGCCTTTATCTAGTGATGGCTGCTACCTGAGAAAGGCCCTGGGCCATCTCAAAGGGCTTGTAGCAGCTAATTGTGCCTGTTAGGACCAGCAATTAGCCGGGAACTATGGACTTGGAAGCTCCGACACCTACCAGCTTTCAGCTCCTTTCTCTCCTTTTCACTTAACTAGCCAAGCCTAATAGAGGCAGTGAGGGACAGGCAGGTGAGGTGCAGTCACGGCAAGGGAGGCGGAGGCTCTCTGGGTCTTCATCACCGATGCCCCCACTGAGTCCCACATGCCGCCTCCCCCAAGAGAACCAGTGAGAAGAAACAGGCACCAGATGCTGATCTCACTCCATAAATACTCCCTGTTTAGTGGAGGACAGGGCTGGAGGCTTATTAATCGGTATTGGGAGTCATGCTGCCCCTGTTTGTACAGTTTAAGCGTGAGTTGGAAGATGACAATAAAAAACTAATTAGGCGCAGGTCATAAAGGAGATCACACATGCATGGTGTCTGCTGGTTACTATGCGCACATGATGGTTTCGGTGGAAATGTGAGGCAGAACATCTGAAAATTAAGACAATAAATCAGTTTCATTGAATAAAAACCATGCATTTGCCCATTAATTAAGGATAATAGTATCCTATAAGCTTTTGTGTATCATAGGTAATTTGTTACACTTTACCATAATAATATACATTGGATATTAAAAATTCAGTATACCTTACAGGTAATGGATTAACATGTTCTCCTCTATTTCCAGAAAGAACGAAAGGTGTGAGCCCTATCTCATTCAGGCTCAGGGGATCAGTTTTGGTCCAGTGACTCAGGCCTAATTATTGGGTGTCCCTTCTGGCTGGCCAGGGGAATCTCTGTCCCAGGAACAGGGACACAGTCTGGTGTAGTCATATATTTTTATTTTTTTAGCTGTCCCTAATCCTATCCTCATTTTTACAAAACAACACCCTGTTTTTTGGGGGGAGGAGGAAATTGATTCCTCCTTGTTATTCGCAGTCTTGATGGAACGTTCAATCAAGGTACCCAAGGTAGTCATGTGATCGGGGCCCAACCAAGGAAGCTCGTTGTCCCAGGACTTGGATTCGGTGAGCAGAGCAGTGCAGAGACAGAGACAGACTGTCAGTAGATTCTTCCAGAGAGATCTCTGAGGCTTCCCTCAGTCACTCCTTGGTGTAAGAAGAATAACAGCCCCTCAAAGCCATCTGCACCTTCATCTCCGGGATCTTTGAATATGTTACTTTACACAGCAAAGGGATTTTGCAGTTGTGATTATGGGTACAGACTCTGAGATGGGGAGAGGAGTGGGGATTATCCAGAGATGTGAGTCCTTAAAAGAGAAGTGCCTTTCCCAGCTGGGTCAGAAAAAGAAACGACAATTAAAGAAGGGTCAGAGATGGAACATGAGAAGGACTCAGCCACCATTCTTAACCATTCTTGAAGCTGGAGGAAGGGGCCATGAATCAAGCACTAGAAGCTGCAAAGGCAATAAAACATATTGTCTGAACCCAAGAGCCTCCAGAAAGGAAGGTAGCCTTGCAGACACTGTGATTTTATACTGTGAGATCTGTGTAAGATTTGTAGTACTGTAATATCATAAATATGTTTTGTTTAAACCACTGAATTTGGGGTTATTTGTTACAGCAGGCATAAAAAACAAATACAAGCTTTTGAGGCTGTGTTCTCAGCCTTAGCTAGAGTGTGTTTCTGTTGCTTATAACCAGCCCTACCTCAGAGAACTGGAAGAGGTAACTGACTTCTATGGCCCACACAATACTAATGTGCCTTATGCTTAATCCACCATTCAGGGCAGGTTTGCTGGCTCAGCGAATGAACAGAGCTGGAAATGAAAGGCACCACCTACTCTGTCTTGCTGTGTTTCCAGCACCAAAACCAAACCCCAGACTACCTATGGGCACCCTGGTGATCGCGCTGGGGAGATATTTCCTGGTCTACCTTCTCAGCCTCTCCTCTTGTGCGTTTTCTCCTCTTCATTCTTTTCCCCTTCCTCCTCCTTCTTCTCCTTCTTCCTCCTGTCCTTATTTTGTTCTCAAAACATGAATGCCTGTTTCCCAGCCCTTGGTCCTCAAATTTCCATCTACTTATTCAGGCAACAGGCACAGACATGTGATTTATTTATTTTTAGCTCATCCGAGGATTCTTCAGCACATAGGATGCCTGGGGAAAATCACTGGTCTAACTCAAAGGCGTCATTTCCTGATAAGGTAACTAAGACAAAGAATGTAAGCATTCTGGCCATTGGCCGCATGGCTGGCAGTGACAGAGAACTCCAGGACCATAACTCCTGGTTCAGTGCTTGTCCCATGACTCGGGGCATCATAGAGCTCAGTGAACCCTCCGTGACCTTTCATTCTGTCACTCTTTGGCTTTTAATTAGAGTGTTTCATCCATTTACATTTTAATCTAATTAGTTGTATTTGGATTTAAATCATCATTTGGATTTAAATCACCATTCGGATTTAAAACACCATCTTACTAGGTGCTTTTGATTAGTCTTACTCACCGTGTGCTCTTTTTCTCTCACTGGGTTGAGTATTTTATTAATCCTGCCTGTGTGTCCTGTTACTTTGGAAGGGTATATGCTCACTTACTAGCCTTTCTTCATTACCCAGAGCTAGGGCTTTCAACGGGGGAGATCCCCCCACCCCGACCCCAGGTATGTTTGCCATGTCTGGGGACAGGATGGATTTCACAGTGGTGGCAGCAGGGGTTGGGGAAGGTATTGTGTATTAGTCAGGATTCTCTACAGAAACACAACAAATAGGATATATACCTATCAACTTTATTATAAGATATTGGCTCACATGAATATGGAAGCTAAGAAGTCCCATGATCTGCCATTTGCAAGCCAGAGCCCTTGAAATCTTGTGGGTACTTCAAAGGCCTGAGATCCAGAGCGTCAAAGACATGAGAAGATGGATATTGCAGTCAGGCAAAAAGTGAATGACTCCTCCCTTTCTCCACCTTCCTGTTTTATTCAGGTCCTCAATAGATTGGCTGAGGACCACCCACATCGGAATAGCAATTGACTTTTCCTCAGTCAACAAATTCAAATGTTAATCTCTTCTGTAGATACCCTCACAAACACACCCAGAAATTGTGTTTAAACAGATAGTTGGGAATCCCGTGACACAATAAAGTTGACACATATTAACTATCACGGGTTGCTAGTGGTAACCACTTGAAAAAGGGCATAAATGCTGTGAAACATTACTACAGTATACAGAAAAGTCCCCACCAATAAGGAACATATGGCTCCAAATGTCAAGATACCAAGGCTGAGAAACCCTGGCCTGCATGTGACAACTGCCATCCCTGACGTACCAAAATCTAATGTCACTTTGGTGACTTTACACACTTTCCAGAAAATGCAATAGAATACTACATCTCCTTTGTCCAATTTCAACTCATACGTTATTGGTGTTGGGCATGCTCCATACATTTTAAATGCCACAAAATATCATCGTTATTGTCTGATAGTCATTTGTTCATTTAGATTTGCTCAGAGCTCCTCATTCCTTCCTGTAACTCTGACCCTCCATCTGGAATCCTTTTCCTTCTACCTAAACAACTCCCTTTACTACTTCTTAAAATGCAGCTCTGCTAATGAGTTTCCTCAGCTTTTGTTTGTCTGAAAATGTCTTTATTTCACATTGTTTTTGCTTTTCTGTTGCTAGTATGCTTATCAATGACTACATGTAGAAAACACTGCTCCCCATGAAAAAAAGCAAGCATTTTTCTACACAGCCACAATGCCATTAGCATATATAAGAGAATTAACATGGATTTAATGATATCTAAAATAGAGTTAATGTTCAAATTTCCATGGTTGTCCCCAAGATGGCTGGAACATTTTGTAAGGACTCCCTTGGTTGTTATGTTTCTTTAGCCTTTTAAGTCTAGAGTACTGTCTATCCACTGATTCTTTAAATTGTCATTATATTTTTGGTCTTCCATTGACAGTGTCATTTTTGAAGAACTAGATTGGATGTCTAGTGGAATATCTCACACTCTGGATTTTTATGACTGTATTTCATGATTTGATTTAGATTCAACATTTTGGCAAATATAGGCTCTTCTAATTGCCACATTCAGGAGGCACATAGAGTCAGGCTGTACTACTAGTAATGGTTCAGGAGGCACAGAGTCCGGCTGTACTACTGGTAATGGTTCAGGAGGCACAGAGTCAGGCTGTACTACTAGTAACGGTTCAGGAGGCACAGAGTCCGGCTGTACTACTGGTAACGGTTCAGGAGGCACAGAGTCAGGCTGTAATACTGGTAATGGTTCAGGAGGCACAGAGAGTCAGGCTGTAATACTGGTAATGGTTCAGGAGGCACACGGAGTCAGGCTGTACTACTGGTAATGGTTCAGGAGGCACACAGAGTCAGGCTGTACTACTGGTAATGGTTCAGGAGGCACAGAGAGTCAGGCTGTACTACTGGTAATGGTTCAGGAGGCACAGGAGAGGCTGCACTACAGGTAATGGTTCAGGAGGCACAGAGAGTCAGGCTGTACTACTGGTAATGGTTCAGGAGGCACACAGAGTCAGGCTGTAATACTGGTAATGGTTCAGGAGGCACAGAGAGTCAGGCTGTACTACTAGTAATGGTTCAGGAGGCACAGAGTCCGGCTGTACTACTGGTAACGGTTCAGGAGGCACAGAGTCAGGCTGTAATACTGGTAATGGTTCAGGAGGCACAGAGAGTCAGGCTGTACTACTGGTAATGGTTCAGGAGGCACAGAGTCAGGCTGTAATACTGGTAATGGTTCAGGAGGCACAGAGAGTCAGGCTGTAATACTGGTAATGGTTCAGGAGGCACAGAGAGTCAGGCTGTACTACTGGTAACGGTTCAGGAGGCACACAGAGTCAGGCTGTACTACTAGTAACAGTTCAGGAGGCACAGAGTCCGGCTGTACTACTGGTAATGGTTCAGGAGGCACAGAGTCAGGCTGTACTACTGGTAATGGTTCAGGAGGCACAGAGTCAGGCTGTACTACTGGTAATGGTTCAGGAGGCACAGGGAGTCAGGCTGTACTACTAGTAGTGGTTCAGGAGGCACACGGAGTCAGGCTGTACTACTGGTAATGGTTCAGGAGGCACACAGAGTCAGGCTGTACTACTGGTAATGGTTCAGGAGGCACAGAGAGTCAGGCTGTACTACTGATAATGGTTCAGGAGGCACAGAGAGTCAGGCTGTAATACTGGTAATGGTTCAGGAGGTGCAGGGAGTCAGGCTGCACTACAGGTAATGGTTCAGGAGGCACAGGGAGTCAGGCTGCACTACAGGTTATGGTTCAGGAGGCACAGAGAGTCAGGCTGTACTACTGGTAATGGTTCAGGAGGCACAGAGAGTCAGGCTGTAATACTGGTAATGGTTCAGGAGGTGCAGGGAGTCAGGCTGTACTACTAGTAATGGTTCAGGAGGCACAGAGAGTCAGGCTGTACTACTGGTAATGGTTCAGGAGGCACAGAGAGTCAGGATGTACTACTAGTAATGGTTCAGGAGGCACACAGAGTCAGGCTGTACTACTGGTAATGGTTCAGGAGGCACAGAGAGTCAGGCTGTACTACTGGTAATGGTTCAGGAGGCACAGAGAGTCAGGCTGTAATACTGGTAATGGTTCAGGAGGCACAGAGTCAGGCTGTAATACTGGTAATGGTTCAGGAGGCACAGAGTCAGGCTGTAATACTGGTAATGGTTCAGGAGGCACAGAGAGTCAGGCTGTAATACTGGTAATGGTTCAGGAGGCACACAGAGTCAGGCTGTACTACTGGTAATGGTTCAGGAGGCACAGAGAGTCAGGCTGTAATACTGGTAATGGTTCAGGAGGCACAGAGAGTCAGGCTGTACTACTGGTAATGGTTCAGGAGGCACAGAGAGTCAGGCTGTACTACTGGTAATGGTTCAGGAGGCACAGAGTCAGGCTGTACTACTGGTAACGGTTCAGGAGGCACACAGAGTCAGGCTGTACTACTAGTAACAGTTCAGGAGGCACAGAGTCCGGCTGTACTACTGGTAATGGTTCAGGAGGCACAGAGTCAGGCTGTACTACTGGTAATGGTTCAGGAGGCACAGAGAGTCAGGCTGTAATACTGGTAATGGTTCAGGAGGCACAGAGAGTCAGGCTGTAATACTGGTAATGGTTCAGGAGGCACAGAGGGTCAGGCTGTACTACTGGTAATGGTTCAGGAGGCACAGAGTCAGGCTGTACTACTGGTAACGGTTCAGGAGGCACACAGAGTCAGGCTGTACTACTAGTAACAGTTCAGGAGGCACAGAGTCCGGCTGTACTACTGGTAATGGTTCAGGAGGCACAGAGTCAGGCTGTACTACTGGTAATGGTTCAGGAGGCACAGAGTCAGGCTGTACTACTGGTAATGGTTCAGGAGGCACAGGGAGTCAGGCTGTACTACTAGTAGTGGTTCAGGAGGCACACGGAGTCAGGCTGTACTACTGGTAATGGTTCAGGAGGCACACAGAGTCAGGCTGTACTACTGGTAATGGTTCAGGAGGCACAGAGAGTCAGGCTGTACTACTGATAATGGTTCAGGAGGCACAGAGAGTCAGGCTGTAATACTGGTAATGGTTCAGGAGGTGCAGGGAGTCAGGCTGCACTACAGGTAATGGTTCAGGAGGCACAGGGAGTCAGGCTGCACTACAGGTAATGGTTCAGGAGGCACAGAGAGTCAGGCTGTACTACTGGTAATGGTTCAGGAGGCACAGAGAGTCAGGCTGTAATACTGGTAATGGTTCAGGAGGTGCAGGGAGTCAGGCTGTACTACTAGTAATGGTTCAGGAGGCACAGAGAGTCAGGCTGTACTACTGGTAATGGTTCAGGAGGCACAGAGAGTCAGGCTGTACTACTAGTAATGGTTCAGGAGGCACACAGAGTCAGGCTGTACTACTGGTAATGGTTCAGGAGGCACAGAGAGTCAGGCTGTACTACTGGTAATGGTTCAGGAGGCACAGAGAGTCAGGCTGTACTACTGGTAATGGTTCAGGAGGCACAGAGAGTCAGGCTGTACTACTGGTAATGGTTCAGGAGGCACAGAGAGTGAGGCTGTACTACTGGTAATGGTTCAGGAGGCACAGAGAGTGAGGCTGTACTACTGGTAATGGTTCAGGAGGCACAGAGAGTCAGGCTGTACTACTAGTAATGGTTCAGGAGGCACAGAGAGTCAGGCTGTACTACTGGTAATGGTTCAGGAGGCACAGAGAGTGAGGCTGTACTACTGGTAATGGTTCAGGAGGCACAGAGAGTGAGGCTGTACTACTGGTAATGGTTCAGGAGGCACAGAGAGTGAGGCTGTACTACTGGTAATGGTTCAGGAGGCACACAGAGTCAGGCTGTACTACTAGTAATGGTTCAGGAGGCACAGAGAGTCAGGCTGTACTACAGGTAATGGTTCAGGAGGCACAGAGAGTCAGGCTGTACTACTGGTAATGGTTCAGGAGGCGCAGGGAGTCAGGCTGTACTACTAGTAGTGGTTCAGGAGGCACACAGAGTCAGGCTGTAATACTGGTAATGGTCCAGGAGGCACAGAGAGTCAGGCTGTAATACTGGTAATGGTTCAGGAGGCACAGAGAGTCAGGCTGCACTACAGGTAATGGTTCAGGAGGCACAGAGAGTCAGGCTGTACTACTGGTAATGGTTCAGGAGGCACAGAGAGTCAGGCTGTACTACTGGTAATGGTTCAGGAGGCACAGAGAGTGAGGCTGTACTACTGGTAATGGTTCAGGAGGCACACAGAGTCAGGCTGTACTACTAGTAATGGTTCAGGAGGCACAGAGAGTCAGGCTGTACTACAGGTAATGGTTCAGGAGGCACACAGAGTCAGGCTGTACTACTAGTAATGGTTCAGGAGGCACAGAGAGTCAGGCTGTACTACTGGTAATGGTTCAGGAGGCACAGAGAGTGAGGCTGTACTACTGGTAATGGTTCAGGAGGCACAGAGAGTCAGGCTGTACTACTGGTAATGGTTCAGGAGGCACAGAGAGTGAGGCTGTACTACTGGTAATGGTTCAGGAGGCACAGAGAGTGAGGCTGTACTACTGGTAATGGTTCAGGAGGCACACAGAGTCAGGCTGTACTACTGGTAATGGTTCAGGAGGCACAGAGAGTCAGGCTGTACTACAGGTAATGGTTCAGGAGGCACAGAGAGTCAGGCTGTACTACTGGTAATGGTTCAGGAGGCGCAGGGAGTCAGGCTGTACTACTAGTAGTGGTTCAGGAGGCACAGAGAGTCAGGCTGTACTACTGGTAATGGTTCAGGAGGCACAGAGAGTGAGGCTGTACTACTGGTAATGGTTCAGGAGGCACAGAGAGTCAGGCTGTACTACTGGTAATGGTTCAGGAGGCACAGAGAGTCAGGCTGTACTACAGGTAATGGTTCAGGAGGCACAGAGAGTCAGGCTGTACTACAGGTAATGGTTCAGGAGGCACAGAGAGTCAGGCTGCACTACAGGTAATGGTTCAGGAGGCACAGAGTCAGGCTGTACTACTGGTAATGGTTCAGGAGGCACAGGGAGTCAGGCTGTACTACTAGTAGTGGTTCAGGAGGCACACGGAGTCAGGCTGTACTACTGGTAATGGTTCAGGAGGCACACAGAGTCAGGCTGTACTACTGGTAATGGTTCAGGAGGCACAGAGAGTCAGGCTGTACTACTGATAATGGTTCAGGAGGCACAGAGAGTCAGGCTGTAATACTGGTAATGGTTCAGGAGGTGCAGGGAGTCAGGCTGCACTACAGGTAATGGTTCAGGAGGCACAGGGAGTCAGGCTGCACTACAGGTAATGGTTCAGGAGGCACAGAGAGTCAGGCTGTACTACTGGTAATGGTTCAGGAGGCACAGAGAGTCAGGCTGTAATACTGGTAATGGTTCAGGAGGTGCAGGGAGTCAGGCTTTACTACTAGTAATGGTTCAGGAGGCACAGAGAGTCAGGCTGTACTACTGGTAATGGTTCAGGAGGCACAGAGAGTCAGGATGTACTACTAGTAATGGTTCAGGAGGCACACAGAGTCAGGCTGTACTACTGGTAATGGTTCAGGAGGCACAGAGAGTCAGGCTGTACTACTGGTAATGGTTCAGGAGGCACAGAGAGTGAGGCTGTACTACTGGTAATGGTTCAGGAGGCACAGAGAGTGAGGCTGTACTACTGGTAATGGTTCAGGAGGCACACAGAGTCAGGCTGTACTACTAGTAATGGTTCAGGAGGCACAGAGAGTCAGGCTGTACTACTGGTAATGGTTCAGGAGGCACAGAGAGTGAGGCTGTACTACAGGTAATGGTTCAGGAGGCACAGAGAGTCAGGCTGTACTACTGGTAATGGTTCAGGAGGCGCAGGGAGTCAGGCTGTACTACTAGTAGTGGTTCAGGAGGCACACAGAGTCAGCCTGTAATACTGGTAATGGTTCAGGAGGCGCAGGGAGTCAGGTTGTACTACTGGTAATGGTTCAGGAGGCACAGAGAGTCAGGCTGCACTACAGGTAATGGTTCAGGAGGCACAGAGAGTCAGGCTGTACTACTGGTAATGGTTCAGGAGGCACAGAGAGTCAGGCTGTACTACTAGTAATGGTTCAGGAGGCACAGAGAGTCAGGCTGTACTACTGGTAATGGTTCAGGAGGCACAGAGAGTGAGGCTGTACTACTGGTAATGGTTCAGGAGGCACAGAGAGTCAGGCTGCACTACAGGTAATGGTTCAGGAGGCAGAGTCAGGCTGTACTACTGGTAATGGTTCAGGAGGCACAGAGAGTCAGGCTGTACTACAGGTAATGGTTCAGGAGGCACAGAGAGTCAGGCTGCACTACAGGTAATGGTTCAGGAGGCACAGAGTCAGGCTGTACTACTGGTAATGGTTCAGGAGGCACAGAGAGTCAGGCTGTACTACAGGTAATGGTTCAGGAGGCACAGAGAGTCAGGCTGTACTACTGGTAATGGTTCAGGAGGCGCAGGGAGTCAGGCTGTACTACTGGTAATGGTTCAGGAGGCACAGAGAGTCAGGCTGTACTACTGGTAATGGTTCAGGAGGCACAGGGAGTCAGGCTGTACTACTGGTAATGGTTCAGGAGGCACACAGAGTCAGCCTGTACTACTGGTAATGGTTCAGGAGGCACACAGAGTCAGGCTGTACTACTGGTAATGGTTCAGGAGGCACAGAGAGTCAGGCTGCACTACAGGTAATGGTTCAGGAGGCACACAGAGTCAGGCTGCACTACAGGTAATGGTTCAGGAGGCACAGAGAGTCAGGCTGTACTACTGGTAATGGTTCAGGAGGCACAGGGAGTCAGGCTGTACTACTGTAGTGGTTCAGGAGGCACAGAGTCAGGCTGTACTACTGGTAATGGTTCAGGAGGCACACAGAGTCAGGCTGTACTACTGGTAATGGTTCAGGAGGCACAGAGAGTCAGGCTGTACTACTGGTAATGGTTCAGGAGGCACACAGAGTCAGGCTGTACTACTAGTAGTGGTTCAGGAGGCACACAGAGTCAGGCTGCACTACAGGTAATGGTTCAGGAGGCACAGAGTCCGGCTGTACTACAGGTAATGGTTCAGGGGGCACAGAGTCAGGCTGTACTACTGGTAATGGTTCAGGAGGCACAGAGAGTCAGGCTGTACAGGTAATGGTTCAGGAGGCACAGAGAGTCAGGCTGCACTACAGGTAATGGTTCAGGAGGCACAGAGAGTCAGGCTGTACTACTGGTAATGGTTCAGGAGGCACAGGGAGTCAGGCTGTACTACTAGTAGTGGTTCAGGAGGCACACGGAGTCAGGCTGTACTACTGGTAATGGTTCAGGAGGCACACAGAGTCAGGCTGTACTACTGGTAATGGTTCAGGAGGCACAGAGTCAGGCTGTACTACTGGTAATGGTTCAGGAGGCACAGAGAGTCAGGCTGTACTACTAGTAACGGTTCAGGAGGCACAGAGTCAGGCTGGCTGTACTACAGGTAATGGTTCAGGAGGCACAGAGTCAGAGTCAGGCTGTACTACTGATAATGGTTCAGGAGGCGCAGGGAGTCAGGCTGTAATACTAGTAGTGGTTCAGGAGGCACAGAGATTCAGGCTGTACTACTGGTAATGTTTCAGGAGGCGCAGAGAGTCAGGCTGCACTACAGGTAATGGTTCAGGAGGCGCAGGGAGTCAGGCTGTACTACTAGTAGTGGTTCAGGAGGCACACAGAGTCAGGCTGTACTACTGATAATGGTTCAGGAGGCGCAGGGAGTCAGGCTGTACTACTGATAATGGTTCAGGAGGCACACAGAGTCAGGCTGTAATACTGGTAATGGTTCAGGAGGCGCAGGGAGTCAG
The DNA here is from genome assembly GCA_032199065.1 of Smutsia gigantea. Lineage (NCBI taxonomy): Eukaryota > Metazoa > Chordata > Mammalia > Pholidota > Manidae > Smutsia > Smutsia gigantea. The sequence goes on from JAVSCE010006240.1 coordinate 88,490, forward strand.
GTTGTACTACTGGTAATGGTTCAGGAGGCACAGAGAGTCAGGCTGTACTACTGGTAATGGTTCAGGAGGCACAGAGAGTCAGGCTGTACTACTGGTAATGGTTCAGGAGGCGCAGGGAGTCAGGTTGTACTACTGTTAATGGTTCAGGAGGCACAGAGAGTCAGGCTGTACTACTGGGAATGGTTCAAGAGGCACAGAGAGCCAGGCTGTACTACTAGTAATGGTCACTTGGTTAAGGTGTTGACTGCCAATTGTCTGTAGTGTAAAGATTTTTTCTTTGGTGGTTAGTGGCTGTAAAAGGCAAATATATATCTGCCTTGTGATCAGGAAAATATCATCTATTTTGAGACTGTGACATATCATCATCCCTAGAGACCTTTCCTCAAGCCATTTAACTTCCACTGATGATTCTTGCCTGTATCAATTATTGCACTGAGGAGTACAAAATGGTTTTCTAATTTTATAATCCCTTCTATATTGATTAGTTGGCATTCTGCTGAAAAGAAGAACTTTGAAGATTTTCTTCATTTTTGGAAAAACAAGAAATTCCAAGCTTACATTGTATTTTCTCTGTCACAGATCTGAAATCAGCTACTTTTCAAAGGATCCTGTTTTTTTTTTAGTGGGTATTGGTACTTAGAAACCAAGATCTAGGCTGTAGGTATAATCCTTACTAACTGGTTCTTACTCCTTCTAATTTTTTCATGAGAAGTGTTTAGAAAATACATTTTTCTCAAACTTCTGAGTTCATATTGATAACCTCCAGTTTGCTAGGAAACTGACTTCATATTTGCATTTCACCTCTCCCCAAAAGAACCCTAATGTGCTGACACATTTTCCCTATTTTATAATATGCAATATAATTTCTCAGTTGCCTACTAATACCATTACCATTTACAAATCTGTAAATAAAAGTCAATATTTCCTTGCAAGATTTTTAAATTGGTTTTTAAACTTTAGGATATATCCCTGTAGGAATGCGTTATTAAACTTGAATTAACATTTTTCCCTATATGGTTTTGTTACTATTGTTATCAGTTGTAAGTATAATTTGATTAACCTGCTTATGTGTATAGATATATTTCATTTTTTATCCTTTTGATGTGATTTTAGTTTACATATATAAAATATTTATAAAATTCAAAATTTCCAAAATTTAAAACTATGATTCAAAGTTCAAAATTATGTAAAAAGATATTCTCAGGGAAGCCTCACTCAAATAAACATCATCCCATCCACTCTTACCTATCTTTAGGGAAAAGAAAGTTTTATTAGCTTCTGGAATATCATCCTGTATTTCTTTCTGCAAAAATATGTATGTGTGTGTATGTGTATGTATGTGTGTGTGTGTATATATATATATATATACCTACGTGTGTAAATGTATATATTTATATGTATTTATATAGTATAATAACATCTATGTGTTATTTCACATACTTTCTTTTATAGAAAGTAGCACAGTCTTTATAGATCTTACTGTTTATAGTTGATAAAATATTTAGGAAATCTCAAAATAAGAATGTATTTGTTTTGCTATTATTTTAAGTGGGCTTTTATCTTTCATTACATCATCTACCTGGTTATTATTTGTATTTATAAAGACTATTTTCTTTACGCTAATTTTTGATCCTTCTACTTTTCTGAATTCTTTGTATTTATGTGTCTGTGCATATATTGCTTTAAACATTGTTTTACTGGATTTTCTACATTCACTGACATATCAAATACCAATAAAGGAAGTTTTGACTTCTTTTCCAGTTCTTATGACTCTTATGATACTGAAAATATTAGCCAAATCAGACAAGAGAAAAAAGGGACATAAAAATAGCAGTAGTAGACATGATGCTTTTTTCTTGACCTTAGTAGAAATACTTCTAATGTTTATCCATGAGATAAAATGCTACCTTTAGATTAAAGAATAAATATTTTATCACTAATAAATTATCCATAAATTCTGATTGTACTGAGTGTTTTCAGTAGGAATGAATATTGACTTTTGTTAAAGGCATCTTCAGCATCTATGGAGATTATCATATTGTCTATTAATGGAATGAGTTATATTAATAAAATTTTCTAATATCAAACCATCTTTGAATTCCTGAAATAACTCCCATTTGGTATAATGTACCATTTTTTGAATTGCCATTTATATTAATTTCAGACTTTCAGGACATTTTCAAGAACAGTGCAATAGTGTTTCTTTACTCAGACTCATCAGTTTTTAAAAGTCTCTCCCATTTACAAGTGTGTATTTCTTTGAAAAAAGTCATTTTATTACATAATTGCCAAACTACCAGGAAATTTAGCATTGATATAATATCATTATTAAACATAGTCTAAATTTCTATTTCACCAATTGTCCCCATAATGTCCTCTATGGGAATTCTTCTTCAGTCCAGTATCCAATCTGGGACCAATACCTAGAATTTAGTTGGGGTGTCTCTCTAGTTTCCTTTAATCTGTAATATTTCCTATTCCTTTATTGTCTTTCATGACCCTGACATTTTTGAAGTATAATGGGAAAATTATTTGGCAAAATATCCCTTAATTTGATGGATGTTTCCTAATGATCAGATTTATGTTAGGTGTTTTGGGCTGAAATAATACAGGAGTAACTTTATGTTCTCTTCAGGGCATCACTTTAGTAGGCACATCATGTCATTTTCTTATATTATTTTAATGGCTTTTTATCAACACCTCTTTGACTGTTTTACTATTTGCTCCAGGGATTAAGATATACATCCTTAATTTTTTACATTAACTTTGTTCACCAGGTTTCTACTGTAAAGTTACTATTTTTCCTCTTATAATTATTTTTCTGGAATAAATTTTGGTTGAATTCTTTTAGACTGTTGTCTTAGTCAGTTTGGGCTACTGTAACAAAAGTGCTATAAACTGCGTGGTTTATAAACAACAAACATGCATTTCTCATAGTTCTGGAGGCTACAAAGTCCAAGATTATGGTGGTAGATTGGTGAATAGTGAGAGCCTGCTTCATCATTGATGGCTGTTTTCTCACTATAACTCACATATGGAAGGGACAAGCTAGCTGTCTGAGATTTTGTTAAAGGACAACAACCCCAGTCATTAAGGCTCTACCTTTATGACTTCAGCACCTCCCAAAGGCCTCACCTCCTCATACCATCAGCATGGCATTCAGGATCTTAACATACGAATTTTGGAGACACAAATATTAATTTATTTGCACAAATATTTCCACTCATTTTAGCCTTCAATAATTTCATAAGGTATCCTTATCTAAATGCATTACTGCATCACATTTTTTAAAAAGTTGAGCTTTTCTATCATTTGTTCACTGTTTAATAACTGGCATTCTCTTCTACAAAGGATGATTAATATGAATTTTTATTCCTTTTTAATTCCTAATATTATAATTTATCTCTCATTATTTCTGATGCTAACTTTGCCTACTTTTGGAAAGTGAGAGCCCCTGTAAGCTTCTTTTTGTGTCGTTTGGACATATTTTCATCCTTCTCTGAGTAATTTTCATCCTCTTTAACTGTTTTGCTGCTGTTTATTTTCCCATCATTTTTCACTCAATTTATTTGTGTTTTTATATTTAAAGTGCATTTGTTATAAAGAATATATTGCTCAAAGTCATTTTTAAAAATCCTCTCTGATAATCTCTTTTAACTGTAATGTTGAGTCCTTACACTGTAATTATTTAAATTATTTAAGAGGAATTGTAAAATTAACATCTTCTGTTTTGCTATTTGTTTTTGCTTTTTACTGTTTTAAAATTTTTCCTCCTTTTCTATCTTCTTTGGTTTAGTTAAATATATTGTATGGCTTTATTTATTATTGGTATTGGATTTTTAGTAATACCCCTTTGACTTTGTTAGCTATTTGCTTCAGATATTAAGATATACATCTTTAATTTTTCACAGTAGAGTTAGATTCACTTATTTCCCTCTGTTCTGCACTCTTGCCTTTATGCTATAGTTAGCATTATATGTATTTTGTGTGCACATAACACTACATGATTTATCAGTCCCACAATACAATGTTGTATATTTTGCTTCAAATAACCTGTTTTTATTTTTAATAAAAAATAAAGTCTTATACATCCCTTACATACATATTTACCATTTATAAGAGTTTTCATTTCTTTATGGAAATCTAAGTTCCCACGTAGTATTATTTATCTTAGTCCTGGAGAACTTCTGCTAGCATTCCTTTTACTACTTGTCTATTAGCAAAAATTCTCTTAGTTTTAATTTATCTGGAAATGTCTTTTTTTCATTTTCATATTTGAAGGATATTTTCATTGGATAAATAATTCTCTATTGACCATTTTTATTTTCTTTCAATATTTTAGAGATGTCATTCCACTGTCTCCTGATGTCAAGTATTTCTAATGATGTCAGCAGTCATTACTTTTGTTGTTCCCCTTAATGTAATGTGCTGTTTTCCTCTGACTTCTTTCAAGATTTCTTCTTAATTTTAGATTTTTGGTAGTTTCAGTATGGTGTACCTAGGTGGGACTTTTTTAGTATTGCTTTTACTTGAGGTTTGCTTAGCTTCTAAAATCAGTAAATCTGTGTTTGGCTAAATTCAGAAATATTGGGAAAATTACTTTTTCCAATATATTTTTGTCACATATCCTGACTCTTCTTATTTTGGGATTCCAGTCACATGTATGTTAGACCTTTTTGCACTGCCCCACAGATCACTGAGCCTCGGTTCTTATTTAAATCCTCTTCCTTTAAATTGGATAATTTCTATTGCTCTATCTTCAAGTTCAATGACTCATCTGTCATCACTAACACACTGTTCATCACACTCTAAACTTTTTATTTTCTTCATTAATTAAAGAGGAATTTTGTGCAATAGGAGCTATTCCACCATTAATAGAAGCAAAATTCTCCTGAAAAAAAAACCCGATGGGTTATTTTTAATGCATTTCACTTTCATTCTTGAAGGATATTTAGAAGGGCATATAATTCTTGTTTGGTAGTAATTTTCTTTTACCACAAAAACAAATATTTTTGTTTTTTGGCTTCTATTTTTTCTATTCAGAAGTTATTTGTCAGTCTCATTGCCGCTTCTCTGAAAATATCTCTTGTTTTACCTCAGATTAAAGGATTTATTATTATATATGTAAGAATGTGTTTCTTCTTTTTAGTCCTCTTTGGCATTTGTTGGGCTTCTGTAATCTGTACTTGATGTTTTCATTATTTCTAGAAAATTCTCAGGTGTTATCTCTTCAAATATTTCTGCCTCATTCCCTCTCTTTTCTCCTTTTGTAACCCAATAAAATGTATATTAGACTTCTCACTGAATCACATATGTCTCTTATTTCCCTTCTATTTTTTTCTTTCCTAATACTTTAGGTTAGGATATCGTATTTGGATATCATGTCCTAAAATCCATTAGGCTGTATTTCTTTTGATATGTCCTCCATTTAACTAATTTTCTCTTTAGCTGAATGCAATTTTCTGTATAACTTATCCACAGAGTTCCTAATAAGTTGTATTTACTCTAGAATGTCTTTTTTTATTCTGCTATGTCATTTTTTAGAAATTCCACTCTGTTAATTTTCAAATCTGGCCTTTTTTCTCTTTGAACATAGAAAGCATAATTATTCCACATAATTATTTTAAAGACTGTGCCTTATGTTTTCATTATTTAGAGCCCCTGTGGATCTGTTTCTACTGTCTTGTTCCTGCTAGTTTCCTTTCATCTTGTTTTGCCAGGCAATAAAACAAACAATCTCTTCTCTTTACTATGCTAGGCACCATACTGAGCAATATTTGTAGCCACATTTGATACTCACATCAGCTGTATTGTCATCCTCATTTTGCAAATGAGAAAACTGATGTTGCAAGATATGAGTAACTTCTCAAAGCTGCACAGATATAAATGATATAAGATCTCCTGGGAATTTAGACCCAGCCATATCTGCTTTTAAAGCTAAAGGTTAAGCTTTTGCCCTGTGGTTACTTAGGAGAGATTGAGCTGATAATACTCAATTGTCCTGACAGAGTGAAAACCAAATCAAACCAATGACAAGGATAGACATTGGCTAACTCCAGTGTTTTCTCCTTTCTTAAGTTTCCTTGCGTGCTGAATCTACGGCAGTACACTGGCAGTGAGCTGTTATTGGTCTATGACCTGGAGCTGGGCAGCTGGCTCCCTTAGCGATGAGACTGAAATAGGAGAAGCAGCAGTTTTATGGTCATTTCAGGGAGGCTTCTCTGAGATTTAGAGCTGAGCAGTGGTAAGGTGCCTATCACCTTCTGCCGGGGCAGAAGGCAGCCACGAACAGCTAGTATAATAGACCCCAGGGCTTTCTTTACTGACATTCTTTAGAATATTCTTTATTCCAGATCCTCTCTATCTAGGGTCTTTAAAACAAAACAAAACAAAAATAGAAACATTTATTGAACACCGCATTCTCATCATTATTCTAGAATTTCACTTTTATGAATGCATGTAGCCTCAGAATAATAATACTATTAATTTTATTATTATTGATACTTTACAGATGAAGAAATCAAGCCACAGAGAGGTATCTGTCTTCCCTACAATGGCTCAGCTATTTAGAATGAGGCACAATACTTATTCAGACAGTGCCATCCCAGAGATCACACTCTTAACAGGTAGTTAATGACATTACTAATAGGCTCCCTCTTGGACTGGTGGGCTTGTGGTGAGTGGAAAGTTTATGACGGACCTAGAAATAAAATGTGAATGGGGGTTCTGGCAGAAGCCAAGTCCCAGCTCAACTGAGACCATAGAGCCAAGATCTCAGGAAGTGTTAGTGGTCAGTGGAAAGCCTAAAGGGTAGGTTGCAGAGGTGAATGTACAGCCATAGCAGGTTGCACCCCTGCCACAAAGAGGAGCATTAACATGGGAGTAGTAAAGGACACAGCTGAAGGGGCAGCTTGCTCCACCTAGAGAGGCTGAGCCCGAATTTCTGCTCAGCTACTGCCAATAAAAATGTGTCTCTTCAAAGCTGCCTTTTACTACAGATTTTAAATGTATTGTTTAATAAAAATTAATGCTTTCACTCAGAATCTTTTATTCAACAAATCTCCATGTATATAAACATGTCAGAAAAGATTCAAATGTTTTATTTGTAAAGAATCCAGGGTCTGGGTAATTTTTGCCTTATAAAGATGCTATTTTATTATTTATTCTTTATTTTTCCTTTAATTTCCCAGGAGCTTTCTTTCTTTGTCTATTTTTGTAATGGGTTTGCCCACTATCTTGGGTTCTTTTCAACTGATAATTATCACTGTTTTTAATTATGTCCTGTGGTGGTTCTGGGGTCAAAAGGCCTAGCTCAGCGCCTAAGTAATGGCAAAAATGTCTTGTGGGTGAGCTATGAAGGTTCCGGGCCTAAGCTGAATACTCCTGCCTGAGAGTCAGGACTGAGCTGAGCTGGTGCCACTAGCCTAAGAGGAGTGGAAACCTGAAGTCTGTGCCATTGTCCAGAGCCAGCAGATGGGATCAGCGGCAGATCTCTCAGAGGGTGTTACTCCACTGGCCACCTTGCCTTCATGGCTTTGTCATGGAGAAGTTTTGGGGGGCCTCAGCCTGGGTGATGGTTCATTCTCAGGCTCTGTTATCCCTGTCTCTGCTAGCTCTAGGAGACAGGAATTAACATAAAAGGCAAGTCACTTGTTGTCCAAGCTCTCAGGCTTCTTACTCTGCCAGACACACCAATGCCAGGCAAGGCTGTGTAGGAACATTTAAGCTGATAATCCTATACATTTTGGAGTCTGTCTTCTTTAAGACCTATTGCCTGACACTAAGCTGAACAGAACCCTTGTGTGGAAGAGGTATAGGTATAGATTGTCTGTATGGTGAGTGGAGAGAGAACAGCAAGGTCCAGGAGAAGGAGCGCTGGTTTGGGGATAAAGAGATTCAAGTCTTGGCTGGCTCCTGAACTAACTCCAGAACTCCTCAAATACTGAAATACTGGAGCCCAAGGGACATCTACCTTGCCACATGAGAAAACAGCAAAGTGCTGCAAAACAGGCACATACATTAGAATCCAACAGACTTGGATCTCACAGTTCTGCCCATTATCCACACTGTGACTGACTAAAACACGTCACTGTCTTCCTGCTTAAAATGGAACTGATAATGCCTTCCTGCTAGGGGACCCTAAGACAACACTTCTCCGAGCTTCCCGCATGATCCTGACATAGACATGAGCTCTTGTGCATTGTCCTGACATGGTGCCCCAGACAACGAAAGCACAGGGAGCAAGAATGTGGATTGAAGGTCAGCTGCATCTCATGTTCACCTGTCACCACCCTGTGGGGCAGGTGTGATCCCTGGATTCCCTGTGAGAACTCTGAGAACATGAGCTCAGTCAAGACAGAGAGGGTGATTTCCAATCCCATTTCTAGCGCACAGTAGGGTCTCAAGGGTGTTTGCTGGGTGAAGGAAGGAAACCACGGACCCACTCAGCCTGCAGTTTACTGTGTCAGCTGCCCACAATCCTCCTTCCTTCCTTTGATGGTGAGGAGCTGTTCAACCCCACGAACTTTGTTTTGCTGTCACTTTTCATGGGGGAGGGTCCCCTTTTTGACCTCCTGAGATTTCACATTCAAGGGTGTGAAAATCGATCCTTTGCTGCCTCTCTCTCTGGCAGGTGGCAACTGATACCTCTTACCATTTATGAAAAAAAATGTAAATGGCGACAAAAGCTATTTTTATAATGTTTTTATCTATTCCATGACTGACATCAATAACACATAACAGTTTCATTGACATTGTATCACATCCAATGGGCCCAGTGACCTGATTCAATGTCAGTGGAAAAGCCTCGTACATCATCTCTGTGGCTGAGTTGCAACAGATCCATTATAGGTGCTTCCACCCCAGAAGTGCCGTAGAACGGATGCCAAGTCCATTTCAAGGGTTTGCCTCCTTCTTGATCTTCCTTTTTCCTAACTGCCTTAGCTCTCTGAGCATGGGCCTCCCCTCCCCTTTTAAATTGGTCCACCCTGAACTTGCTTTTGTACTTGACAGTTCGTGAGAGGTAGGGCAGTTCTGTGGATGAGGCACTTCGCATGGCACATAGTAGAAGCTCAACTATGGAGTGAATAAGACAAGGAGGGAAGGCAGAAGGGATAAAAGTGTACCTGCACGTACTGTCGGTGCTTCCCATACACGGTCCCTTGTTCCTCACACATCGGATCGCTGGACTGACATATCAGGGACTACTCAGACAGGGCCCTTGGAGGGGTAAAAGTTAGAAGGACAGAAAATAGCAAAGGCTTTAGAACATTTTTGCAAAATAAAAATATAGTGTAGGAAAACGCTGTTCTCAGAAACTTCAGTTTCAGGATCTGGAAGCTGGCCAGCATATGAGGGATGGAGGGGGTCACCCAGCCAGGCCCCAGTGTTGGGTGCATGCTGAGGAACCCCAGCCGCCACTCCCACCCTGCGTTCTCCTCATCTTCTAAGTTATGCCAAGTGGGAATGAATGTTGACTCCACAGTGTTATATGGTTTTAAGCCAGCCCTTGTTAATATTGCAATATATTTGTCATTTGTCTCACTGGTAAGCCTGTTTAGTAGTCAAAACTGTAGAAAATTGAATATACACTTACTGTATAAAAATGATATGCTTGGTTAGTGATAGTTTAGAAGAAATAAGTACATCTATCATAGAAGAGCAGGCTGTCAGCTCTTTATATGTAAGAAAAATATTGAACACAGATGTGATAGATGTTGGGTATCGTTTATAAAAGTTGTCTGACAAAGTTGATTTGTAATAAGTTCTTCCTGGCAAAGAGGAAGATGAAAGGAAAAGAGAGAGACAATGGAAAGAAAAAAATAAGAGAAAATGAAAAGGAGGGTGAGAAAAGACAGAGACAATGGGCATGAAGCACTCTAAAATGATCAAAGAGACAGGGACCGAGACGGCAGTAGCACCTGCCGGCCTATAAATTCCCTTTCTTGGGAAAACTTCCTTTCCCAACAGGAGCTCAGACAGAGAATTCAAGTCTGCTGCAAATGACTGCACATCGTGGGAAGTATCTGATAAAAACCATCCTGAAGACACTTTGAAGGGCAGCTGGGATTGGTCTCACTGTGGCCAAGGGTAAAGTTATGTAGGTTGATATAAGCAATTTCAGTTCATGAGCAACTACAGAACACTGGGGGTAGATCCATAAATAGGAAAGTTGCAGATGGGGAGGGACTTCCCTAATAATGCTGAGTGTTCCGCGTAGGGAACTGGGCAATAAGGGAGCTTAGCACATGGCAAAGGGCTCAAGGCAGGACCTGATTCTCAGGGCAGGACCCACAGGAGTCAGCAGGCTGGCCAGCAATGCCCTCTGTACAATGGCTCAGGAGAGGATAGTGATGGGATGGGCTGATGCAAGTGAGGGCAAGGTGAGGCTCTTCTCTGCCCAAACTTCCCTTGCACCTAGGAGGAAGTGTAGTGAGTTCAAACTTCTTTGACTTGCTTTATCTTTTTTTTTTATTAAGGTATCATTGATATAGAATCTTATGCTCAGGTTTCACATGAGCAACACTGTGGTTATTACATTCCACCTATTATCAAGTCCCCACCACCCACCCCATTACAGTCACTGTCCATCAGCATAGTAAGATGATATAGAATCACTACTTGTCTTCTCTGTGCCATACTGCCTTCCCCATGACCCCCCTACATTATGTGTGCTAATCATAATGCCTCTTAATACCCTTATCCCTACCTTTCCACACACCCTCCCCAGTCCCTTTCCCTTTGGTAACTGTTAGTCCATTCTTGGGTTCTGTGAGTCTGCTGTTGTTTTGTTCCTTCAGTTTTTGTATTATTGTTATACTCCACAGATGAGTGAAATCATTTGGTACTTGTCTTTCTCTGCCTGGTTTATTTCACTGAGCATAATATCCTCTAGCTCCATCCATGTTGTTGCAAATGGTAGGATTTGTTTTCTTCTTATGGCTGAATAATATTCCGTTGTGTATATGTACCACATCTTCTTTATCCATTCATCTACTGATGGACACTTAGGTTGCCTCCGTATCTTGGCTATTGTAAATAGTGCTGCGATAAACATTGGGGTTTATCTGTCTTTTTCAAACTGCGCTGCTGCATTCTTAGGGCAAATTCCTAGGAGTGGGATTCCTGGATCAAATGGTATTTCTATTTTGAGTTTTTTGAGGAACCTCCATACTGCTTTCCACAATGGTTGAACTAATTTGCAGTCCCACCAGCAGTGTAGGAGGGTTCCCTTTTCTCCACATCCTCGCCAGCATTTGTTGTTGTTTGTGTTTTGGATGTTGGTCATCCTAACTGGTGTAAGGTGATATCTCATTGTGGTTTTAATCTGCATTTCTCTGATGATTAGCAATGTGGAGCACCTTTTCATGTGCCTGTTGGCCATCTGAATTTGTTCTTTGGAGAAGTGTCTGTTCAGATCCTCTGCCCATTTTTTAATCAGGTTATTTGCTTTATGGTTGTTGAGGTGCATGAGCTCTTTATATATTTTGGATGTCCACTCCTTATCAGATATGTCATTTATGAATATATTCTCCCATACTGTAGGATGCTTTTTTGTCCTACTGATGGTGTCTTTTGCTGTACAGAAGCTTTCTAATTTGATTTAGTCCCCCTTGCTCATTTTGCTTTTGTTTCCCTTGCCTGAGGAAATATGTTCATGAAAAAGTTGATCATGTTTATATTCAAGAGAGTTTTGCCTATGTTTCCTTCTAAGAGTTTTATGGTTTCATGACTTACATTCAAGTCTTTAATCCATTTCATGTTTACTGTTGTGTATGGAGTTAGTAATCCAGTTTCATTCTCTTGCATGTACTGTCCAGTTTTGCCAACACCAGCTGTTGAAGAGGCTGTCATTTCCCCATTGTATATCCATGGCTCCTTTATCATATATTAATTGGCCATATATGTGTGTGTTTATATCTGGGCTCTCTATTCTGTTCCACTGGTCTATGAGTCTGTTCTTGTGCCAGTACCAAATTGTTTTGATTACTGTGCCTTTGTAGTAGAACTTGAAGCTGGGGAGTGTAATCCCCCCAGCTTTATTCTTCCTTCTCAAAATTGCTTTGGCTATTCGGGGTCTTTGTGGTTCCATATGAATTTTAGAACTATTTGCTATAGTTCGTTGAAGAATTCCATTGGTATTTTGGTAGAGATTGCATTGAATCTGTAGATTGCTTTATGCAGGATGGCCATTTTGACAAAATTAATTCTTCATAGCCAAGAGCATGGGATGAATTTCCATTTATTAGTGACCCCTTTAATTTCTCTCAACATTGTCTTGTAGTTTTCAGGTCTTTCACTTCCTTGGTTAGGTTTATTCCTAGGTATTTTATTCTTTTTAATACAATTGTGAATGGAATTGTTTTCCTGATTTCTCTTTCTGCTAGTTCATCACTAGTGTATAGGAATGCAACATATTTCTGTGTATTAATTTTCTATCGTCCAACTTTGTTGAATTCAGATATTAGTTCTAGTAGTTTTGGAGTGGATTCTTTAGGGTTTTTTATGTACAATATCATGTTATCTGCAAACAGTGACAGTTTAACTTCTTCCTTACCAATCTGGATGCCTTTTATTTCTTTGTGTTGTCTGATTGCCATGGCTAAGAGCTCCAGTACAATGTTGAATACAAGTGGGGAGAGTGGGCATCCTTGTCTTGTTCCCAATCTTGGAGAAAAAGCTTTCAGCTTTTCACTGTTAAGTCTGATGTTGGCTGTGGGTTTGTTATATATGACTTTTTCTATGTTGAGGTATTTGCCCTCTATACCCATTTTGTTGAGATTTTTTATTATGAATGGATGTTGAATTTTTTCGAATGCTTTTTCAGCATCTATGGAGATGATCATGTGGTTTTTGTCCTTTTTGTTGATGTGGTGGATGATGTTGATGGATTTTCGTATGTTATACCATCCTTGCATCAGTGGGATGAATCCCACTCGATCATGATGGATGATCTTTTTGGTGTATTTTTAAGTTCGGTTTGCTAATATTTTGTTGAGTATTTCTGCATCTATGTTCTTCGGGGTATTGATCTGCAGTTTTTTCTTTTTGTGGTGTCTTTGCCAGGTTTTGGTATTAGAGAGATTCTGGCTTCATAGAATGAGTTTGGAAGAATTCTCTTCTCTTCTATTTTTTTGGAAAACTTAAAGGAGAATGGGTATTATGTCTTCTCTTAATGTCTGATAAAATTCAGCGGTGAAGCCATCTGGTCCCGGAGTTTTGTTCTTGGGTAGTTTTTTGATTACTGATTCAATTTCATTGGTGGTAATTGGTCTGTTCAGATTTTCTGTTTCTTCCTGGTCAGTCTTGGAAGGTTGTATTTTTGTATTCTTCTGGATTATCCAGTTTGTTAGCATATAATTTCTCAGAGTATTCTCTATTAATTGTTTGTATTTCTGTGGTGTCATCGTGATTTTTCCTTTCTCATTTCTGATTCTGTTTCTGTGTGTAGATTCTCTTTTTTTCTGACAAGTCTGGCTAGGAGTTTATCTATTTTGTTTATTTCTCAAAGAACCAGCTCTTGGTTTCATTAATTTTTTCTATTGTTTTATTCTTCACAATTTTGTTTATTTCTTCTCTGATTTTTATTATGTCCCTCCTGCTACTGACTTTGGGCCTCATTTGTTCTTCTTTTTCCAGTTTCAATAATTGTAAATTCAGACTGTTCATTTGGGATTGTTCTTCCAACTTTAAATAATCCTGGATTGCTGTATACTTTCCTCTTAGAACTGCTTTTGCTGTGTCCCACAGAAGTTGGGTGCTGAGCTGTTGTTTTCATTTTTCTCCATATATTGCTTGATCTCTGTTTTAATTTGGTCATTGATCCATTGATTATTTAGGAGGATGTTGTTAAGCCTCCATGTCTTTTTGTTTTCTTTGTACAATTTGTTTCTAGTTTCACACCTTTGTAATCTGTGAAGATGGTTGGTACTATTTCAATCTTTTTGAATTTGCTGAGGCTCTTTTTGTGGTCTAGTATGTGGTCTATTCAGGAAAATGTTCCATGTGCACTTGAGAAGAATGTGTATCCTGCTGATTTTGGGTGGAATGTTCTCTAGATGACTGTTAGGTCCATCTGTTCTAATGTGTTGTTCAGTGCCTCTGTCTCCTTGCTTATTTTCTGTCTGGTTGTTCTGTCCTTGGAGTGGGTGGTGTGTAGAAGTCTCCTAAAATGAATGCATTGTTTTCTATTTCCCCTTTAATTCTGTTAGTATTTGTTTCATATATGTAGGTGCTCCTGTGTTGGCTGTATAGATATTTATAATGGTTATATCCTCTTTTTGGACTGACCCCTTTATCATTATGTAATGTCCTTCTTTGTCTCTTGTTATTTTCTTTGTTTTGAAGTCTATTTTATCTGATGCAAGTACTGCAACACCTGCTTTTTTCTCCCTATTGTTTGGATGAAATATCTTTTTCCATCCCTTCACTTTTAGTCTGTGTATGTCTTTGGGTTTGAGATGAGTCTCTTGTAGGCAGCATTTAGATGAGTCTTGCATTTTTATCCATTCTATTACTCTGTGTTTTTTGATTGGTGCATTCAGTCCATTTATATTTAGGGTGATTATTGATAGGTAGGTACTTATTGCCATTGCCGGCTTTGGATTTGTGGTTACCAAAGGTTCAAGGACAGCTTCTTTACTATCTAAAAATCTACTTTAACTCACTTATTATGCTATTATAAACACAGTCTGATGATTCTTTTTTCTCTCCTTTCCTTTTCTTCCTTCTCCACTCTTTATATGTTAGATGTTATATTCTGTGCTCTTTGTGTATCCCTTGACTGAGTGTGGGTAGGTTATTTAATTTTGCATTTGATTAGTATTCAGTTTGTCTACTTCCTCTGCTGTGGTTTTATTTTCTCTGGTGACAGCTATTTAGCCTTAGGCACACTTCCATCTAGAGCAGTCCCTTTAAAATAGACTGTAGGGATTGTTTGTGGGAGGTAAATTCTCTCAACTTTTGCTTATCTTTGAATTGTTTAATCCCTCCCTCAAATTTAAATGATAATCTTGCTGGATACAGTATTCTTGGTGTGAGGCACTTCTGCTTCATTGTATTGAATATATCATGCCACTCCCTTCTGGCTGTAAGGTTTCTGCTGAGAAGTCTGATGATAGCCTGATGGGTTTTCCTCTGTAGGTGATCTTTTTTCTCTCTCTGGCTGCTTTTAATACTCTGTTCTTGTCCTTGATCTTTGCCACTTTAATTATTATATGTCTTATATTTGTCCTCCTTGGGTCCCTTATGTTGGGAGATCTGCACACCTCCATGGCCTGAGAGACTATTTCCTTCCCCAGATTGGGGAAGTTTTCAGCAACAATTTCTTCAAAGACATTTTCTATCCCTTTTTCTCTCTCTTCTTCTTCTGGTACCCCTGTAATGCAAATATTGTTCCAGTTCTCTTCATATTCTTTCATTCCTCGAGATCTTTTTTTCTCTCTTCCTCAGCTTCTCTGGATTCCTGTTCTCTAATTTCTATTCCATTTACTGTCTCTTCTACCTCATCTAAACTGCTTTTATCTCTCCATTGTTTGTTTCATTTCAGTTATCTCCCTCCTGAATTCATCTCTTAGCTCTTGAATGTTTTTTCTGTAGTTTCATTAGCAGCTTATGACTTTTATTTTGATTTCTTTTTCAGAAAGATTGGTTATTTCAGTCTCACTGAGCCCTCTTTCTGGTATTTGAGGGATTCAGGATTGAACAAGTTTCTTCTGCCTTTTCATAGTCCTGGAGCAATGGGAGTGGTCACAGGCTAGTGGTGCAGGTATCAGCTGGGAGGACAAAGTCCCTTCCTGCTTCCCAGTCGCAGTGCCTGTCTCTGCTGTCTCTGCTGGTTAACTGTGCTCAGGGAACGGCCTCTGGGTTAATCCCCTAAACTGCTGTGTGTGGGGTGGCTCTCAAGATGGCCTAGCGCTATGGTAGCGGTTGCTGGCAAGCAGTGTGGGTGGTTGAAAGGAGGGCAAAGCCCTTTCATGCTTCCTGGTCACCAGACTTGTCTCTGCTGTCTGGGCGCATTAGCAGCACGCAGGGAGAAGCCTCTGTGCTGAGGTGTGTAGTTGCTGCAGGTGGGGCTGCCCTCCAGTTGGTCTTCAACTATGGCAGGGACAGCCAGTTTGCACGTAAGTGCAGGGAGGAAAGAGAGGCAGGCTGCTTATTGCACTGAGGGGCCTTGGGGCTGCGTTGCCAACCAGGGGAATAGGTCACCTGGAGTTCCCGAAAGTTTCCAACTTGCTGGGCTGAGTGTGCTTGTGACAATTTTGTCCACCTGTTCGTTCTCCTAAACCCTTGCCCCTTTAGCTGCCTTCTGACTTGAGAAATATTATAAAGCACCTGCTTTTCTTTTGTCCCAGGACAGCTAGTTGTGAGAACGAGTTCTCAGTCATAGTCTCTGACTTTGGTTTTCAGGCCCTCTAATTTCCAGAGCACCATGCAATGTGGGTCTGTGCTCCCAGGGTAGATTTCTAGGGCTGGGTATTTAGCAGTCCTGTGCTTCCACTCCCTCCCCACTCTGCTTCTCTTCCTTTTGCTGGTGAGCTGGGGTGGGGGGAGTGCTCATGTCCTGCCAGATCATGGCTTTTTACTTTATCCTTTTCTGTGAGATATTAATTTCTCCCAGATGTGGACTGGCTGGTGTACTCTTACTTCTGGTCACTCTTTTAGGAATAGTTGTATTTGCTGTATTTTCAAAATATTTGTGGTTTTGGGAGGAGATTTTTGCCATGCTTCTCATGCCACTATCTTTTCCCCTCTTCCCTTTTTTGACTTGCTTTCCCTTTTGTTTATTTTGCTTATTTCCTGTTTTTCTTTACTTTCACCAACACTTAGATAATACCATTACCTTCCAGGGATTGTTTAAAGCACTGTATACATATTGCCCCATTTCATCATCATAATAGCCCTAATATCTGTACCGACAAGGAAATTGAGGCAGAGAGGAGGGTAAGCAACTTACCCATGTCATCCAGCTTGCGAGTGGCAGAGCTGGAATTCGAACCCAAGCTATCTGGTTCCATAGCCTAAACTTTGCCGCTCTGGGTAACCCTGCTCTCCTAAGCCACCCTTCAAGAAAATGCCTGTAGTGTCTGAGGAGGACCCATGTGCTCACGGAGAACTTTTTGACTGTCTTGTCTGTTGCTTTCAGGAGCTGGCCCTCGTTGAAACAGGGAAGGTGGTCCAAGGAAGTGAGAGGGCAGGGTTCAGCAAAGGACGGTTCCCCCAGTGGGAGTCAGGAAGGTCAGGCCTTCACCCAGCTTCAGTAGCCCTAAACTTTATAACTCTGGATTCACATCCATTGCTTTCAGCTCTATTATTCCTCATTTTCAGAATGACCTTTATCATGGGGTAGCAAAAATGAGCCAGCTTGGCCAGTTCTGCACTGTCAACATAACTGCTAAAGGAATGACAGGCCATTTAGTGAAAACCCAGCTTTTGCTGAGCAGGTTAGTCCTCAGGACTTCTTTCAAGCCTCTGGATCCAGCTGTGCTGGGAACTTGATGGCCTTTGCCTTTCTGGTTCTGTGATGCAACATGATTTTTTTCTCTTGAAAATATAAATGATTCATACCCTGTGCTGCATTGCATATGAAGTCCTTTTGACTAGCTTTCTAAGGGGAGGTCACCGTGGACTTAATGACGAATGGATCTTACAATATAATAGCCAATCACCTCCCCAGATGAAATGGAGATGGAGCTGGTATGCACTTTTAGAGTTTGACCATGTACATTCCAGTTCTGTGGGGAATCAAAACTGATTCTTAAGAGGTTGACGTTTGAGGTTCAGTCTTCAGTGAATCTAAGGGACCAATGAACTGAGACTATATCCCCCTAAACCTGCAGCTCAAGGTCAAGGGTTTTCATTACTTGGGTCTGTGGGGGACAAGAGGAAATGATAGCCTATCTTTTTGGCATTTTCAATGCTTTAGCTGATTGGAGGAACTAATGGTGGAATGTCAGGCATGTTGTTAAGCAGGATGAATAGATTTGGAGCTAAGGAAATGTTTCAGGTTTGGGCCCAATGCAGATGAAGGTGACTTTTCCTTAAGGTTTTCTTGACAGCTTTAAAATACCTACCCATTCTGAGTGCACAATGGTGCAACTGGGGTAGTGGCACAGAGCTATAAACACATATCTGATCTGGCGTGGTTGTGGGATTTTCAGGAGAGGACTGAGATGAGTACCAGTCCTGGGGGCATAGCTTTGCCCCATCCAGACTTCAGCAGACTGTTTCTGTGAGCTGGCAGATGAGGTTCAGGTGTCAGATGGCAAGTCCTGCTTGTGCGCAGCTCAGACCCAGCCAGGGCCAGCCAAGGAAGAACATAACCAAGGTGACAGTTGCTGGCTGGTGAATCAAATCCACTGGGAAAGAGGCCATTCCTTGAGGATGCAAGCATGTAGGACTTCTGCTTTGCCTGGTGTGACGGCCAAGATGCTTAAAGCCATCTCAATTTGAATTTGGGTAGTATTGCTATAAAGAGGTGAGAGCCCTCCAAGGTGAATCATTTCTTTCAGCAATGAAGTTTCCTTCTTTCTGTTTGTAAAGTTGGATTTTTGCTGGGGTGTTTTTTTCAAAGGACTGACTCTGTCATTGGTGAGGTATGAGTCTCAGCATGGTGAGTGGAGCCTTGGACTGGGTGTGGAGGAGGAAGGGACGAGAAGGTTCATCTCCCTTGCCTTCCTTCCCTCCCCTCCCTTCCCTTCCCTTCCCTCACCTCTTCTCTTCTCTTCTCTTCTCCTCTTCTCTCTCTTCTCTTCTCTTCTCTTCTCTTCTCTCCTCTCCTCTCCTCTCCTCCCCTCCCCTCCCCTCCTCTCCTCTCCCTTCCTCTCCTCTCCTCTCCTCTCCTCTTCTCTCCTCTCATCTCCTCTCCTCTCCTCTTCTCTTCTCTGCTCTCCTCTCCTCTCCTCTTGTCTTACCTTTCCTTAATTTTCTTCCCTTCCCTCTCTTCCCTGGAAGGGAGAAGGCAGCATCTTCAAGCCAGGAAGAGAGCCCTCACTAGACCCCAACCATGCTGGCAGTCTGATCTTGGACTTCCAACATCCAGACTGTAAGAAACAAATGTCTGTTGCTGAAGACCCCCAGTCTGTGGCATTTAGTTATGGCAGCCTAAGCTTATACAGAGAGGGATTTAAATACGTATATGAAATGTACACTCTATTTCACAGGACTTCCTGGGTCCACTCTGTCCCAAATTCCCATGTGTGCACAGGGCTGTTTCTGGAGTCGCTTTTCTGTTCTACTGCTCTGTCTATTCTAGTGCTGGTACCACTTGCTTTTCATCAAAGTGAGATTAAAACATATTTTGGACAAATCCTCCTTGTTTATTTTTAAACATTTACATTTTCTTGGCTGTTCTTATACGTGGACTCCTCTATGTAAATATTAGAATCATCTTGTCAATTTCCATGAAGTCTCTTGTTGGTCTTTTGATAAATTCTAGGTTGAATTCATGAATTTATTTTGAGAAAAGTGATAGATTTTTCAATGCTGAGTCCTGCCTTTCCAGCACACAGTCCATATTTGTGGTTCAAGTTTGCTTTCTTGAGGAAGACCCACCTTTTAGATATTTCCCTTTTTCCGAATCTCAGACTTATTGTACTCTTATATACACATATGTACCCTCTTATATTTAGCATGTTGTTCCCCCATGACTGGGGAGGATGTAGGCACCCAGAGAAATTTAATGGTCTGTGTAATGGTTACAAAACAAATGACAAAGCCAAGACCAGAACTCAGCTCACCTGGCATATTGCCCACCTCACAGCCAGGTGTAGCTGGGCTGTCAGATCCTGTGGCTACTCCTTTACCCTACAGCTTGTCTCCATCTTTCACACCAATCCCTTGCCCAGCCCTACAAGATACAACATGGCTACTTTATATTCAGATGACTGTCCATGAGGTCAAGACATCCATTTCTGAGTGCTTACTGAATGCCAAGTCCAGTGCTATATGCTGGATACACTAAAAGGGATGAAACAAGAACTCTGGCTTAAGGACATTCACAGGAGAGACAGATGTGTACGCCTAAGTTTTCAGATGTCAAGGGGTGAGAAGGTGTGTCTGGGTATGTCTGTGTATTGGTTTGCAATGTGGATTTTGAGTGGAAGTGAGACCATTTGCAAGAGACCTAGGGAGGAAGCAGGATACAACCTCAGATATTGGCCAGCCTGGCCCAGCTCCTTCCTGTGGTCTCAGAACCTAGCCTTATGAACACAGAAACTATAGATGCTGTTGTCCTGAGGCTTCTGAGGCACACAGAGCCCAGGAACACTGTCTGGTGGCCAGATGACAAGCACAAACCAGAGCAGGTGACTTAGCAGCCGTACTCATGTTACCCTAGGCACCAGCACCCATGTTCTCCTGGTGGCAGTAAGGAGACTCACCTTCAAGGAACTTCCATGCTATATAGTAGATAAATGTGAAGAAAGACCTCCTTGATTCTCACGGGATGGGGGCTTCAAGAAATAAATCAGTGAACTATTGACTCTTGAATCCACATGCTTGATGTGAGATGTACAGAGACCTCAGGGACAGATTATTTGTCATTTTCCATGTGATGTGGTGCCCACAGGCAGGGCTGTCTGGAGATGCCTGTGCTATTGCATTTGGCATCACTGATTTACAACAAACCTCAAGCAAAATTCACCAAACAACTTATGTTAGGCCTCTGTACTTCCCATAGTTTTATGTACTTGATGCTTTTCTTCAAATTGACTGACATTTTTACTTAAAATTTTGAAAGAAAAAACTAGTGAATAAAATGAAGTGAAGATAGAGCCGAATAGGTAAAATATACTCATGGCCTCAGACACAGTTAGAAGACAGGGACCTAAAAGAACTAGAAGGCCAGAAGGGGTCCCAGAGAAAAGGGTCTGAGATGAGAGAGGGCTGGAGAGGAGTAGGCAGACCTCAGAAAGCAGGAGGGGAAATAGAGTCAGCCATGCAGCATAACAACATACAACCTGGGAGTGAGGGCTTGGGCTGAGACTGAAACAGGAGGGCAGGGGAAGGGGTGACAGTCAGGAGGAGGCTGTAAGAGAAGAACTTATGGAGGGCTGAGGGATCAGGGAGGCTTGTAAGGGCATGAAGCTGGGCCCTCATATGAAGGGGATACCAAATGGAGGAATGGTTATAGTGGTTGCCAAATCAGTATTGAAATGATGTGGTTCTGGGAAGGTTAAATGAAGGAAAACTGAGTGGTGAATGGGGATTGGTGAGAGGCATCAGCAGAAAGTTAGTGTGGTGAGGAAAACATGGGCATGGGCCTGTGTCTGCAAACAGACCTCCCTGGAGAAAGACTGGCCAGTCTGAAAGCTCCAGACCCTAGCCTGGAGTCTTGTCTCAGATGGAGAAGGATAGCTCCTATGAACAGTCAAAGCCAATAGGCACTTTTCATTCAATTGACGTGTACCAGGCACTCATGAAAAGTGACTGGTAACAAATGGAGAACTGATAAAAGGAGGGACTCCTTTATGAAAAACACAATCACTATGAGGATTCCTTTCCACACTCAAGCTTCCAAATGTACCACATAGAGCATGCATGTGTGTGTGTGTGTGTGTGTGTGTGTGTGTGTGTGTGTTGGGCTTACTGAATGCCAAGTCCAGTGCTATATGCTGAATACACCAAAAGGGATGAAACAAGAATCCTGGCCTAAGGACATTCACAGGAGAGACAGATGTGAACTGCTAAGTTTTCAGATATCACAGGGGTGAGAAGGTGTGTCTGGGTGTGTCTGTGTATTGACAGACTGGGAATGGGATTGCAGACACCCAGACACCACTGGGCTTCCAGATCAGTGGACACAGGGGATGTGTGCGGGTGGCTCTGGGATGGGAATGCAGATAGGTGACGTGAGGGAGGACTTGAAGGGCATCAGCGCATCAATGCCCTGATGTTCACCTGCTTCTACTGGTGAAGAGAAGATCGCTGAGAAGGTTTACTCAACAGATATTCATTTACTCCCAAACTCTGTGCTACCAGGAATTGTGCAGGACGTTGGTGATGACCCACTGAACAGGACAGACAGAACTGCTACTCCAAAGAGCTGCCATCTCAGTGCGGAAGAACAGACAATACTAAATACATAAAGAAAAAATCAAAAGTGGGCATTTGGATAGCAGGTGTTTGGGTTAGAGGGAGGAAGAGTACTCAGGGTAGGACTCTCTGGGAGGTGAGAATGGTGGCATTTGAGCTGAGACCTGGGCATGTGCTCCATATGCAAAGGCCTGGAGGTGGGAATGGAATGAAGGAGAGCGCAATGAAAGCTGGAAGGATGGTGTAGATGACAGGCTGCAGAGGCAGGTTAGACCGGTAGATGGGAGCCAGATTAGAGAAGGCCTTGAGGCCATGGTAAATTGTAGGTCTGACATGGGTTTGGGAGAGTGAAAAAAGGGCAGAACCAATGAAGACTTGCAGGTCCAGCCTTTTCAGCTGAGTGAGTGATGGCACCAGTAACTGAAATGCTAAAGACAAAGCGGGACAAGTTTGGGACACGGCAGAATCCCCAAAATTCTACTTTAGGCTTGTAAAGTTTGCAGTTTTTTTGTTTGTTTTTTTAATCCAGGAGGAGATATTTGTTGAAATACTACCATTATTTCCAGGTCCTGCCTCTTGCAACTAAAACCCCTGGAAATAATACAATAAACAAACAAAGGAAAGCTGTGAAAGGTAGAAAGCAGATGGAAGACTTCCCAAGACCTCAGGACTTGAAGAAGAGCCCGGAGGCATAAACAAACATTCAAGAAACTGAGTGAACTCTAAACAGGATAAATTCAAAGAAATCCATGCCAACATCATAATCAAATTTTTGAAAACTAAAGACAAAGAAAAAATCTTGAAAGAGGCTAGGATGAAAATACTCCAGTCAACAAGAGCGGAATGTAGTGCCCATGAGTGTGCGCCAAGATGAAACATATCCTAGGCAATAAAATGAGTTTCAATAGGATTGAAATTATACAGAGTATATTCTCTGAGTACAACAGACTCAATGTAGAAATCAATAAGAGGAGGACAATCTCAAAGAACTTGGCTATTAGGCAGCAGACTTCTAGATAATGAGTAGGTTCAAGAAGGAGTCTGTAGATAATTTCTAAAAAATACACTGAATTAAATGAAAATGAAAACACAGCATATCAAATTTTGTGAAATGCAGCTAAAGCAGTGAGGGGAGAGAAATTTAAAGCACTAAGTAGGAGTATTAGGAAAGCATAATTGTATTAAACCAATAATAAAAGAGCAAAATAAAAAAAGTAAGAAGAAAGTAATAAATAGCAAAATAGCAAAGAAATTTAAAATAGGAAAACAACAGAGACAACCAATGAAAGAAAAAACTTTCTTTTTTTTTTTCAAAAGAATCAATTAAATTGATAAAAATAAGACTGACAAAGTTAAAGAAAGAGAACATAGAAATTACTGATAGAAATGAA
The DNA here is from genome assembly GCA_032199065.1 of Smutsia gigantea. Taxonomy (NCBI): domain Eukaryota; kingdom Metazoa; phylum Chordata; class Mammalia; order Pholidota; family Manidae; genus Smutsia; species Smutsia gigantea. The sequence continues at coordinate 111,913 of JAVSCE010006240.1, forward strand.
ACAGAGGCTGGCACTGTAGCCTTTAAAAGGATGATAAGGATATATTATGAACAACTTTACACCCTTAAGTTTAATAATTGAAAAAAACCCCACAATCTAGCAAAACTCAATCCAGATGAAATAGATATGTTGGAAAGCCATACAATTATTAGAGATTAAAATTGTAATTAAAATCTTCTGAAAAATGAATCCCCATGCCCAGTGATTTCACTGGAGCATTCTATGAAACTTTCAGGGAAAATGGCACCAATTATATGCATTTTTTTTTAGAAGACAAAAAAGAGAACACTTCACAACTTATTTTATGAGGTCAGTATTACTCTGACACCAAGGCCAAACAGGGAAGTACAAAGGAGGAAAGAGGAGTAGGTGGCGGGAGTAATGGAAGGAGGAAACTACAGACCAGCAATTCTTGTCAACTTACACATGGAAGTTATCAACAAAATAGTAAATCAAATCCAGCAATGTACAAAAATAATTATATAGTGGGGATTATATTAGTTTTCTAGGGTTTCCATAACAATGTATCATAGACTGGGTAGCTTACACAACATAAGCTTATTTTTTCATAATTCTGGAGGCCAAAGTCCAAGATCATGGGGTCAATAGGTTTGGGTTCTTCTGAGGCCTCTTTCTTTGACTTTGAAGATTTGACCTTCTCACTGTGTCCTCAGATGGTCATCCCTCGGTGTGTGTTGCCGGTGTCGCAGTCTCCATTTCTTATAAGGACATTAGTCATATTGGATAAGGGCCCTACCTAATGACCCATTTTAACTTAATTACTCCTTTAAAGACTCTTTCTCCAAATAAGGTCACATCTGAGCTACTGGGGGTTAGGCATTCAACATGTATACTTTGAGGGAACAAACTCAGCCCATAACAAACAGGATTTACTCCAGGTATGCAAATTTGGTTTGATACATGAAAGTCAATTAATATGATCTACCACATTGATAGGCTAAAAAAGAGAAATCATATGGTCATATCAATTGATGAAGGAAAAGCATTTGATAGATTCTTATACCCATTCATTATTTTAAAAATTCTTTCAGGATAAACTAGTAACAGAGAAATTCATCAATATGGTGAAGAACATAAAAAAATCCTACGGCTAACATCATACTTAGTGGTGAAAGACTGAATGTTTTCCCTACAAGAAATGGGAACGAGGCAAGAATATTCACTCATACAGCTCCCCTTTAAAATTGTACCAGAAGACCTAGCTAGTGAAATAGGTATGGAAAAGAATAAAAGACATAAAGTTTGGAAAGGAAGGAATACAATTTTTCATTTTCACAGACATGATTGTCTATAGTGAAAACCCCAAGAACTCCTCCCTCCCTAAAACACACTCCTAGAACTAAAAACGTACCACATTCTCAAGATCAGAGATCATATACAGAAATAACTTATATTTCTATATAGTAACAATGTACAATTGGAAACCACAGTTTTTGAAACAAGATCATTTACAATTGCCACAAAGAAAATGAAATACTTAGGTATAAATCTAACAAAGCATGTGCAGGATCTGTTTGCTGAAAATTATTAAATGGTGATCAAAGAAATTTTTAAAAAAACTAAAAGAAAGACCTAACTAAATGGAGAGGTGTACCTTGTTTACAGTTTGGAGAATTCAATATAGTAAAAATGTCAGCTCCCCTCAAATCGATCTACACATTTAATGCAATTCCTATCAAAATCTCAGCAAGGTTTTTGGCAAAGGAAGGCAAACTTATTCTAAAATGTACGTAGGAAAAGATCTAGAATAACTAAAACTTTGAAAAGAAGTATAAGGTGAGAGGAATCACTACCTGTTTTCAGGCTTACTAACATGTCTACAGTAAGCAAAATAGTTTAATTTTGTATATAGGAACTAGCAATAGACCCATAAAATACAACCAAATGATTTTGACAAAGGTGTAAAAGCAATTCAATGGAGAAAGGATAGAATTTTCAACAAATGGTGATGGAGCAATTAGACATCCATAGGGAAGACAATGAAGCCTAACCTACATCTCACTGCCTGCATACAAACTAAATCAATGTATACAATGTATGCTTTCATTTATATGTCATTCTTAAAGAACAAAGGTATAGAGATGAAGAGGTTGGTGGTTGGTAAGAGTTAAGGATACAGGAAGGGGTAGTTATAACTACAAGGGAATAGTGCAAAGGAAGCCAGTGGTAATGACACAGTCTTCTATCTAGACTCTGGTGGTGGTTACATGAAACTATGCATGTGAAGAACTTGCATAGCAGCACGCACACACACATGGAAAGATGGTGAAGTCTAAGTAACCTCTGTATTGTACCAGTGTCAATTTCCTGATTTTGATTTTATATTGTATTTATACATGATGTTACCTTGGGGGAAACTGGATGAAGAGTACATGGGACCTTCCTGTATGTTTTTTCATTTGTTTGTTTCCAACTTCCTATGAATCTATAATTATTCAAAATAAAATGTTTTTAAAAATCCAAAACTTAGAGAAATCTTTTAATTGGCGAGGGAGGCTCCAGGAGAATTACAGATTAGAGAGCCATCAGCGTATGTTTATATTTTAAACCAAGGAACTGGATAAAATCATTCCAAGAACCTTTAAGAGGGGTTTGCATCTCAATATTTAAACATCTGGCAGTGGGTAGCTAGGCTTTGGCTGAGGCTAAGGGATAGAGAGTGGCTTAAGGGAAAAGCCTAAACAAGGTAGTGTTCTGGCATCATTCTCAAGAATGAAGGGGTGTGGACTGTGTGAATACAGATGGGAAGTCCAGTGAGTTGCAGATAAATGATTGTGGTGTTTAGCAAGATGGCAGCTGATTATCCTGAAGAGCTGGTAGGAGAGTGAAATGAATGCAAGCCCAGCTGGAGAAGTTAAGGAAAAACCAGGAATGAGCACAGAAAGTTTTTTTTTGAGGTGTGCTACAAATTGATGCCTTGAAAGCCTGAATTGTGGAAAATTTGGCCAAGGGAGGAGTATTTTATGTTTGGAGGAGGAGAGCTTACTAAAGAAGGAGCTTGAGAAGGAGCTCCCTAAAGAATATTTGGGCATCCCAGATTTTTCTGATCTACTCCCTAGCATTGGAGTTGAAGTAATGTGATATGTGACTTAAGGCCCAGTTCTACCACTAGGTTGCTGTCTGGACCTGGGCAAGTTCCTATCTATGCCTGGACCTGAAGGGGATGTGTGTCTTTTTTAAAATTTTCAGCACCAATTCCCCTCTAATAGTGTAGCTCTTTCCCTAGACATGAGCAAGAAGTTCGAAACTTGCACCCCATGTTTCAGAAGTCGCCTTTGGTACTCCTATAGCTGTACCCCACATCCCTCAAGACATTGGGATGTGGCTGAAGCCTATGCCTCCTTCTCTGGACCATGCCAGCTCTGTGAACCCCCTATGTAAATGGTCCTGAATCTACTGCCAGGCCTGCATTTATGTCTTCCATGGGTCCAACTTGCAAGTGCAGATGACACACCCTGGATTGGAGTTATAGCCAAAGGACAGAGCATGGACATGTGGGCTTTGTGTTCACATGTGTGAGTTGAGGCTGTTCACGATGCAGGAGAGAGCAGAGGTGGGAAGGAAGTGGCCTTTAGACTGGGGAGGGGATTCGTGCAATACTGGTTGTGGGGAACTGGGGGCATTCTCCACGTGCAGCCAGAATTCTAAGGTGCTTGGGAATTCTAAACTCAAACCTGACCTTAATGGCTGTTATAAAACTATTTATCCAGGTAGGAGAGCGTAACATGCTTTATTTAACAGTTTGTAATTTGATTTGTTACCTGCAGAGGTGTTTGTGCTCACATGGGAGTCCTGTAGTGTTAGCACTGGGATTATGACAGTGCCCTTGGGAGGAATGTCTTCTCTCTGATTATATGCATTTTGGGGGAACAGAGCATCCAGACCCACTCCTCTAACACAGAAGTAGCAAAAGAAACTTGTCCCATCCTTCACTCTTCTTGCCTTTCCTTCAAGTGCCAACGGTCAAGCCTATGACACAAACAAGCTCGACCAATCATATTTTTTCTTCCTGGACTTTGGACTCAAGTCAAATAATCCTGGATAAATAGATGTAGGTGATGCTCATTCAAGTAGGAGTGGATCCTGGAGTTAAATAATACCTGTCTGGCTCCAGTCTTGCACTTCAGCCTCATATGCCAGGCTTCTTAACCCACAGGTTCCAGAAGCTCCTTCATAGCCTTTTGTTTTGTGCTTAATTTGGCCAGTGATTCCTACTGGTTATCCTCAGTTCCGATGCTCACTAGCCAGAAGCTGCAGAAGATACCTGGCTCCTTCCAAATGGCAAGTTAATATTTATAGATGTGAGGTTTCTCAGCTGACGATGCCCACACACTGTGTGTCGATCTGGTAGACAAGGCAATGAGTGGGATATGGCATTGGGTCTGGGGGCAAGCAGATGTATCTAGAGATCTGAAGTGCCTTTAGATCAAAGGTAACTCTGCGTCCAACATTTTTAATGGATTCTGGATGACCCTAAACCATTCTGTACCCAGACCAGGAGAATCCAACCACAGCTACATCTTTTCATTTCATGATTCAGTTCAGCCCAATCTAGCAAGTTGAGACTGGCCCTAGGTGAATGCTCTGAAGGTCACCTTCAAGGTGGGCATAATTAGCATCTGCCCTTGAGCTTATAGGCCATGCACTGCTTTGGCAGGACTTTCCAAAGCACCTCTCCCTTCTTCTTGCTCTTACTCCTCCTAGCAAGAGAGCATTTGCAGCAACCCACAGAATCCAAGATCTACAATACACACATTTTAGGAATTCCAAAAGCAATATCTGATTTTGCAGACTGTAAAAACTATGCCTTTCTACCCATCTTCAGCCCCCTCCCTTGACTCATCCCAACCACAAATATGGAGACAATTCAGTGTAATACCACTTGGCCAAGGGTAGAGTTGTGTCTAAAATACTTCTCTGAATTGATGGTAGACAAATCCTCCTCACTATTAAGCCTTGAGACTGTGTTACTGGATCACAAAGTGGTGGTGATTGTGTTGTCCTCCCAGTCTTAACATTGGGAGACTCTGGCAGTGTATAAGGAGGGATGACTGGCAGTGTAGGGGGAAGGGACATTTGAGGGCTCGATGAGTTTGTTCTTTCATACACAGCTCACTCTGTTCCTAGTCCCCTTTGCAGATGACAGGAGGTGTGAGACAGTGGAAACTAAGATGTGTGGTGTTGCAGGCAGAAACCTGATATGGTGTAATTATTGTACATTAAAATAGATGGAATTTGGATATGAAATCAGAGCAGACCATATCTTAAATGACGCTGAGAAAGGAGACATCACTCCACTCTGTATGTCATGTACCTGAGTGTTCCAGTCTCTGAAAATGACACAGGAGCCAAAAGTCCAAATAAACACCTCATCATCAGCAATGGGAAGGGAGGAGGTACTCCCCAAGGCAGATGAGGGTACATGTGAGTCAGAAACCACATTCACACAAACCATCTTTTGGTTTGAACTTTTACTCAGATATGAGGAACTGCATTTCTCTTTTTACAGCCAAACTAAAGCCATGCCAGTTCCTTTTTGTGGGTAGAAAAAAGCAACTCAATCCCCCAAGCCTTTATTGAATGACAGTGCCTGACTAGGTCAAGAGGAAATAAGAGAAAGATACCACATACCCCAAGTAGCTTACTAGTTTATTTGATGTTTTAAAGACCAGTGCAAATAATTTTTGAAAAAAAAATCTGTAATTGTTTATTATTATTATGCATAGTTTAACTATGGGTGTTAATAAAACAGAAGGATCAATTATTTATCAAAAAAGTTCACCGGGAAGGTACAGCTTGAATTAGCCTTGAAGAGGGGAGTGGATTCAACTAAACAAAGGGGTGGAATATATACCAACTGGCTAGAGCGGGCAACAACAGGAGAAATTGCTCATAAGTGAGTACTGAAAGGGCATCTGCATGCATGGATGAGGAAGAAAAGAGAGAGGGTACTTTGGGTGGTATAAAGAAGGAATTCAAATGTTGGATGGGAAATTGACTAGAATCTAATGATTTCTTGCTGCCTTTATCAACCCTAAGGGTCTCTGGTCATAAAATAACCAGGATAAAGTAAATGTAGAGATAAGCTTCAGAAAGTGGGAGGGAGCCATGGAAGAGGTGCATGATGGACTATACTGGAGAGGGTACCACAGGAGTAATACCAATCCAACTTTTTACTGGGTTTTACATTTCCTTTTTGCTAGTCTGTTGATCATGGCACCTCAGCCAATAGGAAGACAGAATAAAGCAACTTAATTTCTCTGTGAATCATTATTGAATTTGTAAAAATAAGATGTTAGGCTGAGTGTCCTGCCTGTGAAACAGTTGGCTTTCTCAAGGTCTGACACTGAATTTCATGACCTCTTTCCCAAGTGGCAGAGCACACAGCTGCCATCACGGAGGAGCACCTGTTTGGGTGATTTTCTAAAATTGCTCTTAACATACATTTAACTATATGAAAGTCATTCCTAGAGGTAAGACCACTTTGAATGCAAAGTGAACAACACATCCCTTACAATCATAGAGGTATAGGAATACGGGTCAACTAGTTAACTTACAATCATAGAGGTATAGGTTTACGGATCAACTGAAAAAAAAGCCCAGGCAACACTCTTGAGCTAGCCATAGATCGTGCGTTTATACTTGTGCTCCTTCTCCCAGGTGAGCCCTCATTTTTCTTTTCTTCACCTCATTGAGTTTTCCGCCATGTTTGGTCCAAGGGGAAATTAAAGATGGAGAGTAAGCAGGACTATGGAAGACCACCTGGCAGGTTTTCTGTTCCAAATGGTGTCTGGATAGGGAACCTTGATTTAGCTCTCTCTCTCTCTGTCTCACACACACACACACACACACACACACACACACACACACACCTACTTCTGCCCAAGTACCAATTAATACAAATGGGAAAAAAGGAAACTTACACCATCATCCAAAACAGAAGCCAACAGACATTAACACACCAGGTGGAAGGAATTTACTCAAGTGACAATGTCTTTAGAAATACAAAAAAAAAAAAATAGGAAAACACAATTATAATGACATCCTTTAACTTGTTTTTATTTGGCTTTGCCATGTAGTGAATATGCCTTATTTCCTAGCACCCATGTAATATCAAAAGTTGATATTATATTAGTCAAAAAAAAGTAACAATAAATTAAAAAAATCAGAAATTTATGTCTCACACCTAACTAAAGTATAATTAAAGTAATAACTAATGAGCAATATTTAAAGAAGAAATAACAAGGACATTAAATATGTTCTTTTAAATACCTATTTGTCAAATAAATAAACTAAATTTTAATTACATGTTTTTGTTATATTTATATGAAAATTACAATAGAAAATCTATATATCAAATCTCCAAAATCATCCAAGTTTCTCTCAGAGAAGAATTTGAAGCCTTACATATTTTCATTTTTAACAAAAATTTTAATGAGTTGAACATTAACTCAAGGACTTAGAAATATAACAATTCTATGTCAATAGATAGTAACTACACTAGTTGGGGTGAGCATTTAATAATGTAGATAACAGATCACTATGTTGTATACTTAAAAATATATAATATTGTATATCAACTGTACTTCAAAAAAATAAACAAATAAATAAAGTAGAACCAAGCAGTTAAAACCAGAATTTAAATGAATTAGAAAAAGGAATAGAATATACATGCACATTTTGTATGTGTATATACACATATATGCAATATTTTAAAACATTTTCATGAAAGTTTAAAAAATTGCAAATAATTAAAAAATATGACCAGTATAAATATTGGGGGGAAGAAAACAAATTTATTATTTATAGTTAGATTGTTTTTCTCTAAATATTAAGACATCTGAGCAATGAATAAAACATATGAAATGTAATTAGAACAAATTACAAGATTCTTTTTAGAATTCAACAAAATTAAAGTATATGGAAAAAACAGTAAGTAAAATATCCAAAAAAAATTTTGCATGCAATGATTTAGGAAATCTTGCCCTATACTCATTATAAAGTTACAATTAAAGCAGTACAGTTGGGGTTTCTGTGGCAAACCAATGATGCAGAAGAGAAAATTCAGAAGCATGTCCAGGTTTATGTAATAGGGAATTAAAAACCTGTGGGTAAAGGATAAATGTCTCATTCAATGTGTTGGGACAATGACCAATCATTTTCAAAGAAATATCTAATGAAAAATTCATACCAATAATCAAAGCAAGTTTTATGTGTATAAAATATTTAAATGTAAATAATGAAATAATAAAAGTACTTGAAGCAAATGTGGGTATATATGTCATTGACAGATGGGTGAAGGTGGAGGTTGAGAATATATTCTATAATAAATATGTAATCCAGTTTTCTACTACTGTTTTTGTTATAGCAAATTTTGATGCTAATGTAATTGAGATAGTATCAGTTGTATCAAATATATATTTTAACTCCTTTATGGTGTCTGCCTTTAGAGTATTGCTTGGAAAATAATGTGTGTGTGTGTGTGTGTGTGTGTGTGTGTGTGTGTGTGTGTATACATTCTAAAAACAAACACCCGTGACAATCAGGCTAGCATAACATTTAAGAGTCCATATTCTGTCACTATGACACACTTAAATTCCAAGACCACGTGACCTTAGGCAATTTACTCTTTTTATGCCCCAATTTTCTTATCTATAATATGGAAGTAATATCATTATGTAATTTATTGGGGTGTCCTAAGGAATAAATTAATCAGCACATTTACTTCAAAGAGTAGTTGGCAAACTTAAGCATTATATAATGCTATTATTTAGATAATATTAATGGACATAAGAGGTTATTTAAAACTAAAGAAAACACAGTTGGCCAAAAAAGCACATTAAAATTACTAAGAATTGTTTTAAACTTGTTTTGGTTAAAGAAATGCAATCTAGGCATTATTGAGTTCATATTTTTCACCTATAAAAATGACCCAGGAAAAAAATATCAGGTCTCAAAGTTAGCAAGTATGTAGAAAAATAAATACCTTATAAATTCATATCAGACTTGACAGAGCAATCTGGTGATACCTATAAAAATATCAACCTAGTGTGTACTTTCAATCCAGCAATTCCTCTAAAAGAATGTATCAGATAGCTACAGGAACAGCCTTCCTAGTGTTGTTTAGAGAATTGACACAATGTTTTCTTTCTTTTTTTTAATGTAATTTATTTTATTATCATTAATCTACATTTACATGTGCAATATTATGGTTATTAAACTACCCCTTCATCAGGTCCCCCCCACCAACCCCATTACAATCACTGTCCATCAGCGTAATGAGATGCTGTAGAATCACTACTTGTCTTCTCTGAGTTGTACTGCCCTCCCCGTGCCCCCCCAACATTATATCTGCTAATCGTAATGCCCCTTTTTCCCTCTTATCCCTCACTTCCCACCCATTTTCCCCAGTCCCTTTCCCTTTGGTAACTATTAGTCCGTTCTTGGGTTCTGTGAGTCTGCTGCTGTTTTGTTCCTTCAGTTTTTTTTTTCTTTGTTCTTATACTCCACATATGAGTGAAATCATTTGATACTTGTCTTTTTCGGCTTGGCTTATTTCACTGAGCATAATACCCTCTAGCTCCATCCATGTTGTTGCAAATGGTAGGATTTGTTTTCTTCTTATGGCTGAATAATATTCCATTGTGTATATGTACCACATCTTTATCCATTCATCTACTGATGGACACTTAGGTTGCTTCCATTTCTTGGCTATTGTAAATAGTGCTGCAATAAACATAGGGGTGCATCTGTCCTTTTCAAATTGGGCTGCTGCATTCTTAGGGTAAATTCCTAGGAGTGGAATTCCTGGGTCAAATGGTATTTCTATTTTGAGTTTTTTGAGGAACCTCCATACTGCTTTCCACAATGGTTGAACTAATTTGCATTCCCACCAGCAGTGTAGGAGGGTTCCCTTTTCTCCACATCCTCGCCAACATTTGTTGTTGTTTGTGTTTTGGATGTTGGCCATCCTCACTGGTGTGAGGTGATATCTCATTGTGGTTTTAATCTGCATTTCTCTGATGATTAGCGATGTGGAGCATCTTTTCATGTGCCTGTTGGCCATCTGAATTTCTTCTTTGGAGAAGTGTCTATTCATGTCCTCTGCCCATTTCTTAATTGGATTATTTGCTTTCTGTTTGTTAAGGTGCATGAGTTCTTTATATATTTTGGATGTCAACCCTTTATCAGATACGTTTTTTATGAATATATTCTCCCATACTGTAGGATGTCTTTTTGTTCTACTGATGGTGTCGTTTGCTGTACAGAAGCTTTTCAGCTTGATATAGTCCCACTTGTTCATTTTTGCCTTTGTTTCCCTTGCCCGGGGAGATATGTTCATGAAGAAGTTGCTCATGTTTATGTCCAAGAGATTTTTGCCTATGTTTTTTTCTAAGAGTTTTATGGTTTCATGACTTACATTCAGGTCTTTGATCCACCTTGAGATTACCTTTGTGTATGGGGCTAGACAGTAGTCCAGTTTCATTCTCTTACATGTAGCTGTCCAGTTTTTCCAACACCAGCTGCTGAACAGGCTGTCATCTCCCCATTTTATATCCAAGGCACTTTTATCAAATATTAATTGACTGTATATGTTTGGGTTAATGTTTGGATTTTCTGTTCTGTTCCACTGGTCTGTGGGTCTGTTTTTGTGCCAATACCAAATTGTCTTGATTACTGTGGCTTTGTAGTAGAGCTTGAAGTCAGGGAGTGTAATTCCCCCTGTTTTATTCCTCCTTCTCAGGATTGATTTGGCTATTCGGGGTCTTTTGTGGTTCCATATGAATTTTAGAATTATTTGTTCCAGTTCATTGAAGAAAGCTGTTGGTAGTTTGATAGGGATTGCATTGAATCTGTAGATTGCTTTAGGTAGTATAGCCATTTTGACAATATTTATTCTTCCTAGCCAAGAGCATGGGATGCATTTCCATTTGTTAGTGTCCTCTTTAATTTCTCTTAGGAGTGTCTTGTAGTTTTCAGAGTACAGGTCTTTCACTTCCTTCGTTAGGTTTATTCCTAGGTATTTTATTCTTTTTGATGCAATTGTGAATGGAATTGTGTTTCTGATTTCTCTTTCTGTTAGTTCATCATTAGTGTATAGGAAAGCAACAGATTTCTGTGTGTTAATTTTGTATCCTGCAACTTTGCTGAATTCAGATATTAGTTCTAATAGTTTTGGAATGGCGTCTTTAGGGTTTTTTATGTACAATATCATGTCATCTGCAAATAGTGACAATTTGACTTCTTCTTTACCAATCTGGATGCCTTGTATGTCTTTGTTTTGTCTGATTGCCATAGCTAGGACCTCCAGTACTATGTTGAATAACAGTGGAGAGAGTGGGCATCCTTGTCTTGTTCCCGATCTTAGATGAAAAGCTTTCAGCGTCTCACCGTTAAGTATGATGTTAGCTGTGGGTTTGTCATATATAGCCTTTATGATGTTGAGGTATTTGCCGTCTATACCCATTTTGTTGAGAGTTTTAATCAGGAATGGATGCTGAATTTTGTCGAATGCTTTTTCAGCATCTATGGAGTTGATCATGTGGTTTTTGTTCTTCTTGTTGTTGATGTGGTGGATGATGTTGATGGATTTTCAAATGTTGTACCATCCTTGCATCCCTGGGATGAATCCCATTTGATCATGGTGTATGGTCCTCTTGATGTATTTTTGAATTCGGTTTGCTAATATTTTGTTGAGTATTTTTGCATCTACGTTCATCAGGGATATTGGTCTGTAATTTTCTTTTTTGGTGAGGTCTTTGCCCGGTTTTGGTATTAGAGTGATGCTGGCTTCATAGAATGAGTTTGGAAGTATTCCCTCCTCTTCTATTTTTTGGAAAACTTTAAGGAGAATCGGTGTTATTTCTTCTCTATATGTCTGGTAGAATTCAGAGGTGAATCCATCAGGCCCAGGGGTTTTGTTCTTGGGTAGTTTTTTGATTACCAATTCGATTTCGTCGCTGGTGATTGGTCTGTTTAGTTTTTCTGTTTCTTGCTTGGTCAGTCTTGGAAGGTTGTATTTTTCTAAGAAGTTGTCCATTTCTTCTATGTTTTCCAGCTTGTTAGCATATAGGTTCTCATAATATTCTCTTATGATTCTTTGTATTTCTGTGGGGTCCGTCGTGATTTTTCCTTTCTCATTTCTGATTGTGTTTATGTGTGTAGATTCTCTTTTTCTCTTAATGAGTCTGGCTAGGGGTTTATCTATTTTGTTTATTTTTCAAAGAACCAGCTCTTGGTTTTATTGATTTTTTCTATTGTTTTATTCTTCTCAATTTTATTTATTTCTTCTCTAATCTTTATTATGTCCCTCCTTCTGGTGACTTTGGGCCTCATTTGTTCTTCTTTTTCCAATTTCAGTAATTGTGTCTTTAGACTATTCATTTGGGAATGTTCTTCCTTCTTTAAATAGGCCTGGATTGCAATATACTTTCCTCTTAGAACTGCCTTTGCTGCGTCCCACAGAAGTTGTGGCTTTGTGTTGTTGTTGTCATTAGTCTCCATATATTCTTTGATTTCTGTTTTGATTTGGTCGTTAACCCATTGATTAATTAGGAGAATGTTGTTAAGTCTCCATGTATTTGTGAGCCTTTTTGATTTCTTTCTAAAATTTATTTCTAGTTTTATACCTTGGTGATCTGAGAAGTTGGTTGGTAGGATTTCAATATTTTTGAAATTACTGAGGTTCTTTTTGTGGCCTAGTATGTGGTCTATTCTGGAAAATGTTCCATGTGCACTTGAGAAGAATGTGTATCCTGTTGCTTTTGAGTGTAGAGTTCTGTAGATGTCTGTTAGGTCCATCTGTTCTAGTGTGTTGTTCAGTGCCTCTGTGTCTTTATTTATTTTCTGTCTGGATGATCTGTCCTCTGGAGTGAGTGGTGTGTTGAAGTCTCCTAAGATGTATGCATTGCTGTCTATTTCCTCCTTTAATTCTGTTAGTATTTGTCTCACATATGCTGGCGCTCCTGTGTTGGGTGCATATATATTTATAATGGTTATATCTTCTTGTTGGACTGACCCCTTTACCATTATGTAATGTCCTTCTTTATCTTTTGCTACTTTCTTCGTTTTGAAGTCTATTTTGTCTGATACAAGTACTGCCACACCTGCTTGTTTCTCTTTGTTGTTTGCATGAAATATCTTTTTCCATCCCTTCACTTTTAGTCTGTGTATATCTTTGGATTTGAGGTGAGTTTCTTGTAGGCAGCATATAGATGGGTCTTGCTTTTTTATCCATTCTGTTACTCTGTGTCTTTTGATTGGTGCATTCAGGCCATTTACATTTAGGGTGATTATTGATAGATATGTACTTACTGCCATTGCTGGCTTTAGATTCGTGGTTACCAGGGGTTGAAGGGTTGCTTCTTTACTATCTAACAATCTAACTTAACTTTCTTGTTACGTTATTGTAAACACAGTCTGATGTTTCTTATTTCTCTCCCTTCTTATTCCTCCTCCTCCATTCTTTCTATAATAGGTGTTTTATTCTTTGCCTTTAGTTAGTATTTGGATGGTCTGCTTTCTTTGCTATGATTTTATTTTCTCTGGTGACATTTTTTTAGCCTTAGGTGTGCCTCCATCTAGAGCAGTCCATTTAAGATATCCTGTAGTGGTGGTTTATGAGAGGCAAACTCTCTTAACTTTCGTTTATCTGGAAATTGTTTAATCCGTCCATCATATTTAAAGGATAATCGTGCTGGATACAATATTCTTGGTTCGAGGCCCTTCTGTTTCATAACGTTAAATATATAATGCCATTCTCTTCTGGCCTGTAAGGTTTCTGTTGAGAAGTCTGATGATAGTCTGATGGGTTTTCCTTTGTAGGTGATCTTTTTTCTCTCTCTAGCTGCCTTTAATACCTGTCTTTATCTTTGATCTTTGCCATCTTAATTATTATGTGTCTTGGTGTTGTCTTCCTTGGGTCCCTTGTGTTGGGAGATCTATGAGCTTCGGTGGACTGCGAGACTACTTCCTCCCCCAGCGAGGGAAAGTTTTCAGCAATTATTTCTTCAAAGACACTTTCTATCCCTTTTTCTCTCTCTTCTTCCTCTGGTACTCCTATAATGCGTATATTGTTCCG